>CM074281.1:22173525-22466025 GCA_037194245.1 Opsariichthys bidens | reverse complement strand
GTAGATTATACTGTGAATACTGAGAAAGAGGAAGTGATATTGGTCTCTTCCTCTTTCTCTCATACCATTTGCATACAGCCATATTCGGGTTGTTTTTTTATGCCACCGGCTGTGTAGTTTAACAGGAAATCATTTCACAGTTCACTTACAGCTTTATGTTGACATCGTGAAGATGTTTTGTTTGTTTCTTTGGAGGAAGGTGCAGTTCTGTGGAAAGAAAGTATGAGTCTGAAAACTGTTACATGCTGCATGGGTTTTATGAGAAAAGGACTTGTTCAAAGAGCAGTTTTGTTTTGAATCAGTTTATGGGTCAAGTACAATTTAACTTTTAATGGAGAAACCCGGAAATTCATCCCTGGCCTGGGGAAGACATTGTGGAAAATTGTGGAATAGTTAGTATTCATTCTACTCGTGTGGGTTTTCTTTATATAAATATGCACAGGTTTTTTGAAAGAAAGAAATGAATACTTTTATCAGCAAGAACATATTAAAATAGCCTATATGGAAATAGAAAATAATTATTTTCAATTGTAATTATATTTCATCACAATATTACGCTATTTATTTACTGTATTTTCGCTCAAATAAATGCAGCCTTGGCGAGCATGTAATCTGATTTTGTTTACAAACACCCATAAACGTTTGAAAGTTAGTTTGTGTATTTTACCGTCTTTGACTTGAGGTCTAACTCAATACATTATACAATGTACAGCATCTACATTCAGCATGAGACATCCTAAGATGTATCATAACAAAATTGTTTATAAAGATGATAGGCAAGGTGATGTCTGGTCCAAAGAATTGTGGGATTTATTTTGAGTGTATGCTTGAGGCCTAATGTCTCACCTGTTCGTGCTGTGACAGTAATTGCAGTTTCTAGAGTAAAGACTGGCCCACATCAGTCATCTAACCTGATATTAAACTGTGAGAACATCTAATGGAGGGTTTCACTCGGTTAATAACTATCTGTGTCAGTAAGAGCTTTGGTGTGAATTTGAGAACTGCTATTGGTGTGACCGAATGCGTGCACATTGTGACATTTTTACAGTGCATCATAAGTATTTGAAGAAAATTTAGGTATTTTATCTCTCAAATTTTCCCACTAGTCATATTTTGCCTCCCTTATACTCATTGTATTCTCTCGGTGTTCTCTTTTTGCCTCCCTCAGGGGGAAGTTTGCAGTGGTGAAGCGGTGTGTGGAAAAGTCCACAGGGAAAGTCTTTGCTGCGAAGTTCATCAAGAAGCGACGACGGGGTCGCGACTGCAGGGCGGAGGTCATTCATGAAATCGCTGTTCTAGAGGCGGCAAAGAACAACCCTCGTGTGGTGAATCTGCATGCTGTATATGAGACCGATCACGACCTCGTTTTAATGCTGGAATAGTGAGTGCTGCGATTAGATGCATCACATCCCTCTTCACAAAATGAATGTTGGGTTCAGTACTAAGAATAACCCTGAATTTGTGTGTGTGTGTTAGTGCGGCGGGTGGAGAGATATTTGACCACTGTGTGTCAGATGAGCTGCTTCCTGAAGGTCAGATCACCCGTCTGATCAGACAGATGCTTGAGGGTGTTCACCTACTCCATCAGAGCAGCGTGGTCCACCTGGATCTGAAGGTGAGATGCACGGCTGCTTTTAACGCATTCTGTCCTGAAGTTCAAGCCCTTTAACTCTTAATGCTGCTCTGCTTCAAATAAATATCATGTCTCTCATCTTATTTTAAATTTTATTATGTGCATTTCTTGTAAAAAGCACCAGATGTATTTATTGAGACTAAATGTTTTCTCTCATTCAGCCCCAGAATATTCTCCTGACCAGTCTGAGCCCAATGGGGGATATAAAGATAGTGGATTTTGGGTTGGCCCGCAGGTTGGGCTCTGCTGGGGAGCTCAGAGAGATTCTGGGAACCCCCGAGTACGTAGGTAAGGTTTATTCGGTGTCATTCATTCTTCAAATCCACAAAAATCGCAACGTGAACAAGGCGTTCATTGTCTGATGTATTTGGTCATTTTGCTTTTTATCATATATCCAGCCCCTGAGATCCTGAACTATGAACCAATCACCACAGCAACAGACCTCTGGTGAGTCTTAATCTTTTCCCTCAGGTGTTTCAATATACAAGGTTCCCACAGGGTGATATCCAGACCTGGAAAAGTCATCGACATTAATAAAATAATGAAAGGTCAAGGAAATTTCAATGGTCAATAGACATTTTATATTTATACACAGTTTGTGGAAATTCATTTGTTGAGAGATGTGAGAACTCTGAATGTTGTCTACTGTATTCTGCTAAGCAAAGACAAAAATAAACTTTCTTAATGCTCAATTGGAAAGATGTACACTACTGTTCAAAAGTTTGGGGTGAGATGTGAAAAATGTTCAGCAAGGCTGCATTTATTTGATAAAAAAAACAACAACAGAGTAATATTGTAAACTGTTGATAAAAGCTATTCCTGTGATGGCAAAGCTGAATATTCATTTCAGTCACATGATTCATTCAGAAATCATGAATATGCTGATTTGCTGCTGAAGAAACATTTCTTATTATCAATGCTAAAAAACAGTTGTGCTGCTTCATTTTTATTTATCCTCCCCCTCTCAGGATTCTTTGATGAACAGAAACATTTATTTGAAATAGAAATCTTTTGTTGCATTATATATGTATTTACTGGCACGTTTGTTTAATTTAATGAGACATTGTTGAATAAAAATATTATTATTGTTTTTAAAAATACTACTGACCCTCCCAACTTTTAACAGTAGTGTACATGTCTGGAGGCATGCCTTGCTAAAAAATACCCCAAACAAACAAAAACTAAAACCAGCCAATAGACCAGCATGTACAGGCTGGGAGAGCAGCTGAGACCGGCAAACCAGCTGTGGCAGCAGCAGCAGGATGGTTTAACCCTGCAGCCAAAACAAGATAGATTGATTCAGTTTGATTCTCGAGTCAACTTTGTGCTAATAAAGGATATTCCATGTTTAGTGTCATATATGTTTTTGTTTTGTCAAAGATGGTTTTAAACTGGTTGTGTATCTATTGACTTCAGGAGTGTGGGTGTGATCACCTATATGCTGGTGACAGGAGAGTCTCCCTTTGCTGGCGAGGATAAACAGGAGACCTTCCTAAATGTATCCCAGGTGAACGTGGACTACAGCAGAGAGGCCTTCTCAAGGGTGTCTGAGCTGGCTGTGGACTTCATCCGGAAACTGCTGGTCAAAGCACCAGAGTGAGTCTGTCCTTGAGTCTGAGTGACTCTGATTTCAGAGTTCCACTGCGGGGTACAACTCGGCTTGGTTTGCTGTTCCACTGCAGTTTAGGACCACTTCAAAGTGGGTGGGATTATAGACTGATTGTTATAGTTGCACCGCCTCCTCGTCTACTGGCCACAATAAAGCCATTTGTTTTTTCAAGTTGCGTACAACATGTCGCAAATCCAATGACGCAGATAGTGACGATTCTCTCTGACCAATCAGAGATCCGTAATGTTTACACGTCACATTTTAGTATTGGTAGGGATCACTTGGAATCTCAGCCAAGGTGGTACTAAAAAAAGCACTAGCTACTGTACACAGTGGAAACCCCCCCTGAAAAGTGAGTCGTACTGAGCCGTACCATGCAGTGGAAACGCGCCATTAGAGGAAGCGAAGCTTGTTTGCCAAGCTCCGTTATTGTACTGTGTAAAATGACGCACTGCTTCTAAATAAAGAGTCCTATAATAAGTGCTATGTAATACCCTTCCCAACTTCCAAAACAATAATTATTCTGGGTCATATGGATTTATTATGCATTGAAGAGTGTTGAATTGAAGTCATTGCAAACATTTAAATGGGCTTACAAATTAACTTGTCCAATGATTACTCTTTTATGGCTCAAAGTATTCAGATATTGACTTTCTCCATTCCCATAGATTGTATAACTCTTGGTTATCACAAAGTATAAAGTCCAGGTTTCATTTTCTTTTCATTGTTTTCAAACATGCATTCACAATTGTTGACAGTAAATTAGGTCAAAATTGACCGTTTAGCAGAAATGGAAGCGCAAAGTTTTGGTTGTTCTAAATAGAGTTAAGATTTTACATCTGCACTAGTTGTCATAATCTAATTGATGTACTTTGAAACTATCGTTAAGAACAGTAATAAAACCAGTGTAATAGTTTCAGATTAGTTTCCAGGCAGCCATATATCAAAGTCCTTGACATGAATTCTCCCCTCCTTTATCAGGGATCGTCCCAGTGCTGCCGACTGCATGACCCATCCCTGGCTGTGGCTCCACTGTTCAGGTTCTGATCCGATCCCCGTGACCCCACGGACTCCTCGGGAAAGGAGTTTCGGGGGGAAGTGGTCCGCACCACCCGAGGACCCTGAAGACAAAGAGAACATTCTGGACTCACCACATGCCAAGAGGTTTCGTTTCGAGGAGGACATGTCGGCCATGGCCGACGGTGACCATTTATGCTGATCCTAAAGGGAAATGCACTTGCACTCAAAAGCATTGTCACAATTTTGGTCCTTGAGTTCATTCTCCCACATGGCACCAGCAAAAAATGCTTGTTTTTCACCATCCTTTGGTTGACCAAAGATGATATTTCACAAAAGGGCCAAATCTGGTGTAATATTAATCCTAGAATAGTGAGAATCTAAATATCTATGTTGCTGTCCTGTCTCAAGATTTTTGTTTTTCCTGTCATATTTGGATTTTAAATTATTAATTTGAATATATATTTTTAATTTTAATTGCCATTCAGTATCGATTCAGCAGATTTTATATTAATCTCGACACTAATTCCATAACTGCACTTAAAGCAACCATAAGGGATTTGATAAAAACAGACGCTTGAGAGCAGCAGGGCATTCTGTGGTTTTTAATTCTGCTTTAATGAAGGATGAGAGTGTTTAAGCAAACTAATGTCAGTCTTTGTTCTCTGGGTCTCGATGTCAGAGGGAGTTCTGCTTGTATGATTAGACCTTGTCCTTTCAAAAAGGTTCAGTCCAGGAATGCCCTCGGTGTATGGGTGTGTGTTTTGTCTTACATTCTCTCCTTTCGTGGGTATTGACACATTAGTGGGCTCCGTAAAAATATGACTCAACACACACACACGCACAACACACCCTGCATTACACAAATATGCGTTTGTAAGCGCCGTAGAACTTCCTTCTAGAGAATGACTAAAGAAATGCAGGAAAGCACTTAAACCCTCTATTATGTATTTGTGTGACTGAAAATATGAGAAAATATTTGTAACAGCTTTAGATTTAGTGAATCAAATGTATGTATTGATTTTAAAATCATCCTTGTTTTAAATATTTCCTTTTTTACTGCCAACTTATTGTATAATAAACTGTTCCATTCTAGCATTCCCCTATGGCAGACGCCTAATATCACCATGCCTGTGATGGCCTATGATATACATAATCTTAAAATGACAGTTTTTTTATCTATGCACCAATCTGAGGTAACTCAGGGTTTTGTTACCTTTTTTTCTACAGGTGTTTTTAAGCTAATGCCATTAACTGATGGAGGTTTCAGTACTCGTCATTCTGAGCCTGATTCTCAGGGTTAGCTGTAACTGCAGTTTGCCGGTGTATATTTCTCTCGTGCCTTTTGTGTGCATTTTTTTTTTTCTTTTCTTTTCTATGCTTGAGATGTACAACCTCACTTGATTTCATGTAATACCTGTGCAGCACATTTATGTGGATGTATTGTTATTATTAATGTTTACCCTGTTTTAATTGAGATACTGGTACACCCTTTAAACTGATGGCCGGGTGTATTTAAAGTAAATTATTTGAATGGACTCAGTGGTTTTGGTAATGGGAACACATATATGCAATGAGTTTATTAGAAAGGAAAACAGTGTTAAAGTTATATTTATGGTCTTTGTATATGTTGGGCATGAAAGATGTTGACTGTAATTGTTGAAATTATATGGTTATGGTTGGATAGTGAAGTATGTTTGGTTGTAATGAAAGTACAAAGTTTGAATTCTGGAAGGAAGGCAAATGAATGTCATCGTGGTGGAAAATAGTTTGGAAGAAGGATTCATCAGAAAGTAGTGCAACGTATGAGGGTTAGCGTGATAATATAAATAGCGCCGCTGAGGTTTTATTGGTTTAATACAGTTGACCGCTTTTCTGAGTGGCTGTAAGAACTGGAAATGTTAGTATTGCAGAATTCAGTCTTGAAGGCGAGCCCTTCAGTTATTGTTCTGTTTAAAGAGGTGTGAAGAGCTCATGTGTGTTTGTGTGCTCAGGGCCTTTCGGTTTCCCAGAGATGTCACCAGTCTGCAATCATAATAGAACTATTGTCTCCTAAGACGGGAGGCTCTTGTCACGGTCGTGTGCTCACTGTATGCCGTCATCTTAAAGGAAAACTTGAATCTATTCCTTGCCTGGGAAACAGCCTCAATAATGTTTAAGGGCCATGAGGTATTTGAAGCTTGAATTCAATAGAGAATCGGCCAGGCTTTGGAGTGCATTTCTGAGCAGTTACTGTGGTATTTGCAGAAAGCTTGCGACAAACATTGTAAAGAGGGATAAACTGTGTTGTTAGTCAAAACTTATAATGGAAGATACTTCATTTCATGATGAAAACTGTGTATTTTGAGTTATATGTACCATAATAAATGACATTCAATTGATTTACACAAATTCTAATAAAGCCATTGAGAGTCTAGAGTTGAAACGGATCTACCCTTAATAAGTTTATTTATTTATGACTCGTAACAGACATTTCCAATTTTGTTTTTAAAATAATATATCCCTCATGCTATGACATTTACTGAAATATTAAAAAAGGAAAATCTAAAATTTACTAGCTTTGATGCCTGTCAGACTTGAATAAATTCTTAGACAAAATGCCTTTCATTAAGTTCAAGGATTAAAGAAATAAGGAATCTGTCACTGAAAATCACCAAATCACTTCAACTTTTATGCCTTTAATCTAGTCTAGTTCTAACACACACAAACATATATATATATATAATGTCTTTTACATCCTCTTGAATCTTGATGTAAGCTGCTGTGGATTTAATGTACTTTTTCCTGTTTTATTTCATGTTGAATCAACTTGAATTACATTATTTAAAGTTCCTGTTTCTAATTAAACATATCACTAAAACATTTCAACATTTTTATTGGACTACATCAGCATGGAATGACTATGAAGCAGGAAATACATTTGTTGCATTATATCGAGGATATTACAAAATACACATTCATTCAGTATGTGACATTCAGTAGAGCACATTCCAAATAAAGTGCTGGAATTACTGGATTCAAATACTGGAATTGTTTTAGGTGCTAATCATAACTCAGTCAATAAAACGTTTCAGAATGAGTCAGTAAATATTATGTTTTTTCCCATCTAACCAAAAATATATTCCTTGATTTAATTACTAAATAAAAAAAACATTACCAACTATTGAACACAAACACATTTGTGAAAATAATAAACCAATGTAATCGTTTATGGGACGATGGTCATGAAATATAGTTTGAGGCTGTCTATGGGAACTTTAGAAAGTGTTTTACATTCAAGAGTATCCATACTTGAATTGATAATCCAAGCTTATTAATTTACTGTAGCAACATAAAAACAAATTAATTAAATAATAAGCACTTTCAGATAGCTAATTTCTCCTTTCTTGGGAAATGAGAGCCCTTTAAACATGATGGATTGTTTTGCTAAGTAAATCTGCATTCCAAGTAGACTAAGTAAAACAAGTATCCTAGTATATCAGACAAAGCCGATGTGGGTAGATGCAACAAGCAAACAATAAGGCAGCTAAATGTTTTACAAGCTGTCATTAAAGGGTTAGTTCACCCCCCAAAAATTTAATTCTGTCATCGTATACTTGCCCTCATGTTGTTCTAAACCCATAAGACTTTTGTTAATCTTTGAAACACAATTTAAGATATTTTTTATGAAACCTAAGACATTTCCCTCCCTCCATTGAAAGTCCAGCCAACCAAATCTTAGAAGATCCAAAAAAGTCAGGTTTAATTTAGACTTTTATTTATATCTAAACAATGACGGACACATACATGAAGAACATCACAGAAACTCAATTCTGTGTGTTTGATTCACGAGCGGTTTGTTCTAGCGCACGATAAATGTACGTTATGCGTGTATGAGCTTCCGTGCTTACCATATGTGATCCGCTCTATGGATGTATTTATGTATTTTTTTATGTGAATAAAAAAATTAAATCTGTTCATCATATTAAGTGATTATATCTGTTCACTAGTTTTAAACGGCTTCATTTATATGGATTAATTTTACATCTTTAAGATCTAAATTTTGGTCACCTGGACCTTCAATGGAAGGGACAGAAGCCTCCCGTGTTTCATAAAAAAAAAAAAAAAAAAAAAAATCGTAACTTTTTTCAACGATCAACCAAAAGCCTTACGGGTTTGGAACGGAATGAGGGTGAGTAAACGATGACAGTCTTATACTTTTTCGGTGAACTATCCCTTTAAGCTTCAATCTTCTCTATTTATGAGTGTTGGTAGGCCAACCCGAAGCTCTCTTCTAACTCAGACATCAGTGCAACACAAAGCTGTCTGCTCTGCAAAAGAATACACTCCCTCTTAAGACTTGAAAGCATAGATGAGAACAGTCAGAACTCCTGAATGACTCGGAAGTGATTCTCAATGCAGGCCGGCTCCTCCTCGAAGTGTAGTTTCTGGCTCGGACAGGCGCCCAAATCCTCCAGAGTCTTTATAAAGCGCTGATGCTCTCGCCCAACCCATGCCCTCATCGGGTCCCTCACCTCGTACGGCGTGACGTGCGCATGGACAGCCACCCCACTGGAGGCCAGCTCATCCAGAGCACATTTATCGGTCACCCACGTCTCACTCCCACCAGGGTGTCCTCCGTCCAGCCAGTACATGTCTGAGACACTGTCCAGGAACAGCCTCAGTTCTGGGTCTGCTCGAGCTCCAGCCAGCTCATACACTATTTGGTTGAGAACAACACATCCTTTACTGAAGCCCACTATTGTAAGGGTGAAACCTGCTGGAAGGGGGCCAGGCGTGGCTGTACCACTAAGAGGGGGTAAAGGATTTGGGAGACCAGCTCGCTGCATGCCATGACCCAGGAGTGCCCTCAGGTGGCGGATGGCTCCGTAGTCTGGAGAGTGTTCTGGTGCTCCAAATAGGTTGCTCTCTACAAAGTTCTGATAGCAGCTGAACTTGTGTAGGTACATGCGGGATGCGCGCACTACCCAGATATGGCAGCCAGGAAAACGGTGGCCCAGGGTGAGGGCGACACGCTCAAGACTCCAGGACTGCCATGGGGCAGCGTCAGGCTGGAGCGCCATTTCCTGCTGGAAGTTCTAGATGGTAGATTGGAAAGAGAAGTTGCATTATGAAGATGGGATGAATAGTCAAGAGGAAGACTAATTTATGATACCCAGTCTCAGCATATATTTAATGAACACCATCAAAAACATCACACAAGAATTTATGACTTTCTCTGTCGATCGTAATTTGTATTTTTTCAATAGAGATTGCACTAATAAAAGACATAAACAGTTTTACACCTGCACATAACAAAATATCATCATTATATTCATTCCCATGACTTTTATAATATCAAATATTATAAAAAATATTATTTCTATAAAATGTTGTGTATTCCGCGCTTGAAACCACATTCCTTCTGATGTTCATTCATGTTTATTTGATGCTATAAATGAACTAGTATGAAGAGATGATCGGTTCACGAGCCGCTTGAAGGAGCTACAGCGATCTGTCACCACACATTAAAGAGACACTATACGCTATCTATTGCTTAAACTTCTTTAAAAAATTACGATACTGTAAATATGAAACTGTTTTCATTTGCTGTCAGTGTCCTCTTTGCTCCGCCATGTATTTTTCACAGCGTGAGAACATGATGTGTGGCGTGAGAGAGCATGAATTGTCGGACAAAGCAACATTAACTAAAGGGGGCGGGGCTTTGTGAAGGGTCAAGTTTCCATTAACACAATTCAAGTATATTCAAGCTCTTACTAGCATTCTTCTAGAAGAAAATAGCAGGACTAAATGTGTTTAAAAGAAAAATGCTCCTTTTATCCTAACATATTGAATAGCTGTGAAGCATGTGCTCAAATGATTGAGGGCAATATATTTTTAAAAAAATGAATACTTTCATTCAGCAAGGATGCATTAAATAGATCAAAATTGTTGTAAAACATTTTTATTTCAAAGAAATGCTGTTCTGCAGTACGGTTAATACGTGTCGTGGGCCTGTTTTCAATGTCTCTAATGAAACACTAAATATAGAGATCCATTGAGACTGTATCAAATGACTTTAGTGAATAATCCAATAAGTCTCTTAAAGAGGGTTCACGGTCTCTATAACGAGAAATAGGTATCATTTGTCAAATTAGAGGACTACATAATACACTGCATAAACAATATCTAATTCCTGGCACATTTTTATTATCCCTGTGTATTACTGTACACATGTTAACCCATTATTGTTTAGAAAGTAATTTAGGCAGTCATGGTACAGGTTCAGTTTTGATGGCATGGACCGACCTGAATGTCTCCAGGAAAGAAGACTACGTGATCGTTTCCATTCTGCAGCTTCTCTGTTTCGCTGTCGCATCGTCTCTGCGTTTCGGCGGCGGGTCTTAATAGCAGGACATCATTCACGCGTGTTTGATCATAACCGGGTACTGAAGTAAGGCGGAGCAGCCCGGGCACAGCGGCGAATGTCCCGGGTCCGCACAGTCCCGCCACGGTGGTCATTTTCCTGGCTATAGCGGCTAGCGATAAACAAGCCACAACGGTACGGATGCTTCCCATACGCAGAAGGATTATGTAGCGGCGACTGCACGACCTGCAGCATTAAGATCGAAACCATCACTGCATAACAAGCGCAAAAAGTAACGCCGCATGATCCAAACTACTATCCTGTGTTCCGGATAATCCGGTGGGCATTTGGTCGATAACTTTAAATCTTAAAATGAACCGAACTGCACAGGATAGTGAAATATGTATGGCGTTTATTTGTTTATATATTAAACGCCGCCAAGTGGCACTTTAGGGGAGCGTCAAAACTTGACCTCAATACGCATGCGCGAAAACGCTCCAACAGCGGCAGTGCTGATATGTAACGCATTTAGATTGACAGCATTAAATGATTAATGCGGCAGAACTTTGTTTAATCTAATGTCCAAAATCTAAGTTTCTTTTTAAACTTCAGGGGGCGGAATATAAGTAGTGATTCATGTCGGTTCTTTCGAACAATTCGCTTCAAAGAACCTGTTCAAAAACGATTTATTTACAATATGACGCAATTGCGTCATCATGTCCCTAACGTTCTCACGTCGTTTTAAACCTAAACATGCTGGATACTAAGTTCATTTTGTCTATTCGACAAACTATATGTATAACCAATTGTGTAAACAAATTTTCAATGCGTTGTTTTTTTTTTTTTCGATCAGACTGTTTTGTGTGCATTTTTCGTTCAGACCGTTTTTGATTCATTGAGAAGTTTCGACTCAACAGAACGATTCGTTCAGGAATCGGACGTCGCTAGCGGAAACAGCTGGGAGCATGTGTGCTTCTGGAGTCCCATGTCTGCAAGTCACTTTGTGCATGGAAAGCAAGTACGATGTGTGTGTGAGTACAAGTCAGTCCGTTGTGAAAAGTATTAGTAAATTATCTACGATGTCTCCTTGTAGTAGCTACGAGTATGATGAACTTTGGACTGTTAGACAGAAACTGATCAATATGAAGCTGTCGAGTGTTTACACGACTGTTCAGCCCTGAAACTTCATTCCTTATGTAGAAAAGATTAACAAAACTTAAAACTGATTGTGTGGGCCTGTAAATGTGTAAAGTGTTTCTGCTCTCTTGAGGGATGTCCTGCTCTGCTCTCGGTCGACGGATGGTTGCATGTCTCCTGAACATCTCTGAAGCTCGGAGGACAGAGCTGGTGGAGACAGTGGCAAGATCAGCCATCACTGACACACATGGTGAGACAATGCACAATAATAATAATTCTAAACCAAATTGTATTTCAAAGTGCTCATTAAACTGTATCTGAAGACATTAGGACAATTGTCCTTTCATGTTATTGTGGCAAAACTGTCCAAATCTGTCCATAAGGAAAAAAGCGTGAAGGCATCACGGTGCTGAACATCTTCAATGATGTTGACTACAATCGCTCTGTCATCACTATTGTTGCAAGCATCGACCTAATAAGTGAGTTGCCTGCTTGTCCTTCCAGTCATTTTTAATAAATGTCCAGTTGCTGAGAACAATTGCTTTTTGAGTAATTGTACAAAAGAGGCCAGTCTTTGTTGTTGTCAATTGCAGGGGAGGCTGTATTGTCGGCTTGTGAGCGTGCATGTTCTCTGATTGACATGAATGTCCATGAGGGCACCCACCCATGCATGGGTGCAGTGGATCTGGTGCCTCTCTATCCACTGGGGGAGGAGGTCGGCCTTGAGGATTGTGGAAAAGAGGCCCAGGGTATGTGACCATACGAAATGTTAAAATGCATTCTCTGAATATTCATTTTGCGAAGTACAGAAAAAGTTTCAATATAGTCTTAAAGTATAAATGCAATGAAAAGAAAAAAATATGCAGCACAAACAGCATTAAAAGTTATTTTGGGCTCAGCATACCAACTGAGCACTATTATTATTCTACAAATTTAGATTTTTTTTCTTTTCAATTGTGAATGTGTTATGTGTACGTCAACTGCTGTTTTCTTTCTTGTTTAGCATTAGCAACTGCTCTGACTGAACGAGTGTCGGGTACCAGTGCTTTTTTGTTTGGCTGGGCAGATTCTCCTCAGCACCGAGGTCTGGCTCAGAGGAGGAAGGAGATTGGCTGGTTCAAAAAGGTCAAAGATTTGTCAAGCATCCAGCCAGATGTAGGTCCACGGCCCACAAGGAGATACGGCATTACAGGTTATGTTTCAAATGTGCATTCGCAAAATATAGAAACAACAATGAAACCGCAAGGGAGTTTTTCTTTAAAATGAAGCAGTTGAGCACAAGAATTGGGTTCACTTCAGAATTAAAATTTCCTGATGATTTACTCACCCCCATGTCATCCAAGACATTTATGTCTTTCTTTCTACATTTTAAAAGAAATTAAGTTTTTTGAGGAAAACATTTTTGTTCACATAGAGGACTTCAGTGGGGTTCAACAGTTTGAAGGTCCGAATTGCAGCTTCAAAGGGCTCTACATAATCCCAGATGAGGAATAAGTGTCTTGTCTAGCAAAATGAGCATCATTTTCTTAATAAAAATACAATTTATATACTTTTTAACCACAAATGCACATCTTGCAGTGCTCTGCAATTCACCACGCATTACGTTGAAAGGTCATGCGTGGCATAGTACTGCGGTAGAGCGAAAACTTTTATCTAATTTTCTCCTCAAACTTCAAAATCATTCGATATTGTTGTTTTGCTTTTTTGTTTCGTAAAGGGTGTTTGGCTTATTCGTTGGTTTGGCTTTTCGTTTTGTAGACACTATCTGTAATTTCACCTTCATCGAACATGATCTTTGCAACAAGATTATTTCATGCATGTCGGATCGCAGAGCAGTGCAAGGCGAGTATTTGTGGTTAAAATGTATAAATTGTATGATGTTTTTTTGTTGTTGTTGTCATTTTTAGAAAATGACCAATTGTTTTGGTAGATAAGACCATTATTTCTCGTCTGGGATCATGTAGAGCTCTTTGAAGCTGCAAAACTGAAATTTGGACCTTCAACCCATTGAACCCTGTTGAAGTCCACTGTACGAACACAAATACTGGAATGTTTTACTCAAAAACCTTAATTTCTTTTCAGCTGAAGAAAGGAAGACATGAACATCTTGGATGACATGGGAGTGAGTAAATTCAGGAAATTTTCCTTCAGAAGTGAACTAATCCTTAAAGTGTTTCAATAATTTCAATCACTGTTTGAACCTCACTAAACAAAACAAATAATAGCCACTTGTTCTTCAGGTGTTGGCGTCAGCCCCTATGTCATGAACTGTAATGTGACCATCGATACCCAGGATCTGGCCCTGGGCCGGATTGTTGCTTTAGCAGTCCGTGAATCCAGTCCTGGCGGTATCCCTGGAGTTCAGGTCATGGCTCTGCCACATGAAGGTGCTGTGGAGATCGCTTGCAATGTGGAGAGTGTTCAAGGTGGTCCTCCATTGTCTTTAGCTTATGGTGAGGAACAATGGCCAAGCTTTGCCATTGGAGGGCAAACTTCTGCCATGCTCCAGCGTCGCTAATCACAGCACGAGTATCAGAGCTGGCTAGACACCATGGAGTGGCCATCAAGGGTACGGCCCTGGTGGGTTTTACCCCACGTGAGTGCCGGAGACTGGCAGAGGGAGCGCTCTCAAATGGCATCGGAGAGTTTTGGAAAGAGCTGCATCGTGTACACATGTGAACAAGCCAACAACTTTCAACACTGAGCTAAATTTCAAACTAATCAATTGTTAATTATAGGGACTTTGTTGAGCCACCAAAAATGGATAATTAGCCCTTATTTTATAAGTACAGTGCTTAAAGGGATAGTTCACGCAAAAATTAAAATTGTCATCATTCACTCATCCTCATATCATTCTAAAACGAATAGTATTCATTTGGTCACAGTGTGATTTCACCCAAACTTTTAAATAATAGAAAAGTCTGCTAAGGGTATTTAAATGTAACAAATCATGTCAAATAAAACATTTTATCCAGCTGTTAATTATGTTTTTATAAATGTTAAATGGGTAGTATTCAATTATGATTGCATATCTGAGCAGTTCTGTGTAAGAGGCGATTCACGATGGTAAAGGTTTTAATGCCATAATTTGGGTTTATACTGTGTCCTTACTTGTTCATCACAAATGTGATGACATGTTCTACTAATAGGTGTATATAATTGTACAAAGGCTAATTAGGTCAGGGCAGTTTGACCACCCCTTGATGATGTCAGTTCTGGAACATTTAGGAGATGTAGTGTTCAAGAAAGGAACCCAACGTGGCTTAAACACGCTAGATTACACATACTGTTACAAAAATGCATTGAATGAGTATCGGGACGAGCAAGTACAGACAGCACCAGGAGTTCTAATTTCACAATTTCCTGACTGAGATTGACATCATTGATGTTTTGAAGAGGAACAAGAATTTTGATGAACATGTTTTGAAATCGTTCGCACAAGTTTGTGCTTGACTGAGCTGATAATAAAGCCTAAGCACATGATGGAAGAAGAATATATCTTCAAACAGAGCCAGTCCAATTAAATATGAAGTAGTGCTGCTTCAAAAGGTTTTTTTTTTTTATAGTTCTCGTGTTGCATCATTGTTGTCAAAGTTTAAATACTGTCAACATTAACCACTAACCATCAGTTCAGGTAGTCCACATTTTGTACAGATATAATAATAATGATATTAACATAATAAGAATGGGACACTCCAAGCAACTGCAAAACTACTGCAGCTTTGACTTTCTGAAGTCTTCCGAACAGAATACAATGTGAACTGCTGTAAACAAACTGTTAAATTTTAGGATTCACAGTTTACATAAGGTGATATAGTTACATATTAGGACACAACTCTACCAACAAAAATATATATATATATATATAAAAATGTAATCAGATATAAATGCTATAATGCATTGATGTCAGTCATCTTCAAGGATATTGGTTTCAAGAGCACTGAAAATATGTGCATAATCAGTACATGCTTTGGTTATTTTCACAAGCGTTGGTGAAATAAACTCACCCACACACCACTACAAAAATAGTGGCATGCATTTAACACAAATAACCCAGCTATTCTCCTTAACGGTAAACTCTTGGCTAATCTTAATTTCTATACATGCAACCTTAACACGCTGAATCATATATTGCACAATTTATATTCAAGGAAGTTCAACTGATCTGGCATTGGCACTGGATGCAAAAACACAAACATAACATATATACTGATATAACAGTTCTTCCAGAAGAATATTGGCTACTTATGTAAACCAGTGTTTAAACTGGTGTGTTGTATGTTAGCTGGAAAGATTTGCATGCAGGGCTGTTTGTTCTTTATATCATCAACGGTTCATTTTAGTAGTGTATTTACCATGGTAACTGTTGTTTTCATAATCCCAGAATACCACTTTATTTCCATGTTGTGTGTATTTTTAAATGGCTCATACCAACATTATCGTATTAACAAAAACTATCTTGGGAGTGGTACTCAACAGTATTATCTTACTGTTTTATTTACCATTATTAGTAATATTCTTACAATTTGTGTATGTAAAGTGGGACCGTACTTGTGCATGTCAACCTTTTTTGTGAAATACATTTGCTTGCATTTTTTAAAGCAAATGCATAATTTTTTTTAAATGAGAGAGTATGAGAGAGAGAAATTAAAAAAAAATTGGGTCATGGCTTAATGACCATGGAAAACATGAACCCCATGGCTAAACCAGTTAAGAACCACTGATCTGGACAACAAACTGGGAAGACTCTCAACCCTCCTCTCAGGGTCAAATTCATTAGCTTTCCTTACCAGAAGCATTACACACTTCGACCATGAAATCTGCAGAAAAAGCAGCTTGTCATGTTAACAGGCAAGCAAGAAAATAGCACTTTGACTTCATGTATTAGCTTCACTCATGCAGCAAATGTTTAAGTATATTAGTACTATTGGGCTAAAAGAAATAAATATTTAGCTGAATAACAAAAGTATACCTAAATTGATATATTTTATATATAACACTAAATGTCTATATAACAAAAACACAGTGGTATTACAGTACAAAGAGGCAGAATTTTTCAGTGAAGTCACATTGCACTATATAAAAAGCAACAATCTCATTCAACGTAAATGGAACTGAAAAAAATAAGTAGAACAATTAGAACAACCACAGGGATCAATTTCCCAACATTTTGTTCTTCATTTATTCCTTATTAAATAATCCTAAGTGTCCAATCAAACTATCACCTTTCCTTTCGCACGGTCACTTCTGTCTTTTTTTTTTTTTTTGGCCCAAGATGAGGGGGAAGAACCCATATAGTCATCATCAGTCACTTTGAAGTTCTTTCCCCAATTTGCAACAGCAGTTAATCATTCCTGAATCACATGACAATGCATTCACTATAAATTAAGAGAAGAAAGTGCATCGAGTGTTCAAGTACGGTGTATAGTTTAACAACATTTAGGGAAAGAAAATAAACGGTGGGCCACTGAACCGGCACTTAACGGGCATAGAGTATGCCAAACTTTAACAAGTTGAATTCTAACCTTTCGTGATAATCATACTATAAAATATTGGCAAATGACAAAGCAAAAGCACAGGTGGCAAAAGGGTAGCATTAAACCTCGTATCTTTAAATTGGCAGTATTATTTTGTATTGTAAGGATGGTTTGTGGAAGGATTTTAGGGACGAGCGGTTTTGCAGTCTCATCTCTTTGAAGCCCTTCTTGGGTCCCTGCCATTGCTAATTGTGACTGTGGGTTTGGGTGGCACAGTGGTTCCCCCTGCAGTTACTGGGGGTGGTCCATTGCCTGTAACACGCCCGTTTGGTCTTCCTTGAGCCCCAAAGCTGGGATCCCGAGGCACAGGTGCAGCACTGTTATTGGGAAATACTGGCCCAGTACCATTTCCTGTTGGGCAAACAATTAAAACAAAGGTGGCAGACTTAATCATTTCAGACACATACAAAAGACACCGTAATGATTGACTAGGAAAGCCATTACTTTTGTCATTTTGCAAATGCTTCTCAAAAGCAACTTACAGTATCCTAACAGTAAGAAAAAAACGGGAGCAGGATCTTGGTAACTCGGAGAACCTTCATTAGCGGTCTAGATTCCAAACTATTAATACAAACTACAACTACAAAAATCTGCATCGGTCACCTTAGTAGAATAGATTATGTGAAGTGCTAGCCATATTTGCTCACCTGTCTGCACAGGAGTACCTGCATTTTGATTCGGTGGAGAATTTCCACGCTGTTCTTTACCCTATTGAGAGGACAAGGGATAAGACACCATTGAGTTGATTTAAGTCAAACCAGCAATGCCCCTGTTACGCAGTTTAAAGGCTCTATATTTCAATGTGCAGAAGTAAAACCAAAAGTTTGAATTACTTCTACATTCCAAGTTATATATGAATTGAGGTAGTGTGAAAAACAAGCCATTGTATTTACATTATAACTGAAGCAAATTTAGGCATGCAAATGATTGAAAGGAAGTCTACTCATTGAGGCGTCACACTGAGGTGCCACTTTGCATAAACATGAACACCGATTGGACTCACAGTCTTGTTCTGCTGGTTAGCTTGTGCTAGCAGCTCTGGATTTGGCTCACTGAAATTAGGAACCTCAGAATACACCATACAGAACCTGTGAAAGACAATGTACTATAACGGCTGCTTCGAATTACATCAACTTGTCACTGCAGTAAAATGAATGATCCCTTTTATAATGCATTTATATCATTCACTTACCCAAAGAGACTTCCATTCATTAAACCCATGACTTTGAATTTCAGGTATGGGAACATGCTTCTAAAAATTGATTGCCTTATTTTTATTTTCGTTAGACAAAACCAATAGCTAGACAGCAAAGTAGCGGATAACCTTATATGCATAACATCATGCAAATATATTAGTGACATCAAATGAGATAATGGCTGAAATGATCAGAGTTCCCACACCTTTTGCCCAGTACATTTGCTACAATTCTTTTTGATCAGTCATAACATTATATAGCGATCTCACTCAGATCAATTTGACAATTAAGGGATTTAGAGCCAAGCATTAAACCCAAACTTGTATTTCAATATAGACGGGGTGTCTAACCAAGCTCCTAGAAGGCCAATTTCCTGCAGAGCTCAACTCCAACCAGCTCAAATGCACCTACCTGGACAATTCTTAATCCTGAAGACCATGATTAGCCGGTTGGGTAATAAACACTACAAAAAAGTGGCCCTCCAAGAACAGAGTTTGGAAAACCCTGCTATTTTACATTTCCATCAATTTTCCAGGCTTAGGAAGGTTTCACCATGGGAACTATTTATTAGATAGTTACTGACCTCAAAGCATTTGGAAACAGAAAGTGTTCATCTATTCAATGATCTGTCAGTGGTTCTTACACAAGGGAGAATTGCCATAGTTATTGCCAAACGCTGATAAATCAGAAAATGAAAGGATTACATCATAATCTGATATATTGAGAAGCAATATTTAATACTCACTCTCCTATTTTTTGTAAGTCTCCTCCCCGTCCAGTGTACAAAGTAAGGCACCCCTTCCAGATTGAAGCATACCTATGCAGACACAAATACATTTCCAAGTTGAAACTGGTCATATGCATTTTAAAAGCCTCAACACAAACATTTGTTTCCTGCACATATTTACAGCACATACACGGTCGTTAGTGACATTAATTTCACACACATCCTAGAGGGACACTCACAGCAGTTAAGACCAGTTTGAAAGAGATGGTTGCCAATTTATATTATTGGACTGACAGCCATACCGGATTTAAAGTGTCAAAGGTCTGAATAAAACACACACGCAGAGAGACATGAGGTGGCTCGTACCCTCTCGTAAGGCGGATGATGTCCCCTGGCTGGATGAGGCTGCCCAGCTCATCCCACACAGAGATGGCGATGCTGCCGCTCTTATCCGCCACTCTGCACGAGCGCACCTCGTGCCCGTCCTTTGTCTTCGTCACCCGACCTGCGCGTGCACAGCAAAGTTCAGTAAAATCTCAAGCGTTAAAAAAACTAGCGAAAACACACACATGACTGCGTTACACGATGGGCGAGGCGTGGGAAATCAAAGCTACAAGAACAAAGAAACAGACGTCGAGCGCAATGTTACACATGTTATTCACTAATGTTAGCTGTGAGAAATTAGCTCCGCGTGTGCTAATAAACGGTCATAAGGGGCACAGCTTTGAATCCACTTACCGATTTCCAAAACTATAAAGACGATATTAAGGTTTTTCAATCCGGGCTTTACATCTTTAATCAAGAGCACAGCTTCGTTGGAGATATTCGACATTTCTGAGAGCTGAGGTGATGGCTAGCACACCGGCTAGCGAAACCACAGCTGTGTTGGAGGATTTCTTGATCTAAAGCTAAATCTGTGCCCTGAGTGGGTTGTTTTATTTGCCAAATAAACTTTGTATGCAATACCCTTTTGGAAAGGAAGATGTGTTTCTAGCGACACATTTGAGGCAGTGTTTCCACACTTGACCACCGAGCTAAAGGAATGAAAGTAAAAACAGGAAATATTTCCTCCTACACGATTAAAAATCTTCGTCTGAAACCACTCAATTCGTTTTCCAGACAGATATTTTCGACTTCATCCTGCCCTAAAACTGAAAAACTACGACTTCAATAAGTCTGTCACTGCTCAATAATGTCTAGCATCCAGATTCATTGATGCGGAGTTTTTTGTTACCCGACGGCAAGTTAATAAATAGTTGTTGAAATCCGTTTTCTTCACACAAATGCCGGCTATATTGCGGGTTAGTTATAAAACAAGAGTCAGTAAGTGCAGTCACACACACTGCCGGTCAAACTGAACACTAACGCGCCTCTTCATGTCACCTTCCACTCGAAAATCATTCATCTTGCGTCTTTAATCGACATTTAAAATGCTAAAGCGACGACACGGCCCATTTAAAACGGATGTCAGCCGAGATAACTATAACTGCCTAACTTTAATGTGCTGTATGAGCAGTTCCAAACTTCCTGATGGCCTTTTAAATTGTTATAATTATAGTATGTTTTCTACTTGTGACGTACTGCTAACTTACTAAGAACGAATAAAAAAATAAATAAATACTTAAGCAAAAGAGGGGAAAATCTCTATTTCACAGTGCTATCTGCCTCTCCCTCACTAACAAAGCGTCTGCCCTGCGCTAGTGTGTGTTCGCTTCTTTAAATTCTCCCGAATGTACCATCGCACCGTTTCGTGGGGGTGTTCACAGCTGCTTTATGGTTGTTAAATGCACTCATGCGACTTCAACACACACGTTTTATTGAACAGACATTACAGGTAATTCACCCTGCGTTGTCCAGTATCACGGATATTACACGGGAACGAACGCTTGAGATCCTCTAGTGTTGGTTTTTACCGTGTTCTTGTTACATTGAGCTCAATCTGATTGGACACCGTGAAGAATGTGTCCACATGGATAGGAAATAACCACACTCCATTTCCTTGTACGATTGTCGACGTTGTGTAATATGATTTGATTACACGTTCCAAAATATTTTCGAAGGCATTCAGGTTGCATCGTCACCTAGCTATGTAATCCAATAGAGTGTTAGCAGTTTCAAGTCGTTGTTTTTAGAGTTTTGCAATATTTTAAGGGATGGGCATAGTTTATGACCCTCATGTATCAGTGAAGAGAAGCTAAACATGCGTTGATGTACTGGTCTAAATAGCCTTTAACATTTTTTTTTTTTATATAATTTATCTCTTTGATGTGAACATTACATTTGCTTTGTCACACTAAGTGTTCTGCTTTCGACTAAAATTTTGAAAACATGACCGGTTGATTATCTTGAGTCAGATTATGACTTTTTTTTTTTTTTTTTTTTTTTTACAAATTTTTGTTTACATATTACTACATTATTACTACATTACTAGCTCGCACATGCAAAATAATAATAATAATAATAATCCGTCATAAACATGAGTCAAACCTGGGCGGGGAAACCCCAATAGAGTCGAACACCTTAACCTCTGCTGCAAAAACAGGGCAAAAGGGACTGCTACAAGGGGGAAACAAAGGGACAAGAGAGGGGGAAAGAAAGAAAGAAAAAATATCCATCATACTTCATGAACACTCAAAGGACTTAAGTAAGGGTTTGACTGATTTTTGACTACACAGTTTACAATAAAAATAAAATAAAGTACTGATCTGACAAACACTCTTTCCAGGACTCGCAGCTGGAATCTTCCACCCAAACGTGTGTGTCTTGTAATGTATGGTTGTGTCTTTTAAGAGACCTTTACTCTCCTGCCAGGCTGTTATTGAGAATAAAATTGTTCTTAATGACTTGCCTGGTTAAATAAATGAATACAAATTAAAGCCCATTGTCTTTACTTAGTATAATTTTTTTAAAGGCTTTATAAGTACACTCTTGATATACTACTGTGATTGTATTACACAAAAGAAGACTCACTAGGAGGAGACAGTAGTGGTGTTTACCGGGACCAGGTTAGTTTGTCCTAGAACCGTTCTGCTGTGCTCCAGCAGTTGTTTTAAGGGGCTGTACACCACCACAATAGATTGTGGAATTGGCAAAGTTTTTCCTTGTGTGTCCTTGGACCTGTTCCGTGCTTGCTTAAACTCTTTCAATAGCCGTAGGCAAACACATTCACAGACGCTGTGGACTTCAGAGTCCTGAGCCACCTGCCCATGAGTCATGAACAGTCTATGGAAAAGGAGGATGATATAATCTGGACTGTATACTGGGTTATAAACTAGTGAGGATCCAAATAGTCAAATGCTACTGCTGCCTGCTGTCCTGGAGCAGAGCCACTCCGCTTCCTGGATGCCCTCCAACGTCCTAGCAAAGTCTTCTTAACCTTCTGGCTATATTTTGATGGTACCTTGTCCATGGCATGCAGAGCTATGTACAGCTCGACTATGTCAGCCTCCTCTTGTGATGACAAGGGAGTGATTGTTCGGTTTAGGCCAACCAGGTAGGCTGCCAGGGCATTAACTGCCTCCCAGTCCAAGACACCTCTGGAATCACACTGTGTACTCTGAAAATTGAGAAAAAAGCCAGCCACAGTCCAATAAATATATATGGTGATGTAGTAATTATTTTGCATTGTACATGCATATATTTTAACTTATTGAAACAGTTGAAAATATGTGTTCACCAGATACCTTTTTTTAAAAGTAAAATATAGTACAGGATGGCAACATTACCTGGCCTAACTTGCAGTGTCATCAGGGGATTTGGGGAACCAACTCTGGACGACAACAGGTCTTGATGAGGATGTGGCCAGGCAGATGGTAGTGGAGAAGATAGAGCAAGGCACAGTAAGGCAGAGATATGCAACTTGCTGCATTCAGTCTCAGGACCAGTCTAGCTGCCAGGCAGAAGAAACCAGCAGGCAGGAAACCAACAAGACAACACACCAGACAAGAGAAACAAGATATAAAAGCAAAATAAACAGAACTGCTGAGGCTAAACGGAATCAAATGAAGAAGCTATATAACAGGGGCTAGCGAAAAATTTAAAGTCTAGAAATAGCTGGAACTCACAACTGAAAAACAAAAAACAAAACGACAAACAAGACAAATATGGCAGAAAAGCTACAGGAAAAAAATTAGTGAACAAAATCAGAATAAGAGAAATCAAAAATAAAGCTTAGGAGAACTAATCTTGCTGCCAGGTGGAAACGCCCAGCACCGGAGGCTTGAAAATCGAGTATGATCGTGCACCAGCCAGGTTGCCCAGCACTTAAAGGTCAGTGGTCAGGGAACTCAGGATACAAGGCAGGGACCCACACACAAGAGACATACAAGGAGAGACACGACACAAGACATACAAGATGTATCAATAATAAAGAGAACCAAACATAAACTGATAAGAACAATGACTAGAAACAAAAAGTAAAGAAATAAATACATAAATATATGCAAACAAATAAAACACAGACAAGACTCGCTTAACAGGGAAGAAATAAACTGAAGCAGAAAATAAGCAGAAATGAAATTCAAAAATCAAAAAGAAAAAGGCCAGATCAGACTAAAATGCACAAGAGCAGAAACCAAGCAAAACCAGGACTAAAGAAACAAAATAGTAACAAGGATTACTGTGTAACTCAAAAAATAAGAAAAGAAAATTCTAGGGCAAGAGCTAAGATGACTACAAGTGCCAACACCAAAAACAACACCCAAAACACACACCATGAAAGTAACGAACCAGCCAAGACATGAGCAGGGGATGCACCATATAAAGGGACCAGAGAACATGAGGATCAGGTGAGCTCAATCAGTGAATGAGGACTTGACAGGACTAAACAAGGGAGCGTGGTAACAGCAAACAAGGAGGCAGGACAAGAGGAGCACATGGCAAACACAAGCAAAGACAAAGCCATGTGCTGACACATTACACAAACATAGAGACATGAAACTAAGACAACACAGACAAGGCTGCCAGGGCAGAACCTTGACAAATGGGCAGAGCACACACACAAACAAACACAGGAGAGAGAGAAAGGAATACTCCAATGCTCAGCATTGCTCTGAGAAATATCTTACCAGTGGGTTTTCCTGTAGGGGTGAATTCTGGCATCAAAGCCCAACCAAGGACCAGTTGGCTCATGTCGTTTAAATGAGACATTAAGCAGACATCAAATGTCCTGAGATTTGAGTCCCCCACCACAGATACAGCTTCTTTCGCCCTGCTCATGTTCCACCTTGAGGCCCCCTCTAACATGTACATGTGTGCATGGCATTGCATCTCCATCCTAAGAATGAAAATACACAGTTTCAGTCAGCAATTATTTTAAACTGAGGACATCCAAATTTAATGGCACTGTTATAGAACAGTAACATAGAATAATGAGACAAAAAGCTGGTTGTAAATTCCATTAAAACAAGCCATATCTAGGTAGTACCCCGTATTCTACTTCTATAATGTTGACACAATAGCAATCTTTTCAACTTCAGAATCTACAGAATATACTGCAATTTAAAATTCAGAATTTACCAAGAATGAAGGCACTCTGGTGGCGGTGAAATCTCTCCATCCAGGAAGACCCCTGCCACACCTAAGAACGTTTAGGACTTTGCCACCCTTCTGAGGTGCCTTTGTGTACAACTCAACATGTGGAGGGTCCTGGATGCACTCAAGGTGTTTTTGTTGCATATCCCAGACATGCCACATGCTGTCAGGGTTAACCAGGCGAAACCCTGTAGTGTCAGTTAGCTCCCACACTGATTCCAGCAGTAACGTCAAACATCTTTCTAGACATGAGAAGCATTTATTAACATCTTGTCCAACAAAAGACAATGTTTTTACTCCAAACTCACTTCATAACGACAGTTGAGCATCCTTCTGAGAGATGATGTGGGTTCTTACACAGAAGAATGCAGTCATGTGTTTATTAGTCGTTTAATCAAAGCGTTTCAATCTTCTGTTTATTCATCTACAGCGATACAACGTGTTATCTTCTGCTGCAGGGCATATTTTGAGTTCCTGCGCAAGAGCGCCCTCTGACTTTCATATGAAGAAGCATTTACTACTGAACCGTACAGCTCTGACAAGCTGCGCATATCGCAGCCTTTGCCCTAATATGAAGATTATGAAAAGCTTCAGGAGTCATCATGGCACGTCTGCAGCAGACAGAGCAAACTCAAAAACACACACACAACAAATATGGCTGAATCATTTAGCAAGAAAGTTCCTTACGACAGGAAAAGTGACAGATGGAAAGATATAACAAACGCTGTCACCAATTGACCCTTCGCAAACAGTTTGATTGACAGGGGATCTAACTCCCAATCCGCCATCTTATCTGACAAAGCCGTCAGGGAGTAGCCTATAGTAGATTAACGTTGGTTAACTTGAAATATTGAGCATACTTACGTCTTTCCGCGGTTGAAACAACATTCCTTCTGATGTCTATTCATGTTTATTTGATGCTATAAATGAACTAGTAGGAAGAGATGATCGGTTCACGTTTGATCCCATTTGAAGGATCTGTCACGACACATTAAGGAGCCACTGTTCTGTATTTATTTTTTAAACTGCTTAAAAAAATTACAGCATTTTAAACATGAAACTGTTTCATACATTGTCAGTGTCCTCTTTGCTCCACGATGTATTTTTCACTGTGGGAAAACGCATGGGAGCGCATGGGTTGTCGGGCCGGCGAAGGGTCATTTACATTGCCAAATAAAACATTTTTGAATGATGCAAAATATCGTCTGATTATCGTTATTGGAAAAATCGTTTACCTGTTACAGTAAATCTGATATGGCCAGTTGATATTTTTGAAGAGCCATTCAGATACAATATAGTAAAACAATATATTAAAAACAATATAGTAAAACTCATGTGAACCTGTATTTAATATAAGCGTTTATTAAACTTAAACTTGCATCTGTCACAAATAAACCTTAAATTGAATCTGCCTGCTCTCAAATCCTGTTATTTCATTTGGTTCTAAAGGAAATTGTTTAGGTTTTCCAGGTCTTCCAGGTTTTGGGCTCATGGTAATTTTAAGAGAGTTAATCAGTGTCTGAATAACAATATTCTATTAATAGATCAGTGTGCTAAGAGTAACAAAGTCTTTTCACATAAACTGAGACGATTAAGCAAGAGACTTGTGACCAAAATTGAGGACATTATAGCCTTAATAAATTATAGTACTTCGAATACTAAAGTACATTTGAAGGCAAATACTTTTGTACTTTTACTCAAGTAAAATTTAAAAGGGAGTACTTTTAATTCTACTGGAGTAGTATTTTACCTAGTGTATCTCTACTTTAACTCAAGTACTTGGTTTGTGTACTTCGTCCACCATTGCTTTTCAGTCATTATAATTGATTACAATTTCATTACATTTATGGTAATAATAATACTGAATATCATCACCAATTGGGAAAGGGGAAGTTTTTTTTTACACCACTATTAACTTTTGAAAAATATATTCCAATGCACATTTGTGACCCTGGACCTCAAATCTAGTCATAAGTCGCACTGATTTATTAGTAGCAATAGCCAACAATACTTTGTATGGGCCAAAATTATTAATATTTCTTTTATGTTAAACATAATTATGAAATTAAGAAAAGATCATGTTCCATGAAGATATTTTGTAAATTTCCTACCGTAAACATACAGTGGGGAGAACATTTGATACACTGGCGATTATACAGACCTTCAGGTTTTTGGGGCTGTCGCTGGGCAATATGGACTTTCAGCTCCCGCCAAAGATTTTCTATTGGGTTCAGGTCTGGAGACTGGCTAGGCCACTCCAGGACCTTGAGATGCTTCTTATGAAGCCACTCTTTAGTTGCCCTGGCTGTGTGTTTCGGGTCGCTGTCATGCTGGAAGACCCAGCCACGACCCATCTTCAAAGCTCTTACTGAGGGAAGGAGGTTGTTGGCCAAGATCTCGTGATACATGGCCCCATCCATCCTACCCTCAATACGATGCAGTCGTCCTGTCCCCTTTGCAGAAAAGCATCCACAAAAAATGATGTTTCCACCTCCATGCTTCACGGTTGGAATGGTATTCTTGGGGTTGAACTCATCCGTCTTCCTCCAAACACGGCGAGTGGAGTTTAGACCAAAAAGCTCTTTTTGTCTCATCAGACCACATGACCTTCTCCCGTCTCTTCTCTGGATCATGCATATGGTCATTGGCAAACATCAGACGGGCCTGGACATGCGCTGGCTTGAGCAGGGGGACCTTGTGTGCGCTGCAGGATTTTAATCCATGACAGCGTAGTGTGTTACTAATGGTTTTCTTTGAGACTGTGGTCCCAGCTCTCTTCAGGTCATTGACCAGGTCCTGCCGTGTAGTTCTGGACAGATTCCTCACCTTCCTCGTGATCACTGATGCCCCACAAGGTGAGATCTTGCATGGTGCCCCAGACCAAGGGAGATTGACGGTCATCTTAAACTTCTTCCATTTTCTAATAATTGCGCCAACAGTTCTTGCCTTCTCACCAAGCTACTTGCCTATTGTTCTGTAGCCCATCCCAGCCTTGTGGAGGTCTACAATTTTCTCCCTGATGTCCTCACACAGCTCTCTGGTCTTGGCCATTGTGGAGAGGTTGGAGTCTGTTTGATTGAGTGTGTGGACAGGTGTCTTTTATACGGGTAACAAGTTCAAACAGGTGCAGTTAATACAGGTAATGAGTGGAGAACAGGAGGGCTTCTTAAAGAAAAACTAACAGGTATGTGCACCTACTGGTTGGTAGGTCATGAATACTTTTACTCTGATACATTTCCCCAAAGCATTTTTGCGACTTATTATAAAATAAAAAAGGAAGAACATAGACTGCAAGCAAGCATGTGCAAACAAGTGCTTGCACAACCGCGGTTGATTTCATTTTCCAAGTTGCGTCTGTTTCTGGAAACGCTGAGAAAAATGCTGTACTAGAGCGACCACTAGAGGTGAAATAAAAACTATCACTGGTGCCTGGTACAGTTTGTTTTGACACATGACGTGAGGCTGCGCGCTGCACAGAACGGGACACTTCAAAAATGGATTTAAAACATAGACAACCAAGCGGTATGTTATACAGTACACTACAGTACATGTTTTCATATCACTAAAGTAATTAGTTTGTTGACTAGATGCTGCAATAGTGGAGAACAGCAGTATGTTTGCTGTCGAGGCTGAGAGGATGCTAACATTAGCAGTAACGTTACCTCAAGCGGTTAAAACAATGTCACAAAAACACCAACTGTTTAATGTCACGATTGTTACACTCTATTTGCATTAGTTTATATCCATTTGTTCAATTTTATGCATTCGTTATCCAGCGAAGTTGCATATTTAAATTGTATCCTAGTCCTGCAGCCGCCAGAAACATAACTCGGAAATGTATTCGATTTCAGTTCCTTTTTTAATCCGCACTTTAATACATATTTTGCTTAGATAATTATCAAGTGTTCTAAAATAGAAGCCAATAATGAAAGTATTGTTCATTGTTAACATTTACATTTTAACATTTTAAAGTTTCTTTCTTTACATTAATTATAATGTACTATGAATTAACATGAATGATCAAGGTATATGATTAATATATTAGTATTTTTTTATATTTAAAACTTACAATCAACATTTTGACATTTTTTAAAATTCAAAGCAAACAAAATGTAAGAAATATAGTTGAAACAATCTTGCTGCTCAAACTTGTATAGAACAATTTTTAATAATATTTTCTTTGCATTTACTTGTACTTTTACTTTCAATACTTAAGTTTGTTTAATATGAAAAATACTTTTCATACTCAAGTACAAAAAATATCACATACTTTAAAACTTTTACTCAAGTAATATTCTAAACGGTGACTTTTTCTTATACCAAAGTCATTTTCTGGTAAGATATCTATACTTTTACTCAAGTATGGCTTTCAAGTACTTTATACACCACCATCCATGCACCTGAAAATAAACCCTAAGGTCAAAGCTTCATGTATTTTACCTTCTTAGTAGAATCAATCTTCAGTATTGATAATCACTGCCTTCATCTCGTCCAGATGGCCGAGGATGTCATTGGAGAGGACAGTCTCAAAGCACTGGGCGAGTGGAAGTGGCCTGAAGGGTGCAGGTGCAGAAAAGGAAGGTGCCGTTGCAGCTTGGACCAAGGCAACCTTTCTCAAATGATGCTCACAGTCAGAGAGGTACTGGGTGGTCCGTCGTGCCCACTGCTCACTGTAGACTTCCTCTACTGCTGACTGGAGGTAGGAGGAACTGTTGCCACTGGTCCTTGGCCTGAGGAAGGTCACACATTTCCTGTCCAGGGCTAGCTGAGTGGTCAGCACTGCTGGAAACAGGGTCCTGTGTGCCACATCCAGTTGTGAAAGGATGTCCTGGCTCCATGGGCATACTGTCAACCTGCATGCACTACAGCGTGAATAGTCCCCACCCATCAGGTAGTATCCATATCGATCACCTCCCTGACCTCTGGGTAGATCCCTGAATGGTGCATCTTCCGGCCACACAGTGGACATTTAAGAGGAACCCCCCATATCCTCATTGGTGCCCACAAGAACATGCTCTGTCGGAAGTATCACCTGGGCTCAGGATGACACGGCATGGGCTGCATCGGTGGATAAAACCAGTTTTCCTGGATCTTCTGCCTCAGCTGTCCTGTGGGCTCATAGAGGCACTTGGCAATCCAGACCCAATCTGCTGGCTGGAGGACTCTCTTGAACTGACTGGGAAGAAAGCTCTTCTAATCAGTAACTGACGTGGAGGCGTCAAGTGCTGCGGAGGTGGTGCCAGCCGTGAAGATGGTATGGGAATAGCCAATAGGGCCCCATAATGGCTGGACTCAATTTGTTGGATGAGTCCAACAGCACCCTAGACCCTGGCCCCACATCTGTCATACCTCTCTTCAGCGTGATGGTCGGAGGTCCTCTGAGCTGTTGCATGCCTCTATCTTAGGCCCTGCCTCTATCAAGGCCTTATCTGTTGAATGGGAGAAAATGAAGTTTAGGAACAAAAGAAGGTCATACTTTTTGTGTTAAATAATTTCACCAATTATTCTGCAGAACTGTGCACTCTGAGATGGTCCATAAAATAGTCTATCACATGATACAGGGACTTATTATGCCTTTGATATATTATATCACATACCTACCTTATGGAACCGACAAGTGCACACTATGTGCCTGCCAAACAGGTCCACCTTATCCCCTCTTTGCAGGGGACAGGTTTCAATCCGCTCCAGGGCCTCCTTCCATTTTCTGCTTCCACGTCTTTTAGCTCTACTGAACTGGAAGGTGCCCTGGGCATACCTATGGCAGATATCATTCCAATAGGCGGAGGAGTTGCCTGTTTTGGTCACATCTGAAAAATATCGTTGAACAAATCAATGTAGTTGAAGCATTTCTTAGCAGTAGCTATCGGCTGTGTTAATACAGCAACAGTAGAACTGGAGTTTTTTGGGGTTGAACATGAAGTTTTGACAACATGCAGTTGAAACATCTAACACAGTTTTATCATTGACAGAATATAAAATATTTCAATACAATACTTAAATAAAATACTGTTAAATAAAAAAAAGCAGCAATAGTATAAAAGTAGCCCAATTCTGTGCGGAAAAACATGGATTTGCTAACCCTGGTCATTATGTTCTTCTTTGTGTCGTTTACATCACGCGTGCAAGTTCAATCCAGCTGACTCACTCTCACAAGAATTTGCCCGCCAATGGCATTCAAGTGTGCAAAATAAAGGCAGAATCCCCCACACTATGAGGCGGCACTGAACGGCATTGCCTCAGAATCTTTTCCTTCAGCTACAAGAAGCCAGATTGCCGCCCCCCTGCAGTGTTCCTGTGTTACAAACCCCACTTTCAAAGAACTCGCTAGGGAACGGGGTAAGCAACATAAAAAGGACATGCGAGACAAAAAGAAACAATTTAGCTTTTTATTAATGCCGCAGCACTCGCATGTCACAGGCAACTATCCAACATTCTAACACAAAGAACATGAAACGACAAACACACAGATCAGCAAAAACAAACACAAAAATAAAGGAAAAACAACACAACTTAACAACAACCACAAGTCATCAGGACACACACCAAACTCATTGGGCGCAGCTGATCGTCAGCGTCGGCTTACCAACCGAACCCTCTCTCAAGTGTGCGCCATGCTCACATAGAGCTAAAGACAGTAGAAGTGGTGGCTTGGCAACAGGAGTTGTAATCATTGGGTCTTCAAAGGTGCACCACGCTCACCTAAAACTAAAGACAGTGGCAGTGGTGACCTGGCGACTGGAGTTCTGATGGTAGCAGCACAAGTTCGACACTCTCAACAGCCCGCCACACGTCTACACTCTCCACTCTTATATGCAGCCCAGTGCGTCGTAAAAGAATGGGCAGCAGGTGCACAGGGGTAGGGCTTACCCTCGGGAGAAGAGAAAGAATCAAATTAATAACAAAAGAAAATACACACCACACTAAATACATGTAAAGGCTTGGGCCGTAAAACCAGTGAGTATGACTTTCCTTTCAGATGCCTTCTGGGCTGCAGCATTTCTGCCTGGGCGATGTCACTCAGAAGCAGGGCGGCGCGTGTCCACGCGTCCAAGTGTCCACATTCCTCTTACCAAACCTTTCAGGACATAGCATGGCTTCTCATGCTCTCCTCCCCATGGTAGCGCTGTGAGTAGAGCGCAGAGACTGCAACCAGGGCTCTCATGTTGGCACAGGTCCTGCATTGTCCCTTGATCTCTACACGTGCGGCTCCCAACTAGAGGGTTGATCTGCCATGTACAAAGCACAATCACTTCATCTCTTCATTCACTCGAGCGACACTAACACAATATAACGGCCCCTGTCTCAGTGCGGTGGCCTGTCATGAACAGAAGATGAAATTCCAGTGCTCACACGATATAACAGCCCTGTATCAGTGCAGCGATCTGTTGTGTACAGAAAGACAAAATTCTCACCACACGACATAAGCAGCCTGTCCCAAGCAGCAGTCTGCTGTGTTCAGACACAGGGGATGGGAAAAGACCTGGTCACTCACTCAAGAACATGATATAAGCAGCACACTGTCTCAGAACATCGGCGTGCCGAGTTCAGGGCATGGGAAAGCTTCAGTTGCCCACTCTTCCCGCGATAAACAAGCCAACCGCCTTTCGGCAGTGGTCTGCTGTGTACAGAAGCAAAGTTCTTGGTGCTCATGCAGAATAAGTTTCCACTCCACAAGGACTCTGACACCATCTCAAACTTTAACTAAGCTACATCTTCTCATGATTTTTGTTTTGCGGTGGGGGGTCCTTGCAAAATGCTTCCGCTTGGTTTTGTAACCTGAAAATTTCCCTTTTCGCACTGACATGTTCTGTTTGTGCAGGGGAAGATGGCTGAGCAGCCATTGGATGACTGAGAATTTTGTGGCCATGCCCCTTGCTGGCACGTTTCAACTAGTGCGTATACACTGATGTGCTTCGCAATTTCTCGCACTATGCAAAACTGATGCCTTCTGTGCTCTATTGTTCCAGTACTATTCTGACACTGTCCTGTCCTGATTTTGCACTTGGTTTTCCTGCAGATTATGCTGGATACCATGAGTATTTGTCACTCGTAGAGCTGGTTTAATGTTGTATGCACGCTGGTTGTAATACGTTGTCACTTCTTATTACCATGCATCATCTGCATTCTTTGGTCCAGCGTTTCTCGACTGTGTGTAGGACGGTGTTCAGCGTGGTGTCTTGGCCAAGGCTGGTGCTACAGGCCTTTCCAATGAACAAACTATGTGTACCTTCATGAAATATTTGGACTCTCTCCCCTTAATTGAGTGGAGCTCAGTGCTGAATGAATCTGGGCACGTCTCTCTCAAATATAAATGAGCTCATACGCTAAATGAACTTAGATGCAGCTCTCTGCCATTACACTCAAAATTGAGCTCAGGTGCATCCTGTTTCCACTGATCATCCTTGAGATGTTTCTACAACAGGACAAGCATGCAGCCAAGATAACAAAGGACTGGCTACAGGGCAACTCTGTGAACGTCCTTGAGTGGCCCATGCAGAGCGCAGATTTGAACATCTCTGGAGATTTGAAAATGGCCGTGCACCGAGGTTCTACCATCCAACCTGATGGATCTTGAGAGGTCCTGCAAAGAAGAATGGGAGAAACTGCCCAAAAATAGGTTTGCCAAGCTTGTAGCATCATACTCAAAAAGATTGAGGGTATAATTGGTGCTAAAGGTGCTTCAACAAAGTATTGTGCAAAAGCTGTGAATCCTTATGTACATGTGATTTTTTTCCCCTGAGCTTATAGGTCTTCCGTTGCATGAAGTACTTTCAGCTGAGGTCAATGGCTTTGCTTGCAGCTGGTCTGGACCTTCACTATCAACACAGCGGGATTTTATGGGATCCCCAAGAATCAGTTATGACTTAGTGTCGAGTGACCGACTCGAAAGGTAACGTCTCTGGTACGGTGTACATTTTAGGACATCCTCAGACCTCAGTCATGCAACTAAAAGGCTTCAGTCATTGGACAAACTGGCATCGTACCTCAGACTGAACAGTTTCAGGTCTCAGGAAAAATGACGTCAGGTCTTGTGTAATTAGGCATCGGATGAAATAGACTCAGACAAAAAGGCATCAGGTTTTTTTTTGTATAACTTTCTATTGTTTTTTATCCCATGATAACGACATGTAGGCTATTTGTCTAATCCCTTGGCAATGTTTGTTATGTTATTGTTATTTGAGCATTAAAATTGATTAAAAATGGATAAAAAAAAAAGCAGAAGGGGGGTGGGCTATAGACTACCTGATATTTTATTATTACAACTTTGCTTTAATATTACACTGCTTAGGTTCTATACAGAAAAGAACATTACGATTTTCACATTGGTCTGCAGAAAAACAGCAATTAACTGAATTTAAATGTAATCGAATCTCTGACAGTAGGTGACGCTGGAACAACAAAAATAAACCGTTTCCTTGGTAACCGCTGCACACAAAGCAGCTGTGATTATAAGATTTTTTTACTTTCCTAATGAAAATAAACCATTGTTTCAAACTAAAAATAAAACAAAAAACATGGTTATTGTAGTTAACCATGGTAACCACACATTAACCATGGTTCTGCGACATAACAATTTATGGTATTTGTAATATTTTGTCATTCAAATAGTACCAATCATACAAAAAAATCAGTTACCACACTTTTACCATAATAAAACCATTGTTAATTTTTGTGTGTTCACGATAGTTTGCAATGCAAGCTAGTTGCAATGAGTTTAGGTAACTATTTATACGTGCAAATAAAATGAATAATAAAAATTAAAAATTTACAAAACAATCTCGGTGGAATGTTTTATATAGCTTGCTACATTTAACAGACAACTGTGTGCATGTGACGTCACATTGAGGGACAGCGATTCGCTTCCTTCTGGCCTTTTAGTCTGAGGCCATTTTGTCTGATCCGATGACTTTTTATCCGAGTCTGTTTTGACTGATGACTTTTAGTCTGAGACTGATTTGTTCGATGCCTAATTGTACGAAACCTGGCATCATTTTTCCTGAGACCTGAACCTTTAGTGAGTTGCGATGCCGGTTTGTCCAATGGCCGCATGCATGTTCAAGGTATGACGCCTTTTCGTTATATGACTGAGGTCTGAGGATGTCCTAAAATGTATACCGTTCTACGGTTATCAAACTTAACCTCCTAAGAGGAGGGAATGAGACACTGCATTTGTTGCCATGTAACATAGCTCAAAGTCTTGTCAGCTGCGCTCTGCTTTAGCCCCAAGATTCTGAGGCAATGGCGTTCAGCGCAGCCTCATAGTGCAGGGGAGCCCGGCTCCATTTCGAATTCTCACACTATTTATCCTCACGTTACATTCAGATTTATGAATCACATGGCAAGCAGTATGCAATATGCATACGTTCCAGCAATGTTTTTAATGTAGGTTTGTTTCATTAGAAGGACATATTTTGTCTTTAAACCTGTTGTGTGCAGTGAATGTTTTTTTTTTGTTTTTTTTTTTTAAACCCTTTTCACTGAAGAAAGTGAATATCTGCCATATGGTTTAGGAATTGTCATGATTACAGAGATAGTATTCCATTTTCTTCCAAACATGTATCCAACTCAGTGGAATCCTTAAATGAACAATCAATTTGCCCACAAATCAAATCAAATGCCCACAAATTAACAGCTACTTCAGCATACCTGACTGTTAATGTTTTGCCAAAGTGCAAGCTGTGACAATAAAATGATACAATAAATTTTGGATTCTCCACAAGATGGCAGAGTTTGCAAAGTAAAATATATTTAAAAAAGAAAACGATCAAATGAATTTTCCAGGATTCTCCACAAGATGGCAGAGTTTACAAAGCAAAATATAAAAAAAAAAAAAAAAAAAAATTAGATACAAGATGATGAAAAAAACAGTTTCATTTAATGACAAAAATCTATGTAATGACTGAGGCTTCAAATAGCTTTAAAGAGCTATTAAAAGATTTATTACAACATTTTATTAATTTATAATAATTTATACATAACTTTCACAAGTAACAAGTTGACCGCCAACACAATAATTATCACATCCTTTTTCCAAAGTGGACCCAGTAAAGAAGAACAAAAAAACCCCATTGTAAAGCTGCCATTTCCTGGCTGAGAATCTAAGAGTAACAAGATGTTGAACTGCAACAACCCAACAGAGACATGGTTGAAACATTGGTCTAATTCTCTTAGAGAATTCAGTCATGCATTTAAGCACGTAACAACTGTGATACAAATTGAACTTTTAAACAAAAATCAAGTTACTTAAAAGCAGAAAAAAATGCTTGCAGAACTACACAGTAGTAATCCAATAGATTTTAAAAAGAGAAGAGGACGCAAAGTGATAATAATGAAAGACTTCATCTATACTTAGTAATTGTCACTAAGCATAACTTAGCTTAATAGTTTAACTTAGAGTTTAAATATCCGTCATTGTTTCTTTTGAAGAGCAGCTACAGTTCCTTATCAATTGTAAAGTTTTATTCTAAAGACAGAATTGCTTAAAACATTTACACAGGCTGGAAAATAAAGCCTTAGTTAAAGGTTTGTTCAGGTTTCCAAGACATTATTTTGTTGTTGTTATCATGATCCCAAGACAAATACAGTACCAGAAGAGATCACACACAATGATTTCATCATAATGGCATATACAATGCTTCCTTAATTACACTGTAATCAGAAAGACAACTAAAGTGAATGAACTAATGTTTTTGTAAATAGTAAATAGTAGTGGGGGGGGGGGATCACTTATAAAAAAAAAAAGCATTAAGCTTCATATCAAAATAAGTCCATGGAAAGATTTCCATAAAGTCTATGTCACTACCTTTACCTAAAATGTAACTAATTAAATTTTAATTGCAAGAAGCTTTTAATTGTAATTTGAATTAGAAATGAATAACCGGCCAAAAAATAAACGACCTAATAATGGCACATATAGAAGTAAGCATTTGAAAAGTCTGCATTGCGAACAATGCTCTCCTACAATCACTGCCCACGAAACAATCGTTCACGTCTTCCCAAAGACTTCCTTTAACATGCCAAAAACATTTGAAACATTCACACAACGACACGTCACTATTTCTAGAAGACGAACAATCAGTTTAAGATTTGTTTTAAAGCTACTGCTAAAATCTGCTGGAACTGCTTGTGTAAAGCACTTAAAACAATGAGCATTAAAAAAAACCTTCACTCTGTTCATGTGCAAAATATAAAAGCAAAGAAATTAAAGAGGCAAATTGTTCTATCTTTACGCCTCTGATAGTGCTTCAGTACATCCATTTCCTTCCACTATGAATCCGGACACATTTGGGCTGTCGTGAATCATTCCGTCTTGATCCTTCCAACACACTGTGCGTTTAACTCAAATACACCAGGAATGAAAAAAAAACATTAAAGAATCCCGCATGACTGTACTCACTCTTTGTAAAAATGCGCTGGATTGAAAAGAGCACAAATGAAAACAGAGGGGGGAGACAAGACCGGAATATTCCAAGAAACATTTCGTATCCCCCTCATTTCAACATGGCTGCCAGGAATCAAAGTGACCAACTAGAGGCCTGATCAGCTTCCTGAAGATTGGGTGTGAGAGGAAGAAGCCCCACCCACTTGCGGCGACTCTTCCTCTTCTGTGCTGTGGTCTGCTGCGGGCCCCAGAGCGAGTGCCGCTGTGGTTGCTGTGGATGAGCTGACTCCGTTGGATGTGCTGATGGAGCTGTGCTGGATGGCCTCATTCTGTGGGCTGCTGGGAACAGACATCTCCCCGCAGCTGTCCTCCTTATCCAGCTCTGAAACACAAAGCCACAGAAGACATCAGCGACTGAGACTTGAACAACAAGACAACACCTACACATCAGCAGCTTTTAACTGCTTTCACACACAATGAAGCTTTTTGAATACAAAATTATTGTCTGTTAAATAGTGTTGGACAAATATGTGGGGGGGAAATATCATACTGTGTGTTCTGCGTTCCACAGAATACCCGGACGACCAAATATATTTGCCAAACGCACAACCAGAGCACATCGTGTGGGACATAATGTCCCTCAATGCAAAGTGGTTGACGTGACCTTCCAGTATGAGGAATGAACCAAAGTGATTTAGAGAAAATTTAGTAAAACAGTTATATATTGTGAGATATTATTACAATTTAAAACGTTTAAATCAGGTTTTCTTTTTGAATATATTTTAAAATGTAATTAACAGTTACTTTTAAAAGTAATGTGTTACAATATTGCATTTTTATCTAAAAAGTAACTAATTGCATTACGTTTTATGGACAGTAATGTGATATGTTACTTTTCTCATCTGAGTTGGGCTTGCTTGTTTGTTTGTTTTTTAATAACAAAAAAGTTATATTTTTGGCAACTGTGAAAACCTTTTCACTCCGAAAAGAAGAAAAAAAATCATGCCTGTACAGTAGAGGGCGCACCTCAAACAAACCTTTCAGCTGTGCTGCCATTCTGTATCACAGAAGAATAGGATGCAAGAGAATACATTTGAACACTCTTACAAAAAATAAATAAAATAAACAAATGTGGTGTTCATCTTCAGTCATTTTATGATTATTAGTATGTTTGAATTGGATAATTGAAATTCAAAAGCAAAGACATTGGTTAATAAAGTGAGATTAAATACATTAAGTATTTCATTATAACAGGAATTCGTAATATTATGAGTTTGCATTTCACTGTTTTTATTCATTTCGAGGAAGACTGAACACGTTTTTGTGAGATTTCTCTCAACATGGGAACATAGGAAAACAAAGTAACTTGCGTTAGTTATTTGAAAAAATAACTCAGATTTGTTTTAAATTTATAAGTAATGCGTTACTTTACTAGTTACTTGAAAAAGTAATCGGATTACGTAACTGCCGACATTGGTAATTTATTCCTGTGATCAAATCTGAATTTTCAGCATCATTACTCCAGTGTACAGTGTCACTTGATCCTTCAGAAATCCTTATAATAGGATGATTTGCTGCTCAAGAAACACTTGATTATTATCAATTTAGAAATCAGTGCTGCTTCATATTTGTGTGGAAACCGTGATACATTTTTACAGGATTCTCTGAAATATAAAGTTTAATTTTGAAATATTTCTAAATATCTTTACTGTCACTTTTGATCAGTTTAATGCATCCTTAACATAGCGGATAGTTCCTTTCTGTCCCACTGTAATGATGTGAAGGTAACTGACTTTCTGACTCTCAGATTAAAAACAGTGTGAAATCCATTTCCCAACCATCTGTGCGCAAACACATCACATCAGGGCTTCAACACACCTCTCAACACCAGCATCATGTGCTGCTTTGATCTCAGTATGAAAAGAGTTGCAGAAAGCATCACAAAAGGACAATTTGGTAGCAAGAAAATGGCAAGTGTGCATAATAAATTTGACATTGCATGCATATTTTTTTTTTCTGCCTTCAACATTGTGTTATATACAACTGATTGTATGTAGTTATGCACAGGACTGGACTTCATTTTTTTTTTTTGGTGTTTTGCTTTTTCTGATACCCACATAATGATATATTGAGTGAATTGTAATCACTGGCTATGCACTGGAAGGTCACCAAAAGGAGTATCACAATATACTGGTATCGAAAAATGAAATATTTATATCATATTAATACTAAACATAGTAGTCCAGTGGCAGTAACTATATAGTTGATACTCAACAATAGGTGGCGCTATTGCAGCTTTTACTTTATTTCATAAAACGGAAAAAAAAGACAACACAGTGTGCAGCTAGTACTGCTGGCACAAAATCATGCCAAAGGTGAGGAAAGAGAGACGCTGTCCTCCAACCTGTCCTGCTCCAGCCCTCATCAAACACCCGTAAACAAGCGAATCTTCTACTAATGTCTTCAGGACTACTAGTTTTTAACAGGGTTGAAGCTAGGCTCTGCAGGACAATGTTTCCGCACAAGTGTGGGAGTTTTTTTTATTCTGTTAAAAAAGACAGTGGCTGTAAACTTCCCTATTATATAGTATGCGAAGAACAGTATGTGAGAAAAGAAGTGTGTCTGAATTCATAGCACTCATAAAACAGAAGGCCAAAAGTACCCGGAAAATCTAATACTTCCGGCGAGATTTTGAAGTGTGCATTCGATGGACACTTTACTATACCATGAGGCCATGGGAGAGGATTTGTGAACGGCAGTGACGCGGCGCAACTGACGCTGGTTGGATTCATGACAAGGGCAACATGGCGAATGTAGTACGTCCAAGATTTCATTCATTCTACACACATGCATACTATATAGAACATACTTTTTTAGCGGTCATGAAGTAAATACTTGTTCAAAATTAATACCTACTCAAGAAAGTATGTGATTTCGGATGCACCCAGTGTGTTAGATGCCCTAACCTGCAGGAAGTGAAGATCAACGGTCAGTTATTTTTGTGCAGTTATTATAACAAACTCGCCTCCCTGAAAATAAAAGCTAAAGATGAATTTGATACCTTTTTCCCCATAATTTCTATTGATAATGTGACAATACTACTATTATTAATTCTTTTTGCCATGATAGTCATCTGAAATTGTCAGCCCTAGACAATAATTTAAATAGTTTAAATAGAAATGCTAACAGCTATCTTTATTTCAAACTATACAACTACAGTTGCTCAGCTTGCACATCCCCACTGAAAGTATGCTGCCATCGTTGCCTTAGCCTCACCTGACCGGTAATCACCATTTGACTGATCACTCTTGAGCTGTAGTGATGACGTCTACCATCAGGCACTAACTGCCTATGCCAAATAGCCAAATCTTAACCCCCGACCGATGACGAGTGGGAGAAAGCTCAGTTCTGACCTGGCAAACATCTAAAGTTCTTTCTCACCGGATGAGTTGCTGGCATGATTGCGATTAAAGACTTTCCCAGTCCAATGCTTTGTCTTTTATTAATCCCTGTGCTTGCTTTGTAACCTTTAATTAAAGTTACAATGTCATTTTAAACCAACATCATCAGGGTATATTAGAGGCTGTAGTGTGCGGCCAGACTCTCGCACCCCTCCCTACGATCCCCTACTTTCCTGCCAACTACTGCAGCGACAGATAATTACTGCACCTGATTTTAATGATACACACACAGGAGAGCGGCAGAGATGCGCGGTCCAAATGCCACCAGCTGTTCTGCAGTTGCATTGAATTAATTGGCTCCTGATGAGGAAGGGAATGAAAAAAGGCCGCTCTCTCTCTCTCTCTCTCTCTCTCTTTTTTCTCTGACTCAAAAAGAAATGCAGACTACCATGATAATTAATATAGCTAATGAAGCAAGCACCGCTGAAATGGCACTTGGTAATTAATGAAGGGGTATTATATTGTGTGTTTGGTTCTGATCCGGCGTGAACTGCCTGAATTCACTGGGCTCCGGATCGGGCGACTCTCTACACGTGTATGACATGGGGTTGTAAATACCCTCACCGGTTTGGTGCATGTAAGGTTGAACTCAGAAAACAGAGTTGGGGTTTCTCCTCTCTTTGGTTACGTGTTCAGACATCTGTAATTACTCCTAATGGTATTAAGCAGGAAAGGGGGTGATATATTATCATACACAACGTTGCATGCTCCCGAGACTGCTCTCCGCTCACCTCCTCTCGGATCATCTCCACTGCGAGCAGATGGGGCTTGTGCAATGCCAAACGGAGGCATGGCCTGCCCTGTTTGCAGGGCAGCCTGGGTAATTTTTCCCCACCTGCTACCAGGGCAGCACTGCCTGAGAGATTAAGGCCAGAAACATACTTTACTTAAGTATGCAATCACAAATGAAAATGCTTTGCCAAGCGAGATCTCATCGGCCATACTTTACACGTGTCCTAACCAGGCACAATGCGATTTTCGATATATTTCAAGCCTAACAGACTGTAATGGAGCGAACAAGACGGGAGTGTTCAGGTGACCGAATGTGAGCTTGAGAAACCTGCACTGACGTTTGCACTTTTTCACCATATTAAGACCGTTCTTTGACAGGTGATGACCATCTGCTGCTTCTCCATCCTGCAATGAATGTGGCACAAACCAACGTTGTTTACAAACCTAGCAAAGACAGAACGATGCTCTTCTCTGAGCCTCATTTGCACAGGTGACTAATATATGACCCCTCACTGCGTTCGGTGACATCGGCAGCATAAACAGGATTGAGGAATGGTTTCGATCATCTTCATACTCTCCTCTACCTTGCAAGGACCTACCAATGCCTGCAAATGAACCAGCGCCCAGACAACCCAATCTCACCCGACAGCCATCCCGCTCATAATATGCATGAGACCTGTCAGTCAAGCTGCTTAACAATGCCTTCGCATAATGAACTGCGCGGCTGCAGCGGCGCATCCCAGTTGTGAAACTGCGCTTCTGTCAGACTTTCTGCTATAATACACTCATTTTGGAGGCAATCATTGTCAATACAAGTCATCGCTGGGTTACAAAATGAGCCAATGGCAGACACGCACACACAAAGCAAACGACGTATCGGCCAAGGTGTGAAATCCAAGTGTTGAAAGTTATGTACAAAAAGGTGCTTGCATACTAGCATGCAGCAGTTAGGCTTTAGTGACTATTGAAGCCCGCAGAAGTGCTGCTGGCAAAATGTACATGCAGTCACTCCCACAACTGCTTCTCCGTCCCTCTGACAACAGCTAATTGATATGAAGTGGCTGCATATGGCAGACGAGCCGCAGATTTGCACATTTCACAAGGTGTCATTAAAGCATAACGGCCAAAGATGGGTGTAAACAAAAGCAGACCTTGGTTTCTGAATGCCTCTTTATCACTCATCTTAAAGAGGACTGTGCCACATACAGTGGGGATCATTTTGTTAGTGAACATCTCTGTAGAGCAAATATATGAGTCCTCTGCGTTCTGTGGTAATAATGGGATGAGATGAATCTGTGTTATTTCACACTCAGGGCTAGTTCGTTTCCACTCTTCATATTTCATCAAAAACCCTCATTTGGAATAACACTCATCTTTTATAGTCAAAAAAAATATTATGTATGTATATATGTATATATATATATATATATATATATATATATATATAAAAAAAAACAAGAACAACCCATTAAGCAGAACTGGCAGTCCAGAGAATTTTACTCATTTTCAAAGAAAGAAAAGGCATTCAGTGAGATTAGATCTGAGATTGGGCAAAATTTAATGACTCTTCACCAGCTGAGATTGTGGCCTTGTGAATGAAATCTCAGGATTGAGATTGGCTCTTTTGACTTGGGCCAGTAAGCAACCACTGGGCCAGTGTTTCTCAACCCAACTATTTTACACAGACGTTTTCATTATTAAGTGAGTCGGGGAACAAATCCCAGCTCGTGGTCCTTTCTCTCTCTGTCTCCTTCTGGCCAAATCAAGCTACTGTCCTATCTAAATAAAATGTGAATCAGACTACACTGGTTGTGCTTCATGTTTTTTTTTTTGTGATTCCAGTGAGGATAACTCAATACGAAGACATGATTTCTTGCAATTTCTTTGATAAACTTCTTTTTGACAAAAGTTCACATTCGCAACTCAGCTAAAATACAATAGTCGCCATTTCACTGTACATTAACCCTATAAAGCCTACTGTATCATACAGGATTCAAATTAATAAGGCTACTAAAATATCAATATGATCATAACTTTGTTTAAAAACATATTGAACACAATCTACTACATGCCTTTTGCTCTCTGATTAATAGTTCATTCTTTTTAGCAAAGGCCTTTTGGAATAATTGTATACATAGGTTTACTTGGTAATCCATACATAATTATATAGAAAAATCGTGTTAAAATGTAAGTATCAAATATGATCAGGCTTTTGAGGAACGTTTATTTGATCAACTCTCAATCATCCTTGTATTGCATTGCATTGTATGTTTTGCCCCTACAATAAAACTAGAGCTTTGATCATAATACTAAGTAAGCATTTAATATCATCTCTCCAAGACATTATTGGGAGACAGTGAAAACTGACAACTATAAGCATTTTATGCTAGTTGCTTGTTTCATTGTTATATGATCACATTGATTTACATAAGCAATCAGAATTTCATATTACTTTTTGGCGATAATAAATATCAGCAACTGTACCGTATGGAATATTTTGCTCAGTTTGGGCCTCTGAATAAAACTAAGGTGTTTTTTCCTCCTTCCTTCCTTTTTTTTTTTATTAAAGATTTTTAGAAGGTTAAAAAAACTGTTCCTTTTCAAAAAATCAGTCAGGCTTGGCAGGGTTAAGAGCACAGAAACATGCTCAATGTTAATTTCATGTTGTCTCTAATACAAATAAAATAAATATAAACATTATAAGGCTGTTATCACCAATAATGGCTAAATCTAAATCTCAAAAGGAGGAAACTGAAGTCTGACAACCAAGCAAACTGATACGGAGTGTGAATCTGCTGTGGTTTGGTCATGTGGTACTCACGGTGGTATCCTGATTTCTTCTGCAGGAGTGTCACAGGACAGTCTTTGTGAGCTAGTAAAAGCTGTTTCAGCTGGGCCACCTCACTACGCAGAAGGGTCACCTCATTCTGGACACAGAGAAATAAGCATGTTATCCATCAAGATGAGCAGATTAGTAAGGAATCAACAGAAAAGATCATTAGCTCGTCTTCATTTAAGCTTTTTTGGGACACAATTATAGCTGCTTAATGGCAGAGTCCCAGGAGAGAGAAACACAGAGAGAGCTCTCCCCTCCCTCAGCGAAACACTGTCGCCCATTCTGGCGAGATTTACTCTCGTCTGCTGTTACGACTCCCATGGGGCTGTGCTGTTCTGCATGCGCTAAAGACAGGCTGTTTAACAGCGAAGGTGACTTTAGCAGGATTTACAGAGAGCTGAACGGGTGCGAAAGAAGGGCACAAGAGCGCAGATTTAAACACTTTCTCTGTTCCTCAGCAACACGGCCGACATTTAATGCAGCAGTCTAAAAGCATGCCAGTTTATTTCATTCCATCTGTTTTATCTTGGCAGTGCTGGCATGGTGTGCAGAGGAGAAGCAGATTTAAACACAGCTGCTCCAACACTGTGGCAATGTTCACTACAAACTGCCATCTTCCATTACGACCACAAAGTAGGCCTCTCACTCTCCTTCTCTTCTCTCAGTCTCCCACATCACATCAAAATGCACCCAAGACTACAATATTCAGTCATTCAGTATGGACATGCTGACCACAGCAGGCTATTATTATTAGTTACTTTAAAATGACTCATAAGGCTCGGGGACAATGCCATTCTCAACGCTGACCCTAAAGTAAGACGGGCACATTGATATTGGCGCCACTAGCCTCGTGGGCAGCGCAGACATATAGAGATATAGAGCAGTTGCGCTTCGGGCGTCCTGAGTTTGATCCCCGGCTCATGGACCTCATTGGCGTTTGGAAGCGCCAAACATAAATCTTAAAATAAAAGACGAGCACATTGATGATGGACCGATATGCGTGTTCAATTGCCTTGTTGATATTTTCAGAGCGGTGTGGCCAATGGTGAACAAATATTAACTGCCCAGCTCTCTGGAATGTGATTGGTCAATTGTGATCATTCTGTGGTCAAATATTTTATAATAACGCTATAGCTTATGTTTAACTATTGTTTCAGGAAAATGATTTCCTACATAGCTGTGTTAATTTCATGTCTCTCTGTACATTTTTCTTATCATAGAATAAGTAATGAGTTTTTTGCAGATTTATTTATTTGGTGAGTAGATGTGTAAACGGGATAATACATATCACAAAATAAACTTGACTGGGTAATTACGACCCTGATTGACTAAACAAAGATGTATGCAAAAAACAAATTGATACTTGACAGTAAAGACATTTATAATGTTACGGAGTTACTCTCGAATAGAAACAAAATGCTCTCGATTCATCCAAAAGTCTTACAAAAAAGGTCTCCACAAAAATCTAAAGCAAATGTTTTCAACATTGATAATAATACTAATAAATATTTCTTGAGCAGCAAATCATCATATTAGAAAGATTTCTGAAGGATGATGTGAAACTGAAGACTGGAGTAATGAGGCCGAAAATGCAACTTTGATCACAGGAAATTACCTTTTGAAATATATTCAAATAGAAAACAGACATTTTAAATTGTAATAATATTTCGATATAGTTTTTACTGTGTTTTCAGCGTTGGTGAGTAGACGAGAATTAAAAAAAAAAAAGAAAAAGACAAAATCTTACAGAAAAGAAACTTTTGAACTGTAGTGTACATAAAATAGACAAAAACAACTTAACATTTAATTGAAAAAAAAAAAAAAAAGAATTGTCTGAAAAATGATCAATCACTGGTCAATTAATTAACTTGTAATAGGCCAATATGTTGGACTCCAGCTATCAGACAGCCAATTTAACATGTTTTGGAAGTTGAAAAGATTTTGCTTGTGAACTTTCATTGACACGAATATCTAAAGTGACATATGGCTTCAGGCACCGTCCTCCCATTCGGCTATTAAACAAATTAAAAAAAAAAAAAAATCATCAAATGAAAATCTGATGAATCTCAATTGTCCCTTTTGCTGTTTTCAGAGAGATGGCGAAGCGGTAAGATCAGGCCCGTTCAGACCATTAAAGTGTTTAATGCTTTCACAGACCGGCTGCATCCATAAAGGCAGCACAGGGGGGATGTTTGGCTCGAGTGTTGCCGTGCGCTGGTCCGCAAACCCTGACACCTCGTTAAAAAGCCAGTTAAGGATGATGTTAACGTAATTGAGCATCATTAGAGCTCTACGCTCCGATCAGCTGGGCCAACGGGGCAGAGAGGGACAATTACACCAGCCCATCAGCGCTGATAAATGTGCTCGTATTAAACACCTTCTCTCCGATGAAACATACTGTCACGCTCGTTTTCAGAGCCCCAAACATTCTGTTATACACCCAACACCCTTCTTCAGCTCTCCATCTGTTTCATGTTAGTTTATTCGTTCATATAACCCACAAATTAATCGCCCTTCCCCCACCCCTTCGCGAAAGCATTGCGCTTTGTTTAAATGGACAAATAAAAAAGACAGCGCGCAAATAAACAGTGGCACATCTCATTAAATTGTCTGGAACGTGCCGGCGCCGAGCCACACTCTCCGTTATCAGCAGAGACAACGGTTACGTGAACTGTTTCGAACTTGTCAGTGGCGGATCCTAATTGCCTGCTACAAAACGGGGGTTGAGAAATAGACGGCTTTCCCTGAGAGAGTTCCAGGGCAGCTCACAAACGCTCCGACAGAACAGACGACACGCTTGTGTGCCGATGACATCTGGAGGAAACGTCTTTATTGACAGGGCCATATCGATGCAGGAGACTCGAACAATCACGCCGTGGCTGTCATGCAAACACACTTCTTAATTTACATTAATGACTTCATCACCATCTTTGTCTGACTCTCAAACGCACACATTAATACACTCAAAGAGAGTCTGGTGTGTGTGTGTACCTGTAGCTGTCCGTTCACGGTGCTCAAGTCTTCTGCTTTTTTCTCCAGACTCTGCACCCAGACTTTCCTCTTTTGCCTGCAGCGAGACGCGGCGGCTCTGTTCCTTTCCAGAAACTTTCGTCTTTTCTCATCGGGGTCCTCGCTGGTGGTTCTCCGCCGCCGCCCACCTGTACTGGTTGTGTGCTGGGCTGGAGGGGCGGGAGACACCTACACAGGCCGACAATCAACATTCATAAATTAGGACTTTAGTGGTATTTTTAATCACGTTCAACCAAAAGCTGTACCGCACCTGGAAAAAGAAAAGATACCAGCCAATAATATTCATTAGACTTTGAATATGTACATTATATATATATATTATTATAATTATAATAAATTTTCCAAATTGTAATAATATTTCACAATATTAATGAGTTAAAAGTTAATTCATAAATACATACTACTGTTCAAAGGTTTGGGGCCATTACGATATTTGTGTAAGAAAATAATACTTTTATTCATCAGGGATGCATTAAATTGATCAAAATTGACAGTAAATACTTTTACATTGTTCTGAAAAATCGTTTTCAACATGGACAATAATAAGAAATATTTTTCAGAACAAAAAACAGCATATTAGAATGATTTCTGAAGACTGGAGTAATAAATTGTAATAATATTTCACAATATTACTTTTATAACTGCATTTTTGAATAAATAAATGCAACCTTGGTGAAGAAACTTTTTTCAAAAGCACCAAAAACTCATACCAACTACAAACTTTTGAACAGTAGTATACTATTCTTTCATTGTTAATTCACATAATACATTAACTGTCACTAAATTTCAAATGTATATAATGATAGACAATATACATAAAAATGAACAAACTTTGTTAACCTGTCGTTCATTTTAGTTCATGATACCCAATTACTTCTGGGATTATTTGCGAGAGATACTTAATACAGGGCAAAGAAACTAAACTCATATAGGCACTACATACAGGCGTTTCTGTAGTGGATGTGGCCGGCTGCTGTAGTGACTTAGGGCGTGGCTCCTCAGTCAGAGGCGGGGCTGGGGGCGGGGTTTCGCTGGCCGAGCTGCACTGGATGTCGCCTGCATCGCCGTTGGTTACCTGAGGGAGCTGCTGACTGAGGGCCGCCTTCAGCTTCTATAGGTGAGAGTCAGAGGTCAAGTCAACATGTATTATTAGCCTGTAATGTCATATTAGCTGACTTTAAAGTACTGCCCACTCAAACGGTTATCAGATATCAGTGATAAACTACATCTAGAGAAAGAAGAATCTAACAGAAATGATTTGGTTTCTTAATTACATGAGCTAGACACACTCACAGCCCTTTCACACCCAGTCAGATATTTCAAAATCTGACTGGCTGTTTTAATCGGTTTGCCAGAAAATATCTTGTTTCAAGTGGATACTGAGAACAGTTCATATTTTTAAGGCATAAGAGAGTTAAAAATATATCAAGAGTTGAGGTCGCATTAGTGAAATTATGCCAAAATTTTGTATAGTCAATAGTGTAGCAATGTATGAAGCACAGCTCACGCAGAAGTCACCTTCAAACCAAGTAGCGTTCTGTTGATTAACGCAGCTAATCCGCATGAGAAAAACTTCTTATGCATTGAGGAAAACTTTCGTTCCACACAGAAAATTCCTAAACATGTAGATTCCTATTGACATTGACTGGATTTTGACCACAAAAATTTGTTGAACAATGGTAAATGTGTAGAGAGTAAGAATACAACTGAATGAATATCATGTCCGTTATGTCCAATTTCACATTTACACACCTTTAAATGTCACATTCAAAATAACGAACTGTGATTGGCCACTTTAAATGTCAGTCAGACGGTACCGGCCTGTCTATGTTTGTAGTTCTTGCTACAGTGTTGCAGTATGCAACAGACTTCGTGCCGACAGTCAAAAATCTGCCTATGTGCACAGCGTATAACTATAAAATCTCCCTCCCTTCAGCATTTTTGTATACTTCCAGCATAACTGCAGTGAAATGAGAAAACATGGTGCTATCTCTCTCTCTCTGGGATCAGGAGGCTAAACTACATTAGAGAGAGGCAAGAACTGAAGATTAGAATAATTAACTTCTGCGGAAAACCAGAGGCAAGGATTAAAACAACATATTCATCACAGCTTTAAACAGATGCTTCCCTCAGAGCTCTTCCACAGGAGTAAGAGCTGTCGTAGCTAATTCCCTATTCCCAGGAGAAGCCTGTGATTTTCTCTTGTCAGGGAAATCTGCCTTTCCCTGGCGTACTGTAGCGTACGCAGCATAGAGCCCTCAGCGCCAGGAGCTTTTCTCTTCACTGTGAGCAGCCCGCGATAATGACAACACGAGAGCTTGACGAAGTCTGAAATATTTTTCAGCGTATTGGCAATATTCAATATATATGCATTTCGATATTTCAGTGTTTGCTCTAAATAGTCATTGCTCTAACATTGATTCAAAAAGTGTAAAGAATAGGAGTTAAAATATTACTTAAAAAATACAAAAAATTTTAAAAGAAATTTTATTTTTAATATATATATGTTTTGTGTTCATGTATAAAAATATATTAATACTATATATCAATTAATATATATTAATTAATATTTTTTTTAGTTATGTGTGAATAGACTGTCTAGTTTTAGTTTGTCACTTGACTATTAAATGGCAATAAAATGTTTAGTTTTAAAACAAGTTTTCCCTTTATAATGACAGATGGTCTAATTAATTTGTTAAAGCACTGCGCGTGTGTGTGTATACACACACACATACATGTATATAAAAAAGAAAGATGTATGGAGATATATATAATTTATCAGCATCTGTCAATCTGAAGACTGGCCGTTTTGTTCTTGTGTTTATGCATGTTAATGATTTATCTACATTACTGCTCAAAAATGCATGGTTTGTATTGTTTTGTTGTTGAAATTATGATGACATATAATATAATATAATATAATATAATATATTACATATATCCATGAATAATTTCTTACATATACCATGGTCTGTTTAAATTAAAGATTTTGATTGGCTAGAAGGTGTGCATTAAAACAGTTTGATGCTCAGGTAGTTTCAGTCAGTTTAATATCTATATTGTAATTATTATTTTTCACATTTTCTTGCTTTTATGTACATATTTTATAAAGAAATATTTTATCATTTAAAAAAAATAATATATATATATATTTTACCAAAAATCTTTACCGAAAAGAGAACCCCCCCCCCCCCCCCCAAAAAAAAAAACCCCCACAGGGGCTTCTATAAACATTTGAGAAATAATGTAGATAAATCATTAAATTAAAATGTGTAACCCTAACATACATAAACACAATAACAGAAAAGCCAGTCTTCAGATTGACAGATGCTGATAAATATCACCATACATCTTTCTTTTTTTATTTTAACTGACTTTTTTTAAAAACCCTTTGGAGGAAGCCATGATGTGGCCCAAAAGCAGTCAACCGCGAGAGTTAACAAACGCCCCCACAGCAGGTGAGGTGTGTAACCATGGCCACAGGGATGGAGGACGCATTAATTTTCATGAAAAAACAAGAGAAGAACATTATTTTAACAGCTATCCTCGGCAGACCAATCTATCTAGCAAATTAGTTTATAGAGCAATACCCTTCCCGAACTCCACGTTTCTACATGACTAGAAAGAAATTATTCACGTGGAACAAGTCACGCAAGGGCTGAGAGAAAGACTGAGAGAGAGAGAGAGAGAGAGAGAGAAACAGAGGGACTGTGAACGATGTGTGCGGGGCCAGTCAGATTCATATTTCATATCTGCCATAGGAGCCCCATCAGAGCAGTAGCCCTCCATCTCGAGGGTTTTATTCAGCCATCTGCTCCTTTATTACTTATCTTTATTTTGCAACTAATTAACAGCATAATCTTCTAAATTCAGCAAGTTAATTATCATTATTGTGGTCTTTGCAGCATCATCAGTCCTTGTAAAGTGCCGCGCCTGTGTGGCAGGGGAGTGAGCGAGCGAGCGAGAGAGAGAGAGAGACGAGGGGGTGTTTGCTTGACGAGGGCTCATTAGATGTTTTCTGATGAGTTGAGGTTTTGTGCTTGTGTTTCCTGAGGTTATTTGGAGGGTGGGTGCATATGTTATAAGGGTGTATGTGTGTGTTGTTGAATATCATGAATGTTTGGTCATGGTGCAGGTGCGCGTTTGGATGCACATAGGTATAAGCAAGGCTTGACATTAACTTTTTTGCTCACTAGCCACTTGGTATTCTTACTGGTCACAATTTTGACATTGATACCATACAGGAAAAACGGCCATATTTTAATATTATCTCATAATTTGTCAGCAGGTATATTAGGCTGCTGTCACTTTAAGACCTGACGCACATGCATTTTCTCTCTCAACTGTTTTTTCTTAACTGTGTTTATGTGAATACTCGCCAAGTGTATATGACTGTTTAAGTGCAATAAGCAGCAAAAAAGAACTCAATTTAGTTCTGAAAGGTGGTTTTATGCGTGCGCACTTTGGGTAAATTACAAGTAAAATTATGTACAATACGAGCAATCTCATTGAAATAGAAGCCCTGTAACTCCAACAATATTCATCCGGAGCAAACTAAATGAATGCGTGAGGGGAGACGGGTTTGTGTGTCAACTCGCTGTTGGAGAGATGAGAAAGAGAAAGTGCATCATGTGGCATCTTGTATTTATTCTGCAGAAAATGAGTTCTGGAAGCGTTTCAGATATTTCAGTATAAATATGTATCGAAAAAACAATATTTTTGACAACACTACATTGTACATAGTTTATTATTTCAGATGCCTTTTTAAAAGACTACAATAAATGTATATTTAGGCAACATATGAAATTCAACCCGCCAAAGGAGCTAGTAGGAGTGACAGAGTTACGCCACTGCTAAAAATGCACCCGCATTTGTTGGGTGTTAATGTCTAGCCCTGGGTAGTATGCATGTATTGATTTTTTTGCATGGACATCAACAAATAGGGTGCAAAACAGGGTTCGAGACTCCTAAAAAATAAGTCAAATTTCATAGTAAAATCAGGTCACCTTCAGGAGCTCAAATTAAATATTATGGGCCATTTTATTTGAATAAAATCTGAAACATGTTTGAACAGTTAAAAAACCTGATTTTTGGGTTTCTGTGAATTTTTAGCACCTACTGAGCGGTAGGTTAACTAGTTTAAGGTCAAATGTTGATCTGTAGTTACTTATAAATTTATAATTCCCCTATGTTAAAGACAAATATTTTGAGATCGATATATACACATATATAACACCTCAGGTAACAGTCTTGAATGGTTGAGCTTGAGAAATACCGTCAACAAACAATTAAAAAAAATGATGAACAATTATATGTTCAAACACACAGACACACTCCAGACAGATGCCCTCTTGTGCTTGTGCTCAAGAACTACAATTTGCCAGGTTGCAAAGCTCCTCTGTGCCTCTGGGCTGAAGGAAAATCTGCTTACACTGAAACACACTTGCTAATGAAGCACGTGTGGATGCATATGTAAATGAGATGGGAGGAAATTACCATCTTAGCTTCTGATTGGACAGGCTGTGGAGAGGAGGGGCCGGGGATTCCAGGGACACTAGGCACTACGGTGACTGGTCTGACCAGCTGAAAAAACACAGACACATATGAAAAACTTAATGTCATCAGTCTCGGTCTGTCTCACACTAGAGTAAAAGAAGCAAACAGAACTGGAAAGAGTGCAAAATACAGTCCTCATTATCACACAGAAAGCGCTCAGCATATGTTCACATCTGTGGTTGAGCTGCAGCTCTAAGCAACAGAAGTAACAAAACAGATCATGTATAGTAATTGGTTCATATGGTATTACCTTGGATTTTTTACATTACCATAATCATAAAAACAACAAATAATGTTACTGCACTTCAAGGAAAACCATTTCACTTGTTATTGAACCAAACAATGTCTGTTTACTGCTGCCATTTTAGAGCTGAAGTGAATTCTGTTTGCATAACTGAATCATTGTGTTCCTGTTTATCCCTGTGAAGTGGCTTTGAAACAATCTGTACAGTATATAGCACTATAGAAGTAAATAAATAGGGTAAATATAATCACGGTACAAATCAATTAAGAAACTAACAAATATTGATGATATTTCTGTTTTTATGTAAATGTTTTCATTTGGATTTCAATTTTGTCATCTTCCCACAAACTGTACAATTTAGAAAAATAAATATTTTTTATCTTTGTTCATATTAGCAGAGGTTGAATACTTTGAATATGATTCATTCGTCTGAATCGTTCAGAACTAACTACATCACTAAACTGGCTCAGATGGTTATCGTGTTTGAAAATAAATGTTAAAAATGCTTAAATGTACTTAACAAAACTGATTTTATTCAATTAATTGAACTGGTTAATCTAAATAAAAACCATAAACAAATCTCAACATAAAAGGGTCCCCGAGTCTCCAACTAAAAACAGATTCCATAGAAAACACTGTACTATGGTATAGGGAAACATTTTCTTTGTTTGTTTGTTTCCCATCCTTCTCCTTTCCTCCTGCTGAAAGCCTACGGGACACAATCATATGCTGCTCAGTGTTCCATTCACACACACACACACACACACACACAGGGTTTTAACTGCCCCAGACACGTGTGTATGAGTGATAATGTGTCTCTGCACAAATTACTGCACCCCTCACAGGCTGATGTCATAAAAGAGGTGCAGTGTCCTTCATAAGACCCAACATCCTCCACCAACACACACTTAAACACACTCAACACACTGGAGCCATGTTTAAAAGAGGTTACATTACTTTCCAGCACGTTTTGTTCCTCCATGATGGATTTGTGGGACTGTTTACATCTGGTCAAGGCACAGACAGCTTGAAGTAACATGCGTCTCAAATGCGTCTCCTGTGACCACTTGTGATTTGAAAGGCAGGGTTTTTAAAAAGAGGAAAACATTTAAAGCTGACACTCTTATTTTAGTCAAGCATCTGTGAACTTCTGTCCTGTGTGTGTGACTGGATCATCTGAGATGGATGATATTAGCAGGTATAAACAGGGCTGTAGATCACACTGCTCCTCGCAGGTGTTTCGTGACAATTAGTGGTCGGGACACACTTATTACACTCATCTACTATGTCAATTCTGTGGCACTCGAACACAAAGGAGATGACCGTAATATGTTTATTTAGACAATTTAAAAAATATATATAAAAATCTGCCCTCTACAGGCATTTTGAAACAAAATGCGGTTTCAAAACCTGCACATGACCTAATTTCTCAAAGAGTCTGAAAACGGTTCATTCAAAGATTCAAATCTCTTTAAACCCCTCCTTTCCGAGAGCCAAGTCTGTTGTGACTGGTCGCTTACAGCTCGTGTTGTCAGATTATGATTGTAGCGTCCGTTGTCCAAATGAACTAAAGGGTTTTTATTTTACGGCTGAACACCGTGTAACACTGACTACTGCAGCAAGCCTAACGACCATTTCTAATTCAATCATTGTAAGCAGAAAAGTTTATAAACTATATGCTGGAGTGAATCTCACAAGGCTATGCCTCCAGTACCATGTCAATTTCTGAATGACCCATTTTTGTTGCTTAGCTTCCACATATGTGAAACATTTGTGCATTTGTGGACATGAGTTTTGAGCTGTGAATGTTAGGCAATGTCTACATCAAAATCTTTTATTTCAAAAAAAGCAAGGAAATGTTACGACCCCTTTAATAAAACAGAACATGTTGTTGTTTCATGGTCATCATTGATTTAATGATGTAAAATAGGGGTGCCCAAAGAGATCTTCCTACCTGGAGAGTTCAGATCCAACCCTGATCAGCCCTGATGTAAAATGATTGTATATGAACTGTTTAAGTGGAGTGCATGTGTGGGACACTCACAGGAATGGCAGTGGGTATGTGAACGCTGGAGCTGGCGATGGTGGCTGGAATGGCGACTGGCATGGTCTGACCGTTAGGCAGCTGCAGTAGAACCGGAAACGTGCCAGACACCGGACTGAAGACAAAGAGATGGGGGACAAGAAACAAAATTCATATCAAATGTAATACTGACATAACTGTAAAATAGAGTTTATGTACAAATAAATAGGCTACAAAGACAAGCTACACAGCATCATGCTTTAAAGTCAACATGAAACCGCATTTGAATGGTATTATACGGTACGTAATGTGACTTTTTTTTTGAGTGGATATTCAACAAGGGGAAATGTGATGGGACACTTAGATTTTTTTTTTACTATTGTTGCAGTAAATTTACATATTAACATTAAACGGCATTAAATTACTTGAAATTTCTGTACTAGTATAAATCACAATTGGCAAGATTTAATAAAAGGTTGCATAACCAACGAAAGTAGAGCTGCATGATTCCGGATAAATTGAGAATCACGATTTTTTGTTTGTTTAAAATAGAGATCACTATTGTCCCACGATCCTGAACATACAACTAAACTAAATACTTTTTGATATAGAGGTTCTAACAAAATGTTAATTGCTGCAGCCTTTAAAAATAAATAAATAAATATATATATATATATAATTTTTTATTATTATTTATTTATTTATTTAAAAGAAATCTCAGGGGGCGGAGCAAGTTATTACATTTTAAATAAATATTACAAAGGCAAACATTTTTTTTCTTTGTGATGAATCATGCACAAAAAGTCCACAAAAGTGTATTACAGCAAAAAGAGTCAAAAATTGAGTTCATGTTGACCTTAAGTGATAAGTATTGAACATCAAAACACAAAAGCAAGACTTGTCTGATCAATTGGTGTTTGAAACAAAACAAAAGGCTCAAAAAAAACCTGTCTGATAGTCGAGCACTTTACATATCTACGATGTGAAATTAAAGTCACATGGACCACAAGCAACTGAATCAAAAAAAGTAAATGAGTGACCAGAACGAAATACCGAAATGAAGCGTAAAAGAATAAAATGGTGTCAAACTAGGAGATAAGCAGAATAAATAATTAACGTTGAGAATTTACTTACACTATCGGTCTACTAGAGGATGGGACCTGGGTTATAACAGAGCTAGATGTAGGAGATGGGAGAGCTTGCTGAATAACAACACCAGCCTCAGAGCTGGCCAGTAGTACATTGGGGACTTGGAGTGAGGCAGGACGGACTATAGTGGATGGAGGCAGAGAGGTCGGCTGCAAAGAAACCTCCTGAAAACACCACACGAGAGCCAAGCTGCATCAAAACTACACTTCTGACTGTCCATCACTGGTCTAATACTGTTTCTGACTGAGCTAGTAGCCTTTACACCACAGGTAGCACATACATGACTCATCTATGAATTAAAAGCACACAATTTGTTGTGCCTTAAAGTTGTTGAATGACAGAGCATTTAGAAACAGCTGAAAAGAGTAAAGAAAAAAATGACTGTACTGCGATATACACTACCGTTCAGTGGTTTGGGGTCTCAAAGATTTTTTTAATGCTTTTGAAAGAAGTTTCTTCTGCTCACCAAGGCTGCATTTATTTGATCAAAAATACAGTAAAAACTGTAACATTATAAAATATTATTACAATTTAAAATAATTGGTTTCTATGTGAATGTGTTTTATTCCTGTGATCAAAGCTGAAATTTCAGCATCATTACTCCTGTCTTCAGTGTCACATGATTAGAATGAAATCATTTTAATATGATGATTTGCTGCTCAAGAAACATTTCTGATTATTATCAATGTTGTGTTGCCTGTGATAATATTTTTCAGGATTATTTGATGAACAGAAAGAACCATATTTATTTGAAATATCATTGTTTCCAACATCAAAAATGTCTTTTACTGTCAGAATAAAAGCTTCTTTTATTATTCGGTGGCAATATGTTTATTTTATTTTATTTAGTTCTTTCAAAAAATAAAACCGTTCAGACCCCAAACTTTTAAATGGGAGTGTAACAAGAAAAAGGTTACACTTTAAGTTGTCCATGTTACAGTATAATTATTTAAATACGGAGTAGTAATAATTACCTATATGTACTTAGTATAGGGTTAGTTGCATGTAATTATGTATAATTTATAGTTTTTTCTTTTATAATTTATGGCTTCAATTTTAAAGTCAGAATCAAGTCCAATCTTTCTCACACACTCTGTCCAACAAAAATATTTTTTCATATATAGTTCACCACGACAAAGAAATGTATTTTCATCCAGGACAGGCTAAATCAACACCGTACACGGGTAGACAGAGGGGAGAAGGTGGACACATGAAACTGGACTGCTAACACAATTTTATGTTCAATCCCATGTAGGGGAGACAATTCTTGACAACACAATTCTGCACAATATGAGTCTAGGATCCTTCAGGATGGCCAGTTCTTGCAATTAGCTGCTTTGCATTGAAAAATGAAAAAATAAGTCCTTTGCATTGAAAAATAAGTCCTGCAAGTGCTTGCGTAGCTCTCTGTAGGGCAGAGCCCTGTGTCTCACCTTGTCATCAGTGGTGGTAGATTCAGGGTGGGGAAGAGGACTGTCTCGGTGGGACGCGATGGCTGTGTGCTCCTCTATCTTGTTTCGAACAACAGGAGTCACAAGGGGAGACAAATCCAGAGGCAACTGCAATAACCACACATACATCAAAGTTGTATTTAAGTCACAAAAATCGTTTGCATTTTAAAATGCTAGATTAAATTACTTTCATAAGTTAAATTGCTACAAAGCCTATAAAACCCACTTGCACGGTTCAAAAGTTTGGAGTCAGTAAGATTCTTAATACAGCAAGGACACATCAATTCTATGAAAAGTGAAAGTAAAGATGTTTATAATGTAACAAAAGATTTGTTTCAAATAAATGTTGTTCATTTGAACTTCCTATTCAGCAATAATGCTGAAAATAAAGTCAACCAAGATTTCCACCAAAACATTCATCATATCAGCACAAGTGTTTTCAACATTGACAACAGTGAGAAATGTTTTTTTTTTTTTTTTTTTTTTATAAATTCAGCATATTAGAATGAGGATCATGTGACACTGAAGACTGGAGTAATGATGCTGTAATTTCAGCTTTGCCATCAAAGGAATAAATTACATTTTAAAGTTATTTTAAATTGTAACATTGCACACTGTTTTCACTGCATTTTTGATCAAATACACGCAGCAGCATAAGAGACTTCTAACCGACCCCAAACTTTTAAACGACAGCGCATTTGCAAAATGACCACATAAATTGCAGAATAAACCGGCCTCTTTACCTTTTTGATGTCATCCTCCGTAGCCTTTTTAAAGTCATGCTCAAACGGGCTGGTGAGCTCGTTAAACAGCCCGACCTCCTCGCAGTTCTTCAGGAAGCGAGTCGGTGTCGGCGTCTGGTCTGCAACAGCAGCCAATAAAGCCGTAAACTCACAAGGAAAAATAGTTCGAGTTTGTTTTCTTTTATCGTGATGATCAGGTGACTCACCAGCGATGATGACGCTCTCATTGCGTGCTGGACCAAATCTCAGGGTCATCTCATGCTTGTGTTTATGCACCGCCAGGTGGTCCTCATTTGTGAATCGCTGTTGCAGACAGACAGACAGGCACAAAGGATAAATGGTAATGTGAAAAAGAAAAAGGACAGCAAGCATGTAACTTAAATTGCAGTGTTTAATTAAATATGTTAGTGCTTTAAGTGTGTAACAGTGATCACATGCCTGTCCGCAGCCAGGAGCAGTGCAGAGGAACGGTTTATCATCACTCATATTCACAGCTTCAGTCTGCCACCTGATAACATGAGGGGGGAAAAAGACAAATCAACCTCGCAACTTTTCATGTGTCAACAGCATAATGATTTAAAGCCACATTTAAGAACAAGAACACATGACTTCTCAATCAACATCAATCCATAACCATGAGCAACAATGATTATTATTCTGTACTACTGTTACAGAATTGTGTTGTGTCAGACCAAGTTATCACAGCAGGACACAGATAAGGATTTTATAAGATAGGCATCATTATCTGTATAATGTAAACTTAAGTACTTGACATTGGTGTCTATTAAACACCTCAATCACTCATGCAAAAGAGAAAGGTGCTCTAATGCTCAGTCTGATAACAGCACAACCTATTGTCACATTCTACTTTAAGTTCTTCTAAATATCACCGTTTTCTAAATGATCACACAGCTAAACTCAAAGAGTCCGCGTCTTTAACCACAAACCTGCATTTACTTAGTGTATTTCCAGCGATGCCAGGACTTTATCAACACTAAAAACAGATTGTTTACATCAGTCTCAGCAGGCTAATCAATGCTCAGCCTCATCTCTCATTCACTTCAATGAGACCTCAGCTAGCGGTTAGCATGCGTCGCCATGTTAACAACAAAGAAACACCGAAAGCAGTGAACATGTCATTAAGCTGTTTTTATTGTATTACATACTCGGACTATTCTACTAGGCAACCGAAGGCTAGTTAAAAGGGCGTGTCTGTTTATATATAGTGTGCATTGCTGCGCTTACTCACCCGCAGGCTGAACCCTGAAGAGCCAAAGCCCACTTATACCACCTCTCGCGAGAATAAGTAATCCGTTAAACCCCAAAAGACGTTATGTGCAAACTCTCGCGAGACGCAGGTACTCCGCTCCCCCAGAGCCAAAGGGCTTTAAACTTTAATCTCGCGATAAATGTTTGCTCTGCTGACCCCTTTGGAGCGAAAGCACATTGACACTAATCTCGCGAGCGGTGAGCTGTACTTTGGTGAACTAGTTCTAAATTAGATTTAAAACATGATCAAATACGTAATGCAAAATAATTAAGCAGAAGCAAAAACTGTAATACATTATAAGGTCCAATTAATTAATATTAACTAATGCATTAACCGTGAGCAATACAACGGCTACTGGTTTTATTATTAATCGTTGTTAATGTTAGTTAATAAAAAAATACAAATGTTAACGGGATGTTGAGGTCTATTAAATATCTTTTTAATCTTAATTAGTAAATGTTAAAATATTGATAAACGCAATGGAAACATTTTTCATTGTTAGATCAAGTTAACCAGCAGAAACTTCACAGTAGTTCGTCGAAATTAGACAGATCTTTAGAGTTGTATGTGCTTCACTCCAAAACAAAAAGTTGCATAATTTGGTTGCTTGTAATGTATATGGTACTTAAAAAAAGGCTTATAACTGAAAATGTAAGTTAAAAAAAAAAAAGAAAGAAAAAGAGACACCACTGAGATACAGTAAACTGTGATCTAAATTTATTTAATGCAATTTACAAATGCAATGGAGGTTTTTAATTGGCTTTTAACCAATTGCTATAAATTTACAGTCATACTATCAACCAGCAGTTTAACCCCTGAAAACATCTGAGTGGACCCTTACAGTCTACACATACACACACACACACACATTCCCTATAATGATGTACACAAAGTGCTATCAGGTTCTTTATTTCTATGGTGAATTTCAGGTGGATGTTGCAGTAGCACCGATGGAGCTGTTGCCATTCTCATTTAATGGGCACGAACATGATTTGGGGGTTAAATAATATTTAATTAATTGTTACATGATTTCTTTTAAGAGAGTGGACTTGATACTTTTTTCTCCCGTAGAGACCAACAGCAGACGTTTTGGTAGCAACAGCAAAAATACGTAGTCATAACTGCACTAAATGTTTACATAACTAGCAGATTTTTACATGGCGAACAGGATCAGGAAAGCAACCATCAAACAGAAGAGACCCATGGCTTCAGACAGAGCAAAACCCAAGATGGCGTAAGAGAAGAGCTGCTGCTTTAGAGAAGGGTTCCTGCAACAAACAAGAAAAAAAAAAAAAGCTTTACATTTGAAACATTGACTTTTTAAACAAGGTTTTCATTCAAAGTTGCAAATTTAACTTAAATCACATAAAACACTTGCAAATAAAGCACTTTATTTCCTTCATTTCTGTTTCCCTCCATGTGAGCTCAAGAGAACAAAATTGTCACTTCCTGGGAAGTTGGCAAAATATCTAATAAAAGTGGAAGTCGTGGCAAACAAGGAAGCCACTGTGGCTCTTTTTTCCTTCATCATAAGTTGTATCTCAGACCTCACACTTCTGAGTGGGAATTAAACCAAATCATTCTGATGACAGACAATAGGCTTGTTCGACAAGTGCGTTTTGTTTATTCTCACACCTTAAGTTCCACTAATGCACAAAAATATAACAGTCAACGCTCTATTCATGTAGTTCATCCAGCCGCAGCCAAACCCACCTTTTGACTCCGCCATTTCAGAACCACCAAACCAACATTTCAGATGCTGAGATGTGATTGGTCCACTGGTTAGTTCAGTTACCCAATCACAGCCTCTGCTGAGGCAACATTACACAAGTAAATGTGTATATTATATATAAATATATATATTAATTCTGCCTCAGTTGAGCAGATGAGGGGTTTTTTTTAATGCGCATTTTGGCATTTCCATTAAAGCATTTTTCATGCAATATGCCAAAATGCAAATAAAAATAGGTGGATGGAAACTTAGCTTGTGAATCATATACAGACTTTAACCAAAGGTAAAATAGTCAGGGAATGAAATGCGCTATAATTAAAAAGCTTGGGATTAGAAACTCGTTTTTAAAAAGAAATTAACACTTTTATTCAGCAATGATACAATTACTTTATTCAAGGTGGCAGTAAAAACTTATAAATGATACAAAAAAAATTTTTTTTAATTTCAAATAAATGCTGTTGATTTGGAAAAAAAAAAAAAAAAAAAAAAAAAAAAAAAAAAAAAAAAAATTCTAAAAAAAATATGAAGCAGCAAAGAAAAAAAAAAAAATCCTGCTAACCCTAAACTTCTGATCAGTAATGTATAAGACTGTGAAACACAGCTGACCTGGCATATCCGATGATGAGGCTACCGAACACTGTTCCGATTCCAGCACCGGATCCAGCCACTCCCACGGTGGCAGCTCCCGCTCCTATGAACTTAGCGGCGGTGTCAATGTCGTGGCTCACAGCGCTGGTCTGGAAGCTTCTGAGGGCCACTTGAGTGAAGGGCGACTGAGGCAGAACAGCAGCACTGACCTACAAGCCAAAGAGAGGACTTACTTGACCTCTACACGACTCTAGGGTGTTCAGACTGCCATCTACTGTCCCTTAACAGCAAAAACTAAAGAGCTAAAACATTGTGTCATAAAATGACCAGAAGGAATAATTACAAACTTTGAGGAGCAGAGAAGCATAACAATTATTGTTAATACAATAATAAGGGTTCACCCAAAAACAAACATTGTCATTTACTCACTCTCATGCGTTTCCAATCTAAACCCATGTTCATCTTCAAAACATAAATTATATTTTTGATGAAACCTGAGTTTTCTGTTCCCCATTAGAGGCTCCATAAAGACAACATAAAATGAACCCATATGAATATCAAGTGGTTATGGGAACACATATGACCACTTTATATGATGAACATTTAATTCAAGCTTAACCAAAGTCTCGTGGGCTTGGGATAATATGAGGATGAGTAAATGACAACTATTAAGCTACTCCTTTAAAACACTTGCAGTGGATCAGAAGAGCTCTAGATCCACAAGTCAAGTTAATAGTTATATTTTATATTTTGTCTTATTCTGACTCCGATGCCTTGTATGCCAATATACTTTTATCTACGAAGCATGACCTTCAAGCCTGCAAATGAAGAGTTACCATAAAATTAGAGAAATTGAGACCCAAAAGGCAGGTTTGACAGTCACCTCTGGTTTGATCTCTGGTCTGGAGAGTACAGCAGCAGAAACCGGCCTGTACAGGGACCTGGAGCCTGCTCGCACCTAAAACACAAAAAAACATGGACTCCTATGAGATTAGAACAGAATAACCAAGACAGCTGTCAAAAAAAGGGGGTGAAATTGAAAGAAACCATATTGAACAGTTTATTGAAAGGTGGGAAAAGCCAGTTTCAAAAGTTATGGCTCAAGGTTCACCACAATATGTGTGCGTGAAATGTCTGTCATTAATTCCTCACCCTCATGTCGTTCTACATCCGTAAGACCTTCGTTCATCTTCAGAACACAAATTAAGATATTTAAATCCGATGGTTCAGTGAGTCTCTATTGACAGCAAGATAATTTACACTTTCAAATGCCCAGAAAGACACTAAAACATATTGAAAACAGTTCATGTGAGTACAGTGGTTCAACCCTAATATTAAAAAGCGACGAGAATACTTTTTGTGTGCCAAAAAACCCCCCAACAATTTCAGCAACATCTAGTGATGGCTGATTTCAAAACACTGATTCATGAAGCTTTACAACTCTTTTGTTTTGAATCAGTGGTTTGGTTCACGTATCAAACAAGTCACGTGAACTATTGAAATTGCGAAACGCTCATGATATAACGAAGCCTCGTTTACCTATATCACGTGACTTTGGCGCTCCGAACCACTGATTCGACAAAAGATTCGTAAAGCTTCACGAATCAGTGTTTTGAAATCAGCCATCACTAGATATCAACTGTTTTAAATACGTTTTAGTGTCTTTCTGGGCATCTGAAAGTGTAAATTATCTTGCTGTCAGTAGAGACTCACTGAACCATCGGATTTCATCAAAAATATCTTCATTTGTGTTCTGAAGATGAACGAAAGTCTTACGGGTGTAGAACGACATGAGGGGGAGGAATTAATGACAAATTTCATTTTTGGGTGAACTAACCCTGTAAAAAGGGATAGTTTATGTAAAAGATTTATTCACCCTCATGCAGTTCCAAACTTATGAAATTCTTTCTTCAGTAAAACAAAATAAGATTGATAAATGTCAGTAACCAGATAGTTGATAGTAGCCATTGACTTAAATAGTATTTTGCGCTACTATGGAAGTCAATGGCTACCATCAACTGTTTTATAACTAACATTTAAAAAAAATAATAATATAATTTTTTTGTTGTTGTTATTTTACTGAAGAAACAATTTCAGCCAGGTTTGGAAGAACATGAGGGTGAATAAAGCACGACAATGTTCATGTCTGGGTGAACCATCCCTTTAAATAGTCTTCGTACAGGACAGATCCACTAAAACCCTAAACGAGTGTACACTGCAGAGAAGTCAGTACCAGCAAACTATCAGAATGTCCTGCTAACTTAAATGTTATAGCTTCATTCCCCACAAGAGGCCATCCGTGGAAGATCAACATTGTGCCCTTGATAAAGACAACCTTAACCTGGGGTTACTTCACGGGGACCGCCACTAAAATACCTTCCTCCAGTTACTTGGGGAAATGAACACATTAAAATGAACAAAACCCATTTGAAGTGACATCTGACATCTTAATCACTGCAATAAACACCAGACTAGGTGGAATAATCACTTCACACTAATACAGAAGGCAGACAAGATTACTGTCTTACTAACCAGCAAAACGTTTGACCTTAACTTAAGAGATTTGCAAGCTCAAAACTTTGACACTGAAGCAAAAGGTCAAAGGTAAAGTATAACAGCGCGTGACGTTCACGTTAACCCGTTTAAATCGGTTGATGAATGAATGAATCACTAACGTCAAGTTCAACCTGCAGGCCGAGCAGCGGCGCTTTCATTGACAAAAACACAGTTAAGCACAATAACACGGTCTTGTGAAGTGAACACCACTCACCAGGGCGGGTGTGGAGACGAACTTCGCGCAGGTGAACATTGTGAATTGAGATTTTGAGCGGCCCGGGAATTCTGCAAAGACAAAATATAAGGTCAGAGAAGATTTATACGAACAGCTTTAGAAATACGACTGTCGTACGCAACAAATAAGCCTCCTAACAATATCCCAATGAAACCCGCAACTCTGAGTTTACAGAGACGGAGGATGTAGGGTGGATGTAGATTTATGTATGCAGAACGAACGCTGTCGTCCCTGCTCCACTCACCGAAGGCAGAGGTCGTACCACAGGTTGTACTGCGTCTGCGCACAACTGACTCTGCGTGCTGACCCGGATGTGAGTGTGACGTCAAACAAGGTCGTTTCTTTCGAGCTTTATTGGAATGAGCGCGGAGACCATTTAAAAAGCCAAAAAAAAAACCGTTATGATAAGTTGCCGTTATTATAAATACACCAACATAACATGGATGTATTTTGTTTAAATATCGAAAGCGGCATTAGAGCTTTTTATACAGTGAAAGATTTATTTGTTTGTTTATTTTACAAACGGATATAATTTGAATTAATTCTTATTTTTGGAATTTAAATATACATAAATTACAATTGGGCATATTTTGGTACATCATAATTATGAGCAGTAAGTTACTCTAAAAATATAATCAATTATTAGCTACTAATTACATCTTCAAAAGTGTAATTGGATTACTGTACTAATTACTCTCTCAAAAAAAGTATTCGATTACTTATTACTAATTACTAAGTAAATCCCATATCAACCTCGACCAGTTGAACAACACAAAAATAGACACAAAACTGCACTTTTGATTCTTTCAAATAAACAGTAGGGATATAAAATTGCAGAAAATATTCTTGAACTGACCAAAGTATTTAAAGGGAGAATGTTAAAGCTGCACTATGTAGTTTTTCGTCCACTAGAGGTCGCCTATTCAAAACAAAGGTGTAGCTTGATGACGGCAAGTTTGAGCGAGGAATCTTGGGACATGTGGTCTTGACCTCACAGCAGGTGGAAAAGAATCGGGATGAGACTCGAGCAGAAATCATGTTCACGGATGCGATTATTAACGTTACTGTAGTGTGAAGCAGAGCAGGAGCGAGTGTTGTGGAGCTGAACGAGACGCTGGAGTGACTGATAATGAGAGACGAACGCGACACACGTCTCGAGAGCAGCAGGACTTTTATTATGACACAGTCACCGTTTCCGCTTTTCCGGTCATGAGTATGAGGAAACACAGCTCTGTTTATCATATTAGATACATCTGAGTGTGTTGAAAATGATGTTATAACGTTACTCTGAGCGTTCGCTCGCGGCTGCTGTGAGACACTTGTTCACACTGCAGTGAGATACATCCATATTACAATATCATGCAATTAATTTTAAAACGTATTGAATGATGGATAAAATTCTGTATTACTGTTAATATAAAGTTTCATCTAATCATTGTATGTTAGCTAAAGTTACTTGACAAAATACTGTTTTTCTCTGAGGTACTCGCAAAAAATCAAGAATATTAGATTTAAACAATGAGACTAAAAGTGTTGAGCTATATTACAATAATTAGTTTTAATTATTATAGTTTAATAATCAGTTTTCTGTCTATAAATGCAGTTGTTCCCTTGTCTATTAAAACATGTAATATATTAAAGTGTCTTTGGTGTTTCCATGGTTTCGGCAAAATTAAACCAGAAACACGGGTAACACAGATATGACATCATTTACAGGTGACTCCCTCACATATCCCGAAACCTTGGTTAAAATAGCAATTTTCTCACGATTTGCAAATAGTTGGAGACATTTGGGATATTTTAAGTACTCAACTGAACAAAAAATATAACACTGGCACTATTAACTTTTATAACACTATTTACTTTTTGGATATTTTGCTGCAGAAATATTACATATTGCAGCTTTAAATAGAAACTATACATTTTATCATTAGACATAAAATTTTGATGTTAAATCCACTGTTGTTTTATATGCAATTGTTCTGTAATCTATACTGTATTAAATGCAATTACATTAGAAGTAACTTACAGAAAATTAAGAGTAATCACTTACTGTACATGTTTAAGGAAAAATAATTAAATTGCAGTAATTAATTTACACCCAGCACTGATTATGACATAAAAAGTAAAAATTATGACAAAAAAGTTGAAATTGTGCCATAAAAAGTCACGTTAAATTTGGCAAAAATTTCAGATTTTATTACTTTTAATGTCATATTTGTGACTAAGTATGACATAATGTCAAAGAATGAGATATATATAAATGTGTATATATATATATATATATATATATATATATATATATATATATATATATATATATATATAGTGGAAATGGGCTTCTGCACTGCAAGGAAACTGCCCTAATTGTGTCCAATTTACTAGGCCCGTATTGAAGATATAGAAGATAATGTTACATAAACCACTTTAAATTCATTCAGGTTAAATATCTCTGTTCAACAAAAAGAGCAAGAAAATAATTCTCTAATCTGCCTGTGTAAATACTAGCTTTCCCCTGGTTTCTCAGTCTCAGAGGTGTGATGTCTTTCCCAGAGCAGCTGTCACTGAGCGTCTGCTGAAAGTTGTCCACTTTCACATGCAGTATTTGTCTGCTTGAGGGTGATGAATGGCCCGCGGGTGCCGTGGCTTGTGTGGAGCTTCAGGTAATGAGTGCGCTGACGGCTGGAGCCTCAGGTGTGATCAGTGCAGGTGAGAGGCTCTCAATCTCAGCACACGGACACACAATCACTGCCACTCACACACACACACACACACACAGGTTTGTTTTGCTATCTTAGTGAGGAGATTCCATAGGCGTAATGGTTTTTATACTGTACAAACTGTACATTCTCTACTCCTAAACCTACCCACCACATTAAAGTGATTTTAAATATGAGGACTCATGAACTGTCCTCATAAAACATGTTTACATCGTAATTCCAGTGTAATACTCATGTCATTATACAAATTTGTATAAACATGTAAACTGAAAACAAGCACACACACACACACACACAGAGAAAAAAAATATTATGCCTTGCTAAATCATAATTATGACATAAACAATTTATATTAGGACAGTCATAATTAAGTTGAAATAATGACAAAAGTCAAAACTATGAGATAAAAGTCCTAATTATGACATAAAAAGTAACAAAAGCTGTCATAATTTGTCATAATTAGGACTTTTTATTAGTGCTGCCAAATCGATATCTATCTATTCACACATATGCATTTATATATACACACAAACACACACACACACACATATATAATGTTATATATTTACAAATGTTTATGTTAGATGCGATTAATCGTGATTAATCAATTTGACAGTACCACTTTTATGTTATAAGTATGATTCTTAATCTTAATATTATGATTTTGTATGTTGCGTTATCATCTCATAATTACTCATGTTTTTGTGTCATAATTATGGTTTACCAAAGCAGGTTTCTCTCCATATGTGGCAGAAATGTGTCTCTTTATAGAACTGTGTTAACATTACTTAATAATTCATTGTTAGTTAATGCAAGCTTAAATCCATCAAATAATATTAAAAGAATAAACTATTGATTTTAACAATGTATCATTAAATGTTGAAAGTAACATTAATAAATGCTTCAGAAGTATTTTCATAGTTTACTCATGATAACTAATGCAGTTAACTAATATCAACAAATGGAACCTAATAGTAAAGTGTTACCTGTTTAATTATGTTACTGCGTTAAAAAGTAATTTTCTCGGTAACTGAACAATAGCATGATGGATTTTTTAATATCTCATGTTCAAAACAGCAGAGCATTGCAACTTTATGCACTATTTTACTTATTAATGCTCTGTTGAATGGGATGCTCCTGTTCCCCGTGTCCCCTTTCCACCAGAGGGGGTCAGTGAGCCTGAAGCGCCTCCTGCACCCCACGGCTCCCTAGTGAACACATCAGTCCACAAACTCACTGCTCTTACCAGCTCTGTAACATGTACTATGTTTACTTTGCAAAGGTTTCTGTATGTGTAGAATCCCAGAATGACCTACTGCAGTTGCCAAAATGAGCAGTAAACTACAGAGTACACCATATCCCATCATGTAGTGCACTCAACTTCACCTTCTATTTTCTGATGTATAAACCATAAAAAGTGATTGCATCTGCCAAGGGATATTTTTTATAACATGGCTAATGCAAAATAACTATTTCTGTTGTAACTACACTTGTTAAAGTAAACATGCGTAGCGTAACGTCACGTCACAACAATGCTGTTCTTAATTTTTATATTATACTATACTATAATACTATACTATTTCTTTAAATATTGCATGTTAATTGAAAACATACTATGAATGTTAATTGAAATTTATGTTTTAATGCCTTTCACACTTTGTCATTATGTATTTTTTATTTACTCATTTATTATAATTTTTGCATATAAACATTTAAAAAAGGAATATGGCCAAAATGAGCAAAAACGAGCAGAATGGAGCTTTATGAGGATGCCTTTAAGAAAGATTATTCACCGGGGAACAATTTAGGGTTGTTTAATTGCCAGACTTGCAGTTAGTCTCTCTCTTTCACTGTCACTGAGACCACGCTTATCCTCTTTATCACTTTCTCTAGTCCATATTCTCTGTTCTTTATGGTCCTCTCAGCACTCCTCCGCCTCATTCTCATGCTCCACTGTCTCTTTTTTTCTTCTTTACTACACATCCCTTCCCCCTTCGGTGAGCTGAACATCTTGAGTGGGTGTATTTGCATGCGGCCCTCATCAGACAGCACACACTCTCACACACACGGGCGGCTGATAAAAGGCATTGACCCCCTTAACCTTTATGAATTACAATTTGTGCCAGCAGCACATCCTGTCAGAGGAGTGGGCACCCATGGAGCTGTGTGTTTGTTTGTGTGTGTGTGTGTGTGTGTGTTGTGCAGTTGTTAGAGAGGAAAAAGGCTCGTGCAGGTTCTGGTCAACACCTTTGACAAGCTGTGAGAGGCGTTCAGCACGCTGACAGCGCCGGCAACAGAGAGAAACACTCACCCGACACACACACATGCTAATATGTGTGCTACATCAATACATAAAGACGGGAACTGCACATGTAGATAGGCCTGCCTACACACACACACACACACTCTCTCTCTCACACACACACACACTCTCTCTCTCTTTCAGGCACACACACATATATTCAGAAAGATTTTATGTGAGGGACTTTTAACATTGGAACCAATACACATTAACCACTTTTTTAGTACTACAATATACAACATAAAATGTAAGATTTCGATTACAATTTCCATTACATTTAACCCCAACAGGTTACACTGTACACTGCTGCAATTAGTTATCACAACTTAAAATTCAACGTTAGAATAACTAATAATGTGCAACTGTATTTTGTTTTTAGTCATTTTGAGGAATACTGAATGTTTTCATGCAAGTGAGATGAGTAAATGTTCACATTTAGTCTAGAACTACAATAACCATCATGTTCACATGCGACGCCTCTGTACTTTATTTCTCTCAACACGGAGACAAGAGAGCTGGCAGTCAATAAATGTGAAAAGTAGCTTAGATATTTAAATTGAACAAGTAATGCGTTACTTTACTAGTTACTTGAAAAAGTAATCTGATTATGTAATTCAAGTTACTTGTAATGCGTTACCCCAACACTAGTTAAACTTCTCCTGCAACCTATTCTTGGTGAAGCTGCTCACTGGAAATGGGTGGAGCTTATGTCTAGTGAATGTAATTTGGGCCTAATGGGTAGAGATAGTATATCCAACCACACCCTGACCAAACCCACAACCCGACCCTATCCCTCCACCCCACTGGACCTCAACAGAGGCGGAGCTGGACGTCATTTGACTCTGCAGTGAGTACGAGTTGTATTCCTCTGTGATCCAGAATGACAGCTCAGCTGAAGGTTAGTTTGAGCTGCGCCTTCTACTGTACAGGCATGAATTCGCATTTCCTTCAGCCCGAGGCTCATTCATTTCACTTTTGTTGTGAAAGGGCCTTTCCATTTGCCAAAAATAGAACTTTTGTTTATTTTTAATTTTATTATTTCCATTGTGTGTGTGTGTGTGTGTCACCCAGAGGCCCAGCTGGCTCTTTTCTCCAGCTGTGTGGTCTTAGTGGACATGATTCCTTCCTGTTTGAAGGGATTCAGAGATCTAGAGGTCATTAGTATTCTAAAGATTGATTTTCGGCGCTGATCTATAAGCACTGATCTGTGTCTGCCACGTTCAGCTGAGATGAACAGAATAATCTCTCTCTTTCTTTTTAATCAACAATATCCACAAAACAATATTCAATAACATAAAAAATATTTCTCTGTGTGAACTATCATTGTGGGATTAAATTAAATAGTAACACTTTACAATACAAGGTTCCATTTGTTAACATAATTAGCATGAACTAACAATGTTAAACAGTTGTATTTCTATTCCCTATCACTGACAAAGATTAATAAATGTATTGCTCATTGTTACTTAATTGTAATCCATTAACTAAGTTACCAATTGACCCTTCACAAAGATCCGCCCCCTTTAGTTACTGTTGCTATGTCCGACAAGCCAAGCGCTCTCACGCCACACATCATGTTCTCACACTATGAAAAATACATCCCGGAGAAACTGACATATATTTAAAATATTGTCACTTTTTAAAAAAGTTTAAACAATAAATAGCGTATAGTGTCTCTTTTATGTGTCGTGACAGATCGCTGTAGCTCGTGAACCGATCATCTCTTCATACTAGTTCATATCAAATAAACATGAATGAATATCAGAAAGAATGTTGTTTCAAGCGTGGAAAGACGTGAGTACACACAATTTGTCAAGTTCAAGTTCACCAACGTTAATCTACTAACTCCCCTGACTGCTTTGTCAGGCGAATTTGGGGTTATGATTGGTCAGATCGCCTGTCAATCAAACTGTTTGCTAAGGGTCAATTGAGTGTTACCAATAAACAGCAGTAAAGTTGTTGTTTTGCTAATTTTACTTATTTACAGATTGGTGGGAATCTTTAATTATTTTATCGTTATGAGTTTATAATAAATTAGTTCATCATAAAACTTTCCTCATTATGAGAACAAAAATGGAAGGGTTTGAGTTACTCTCTATGATGCAAGCAAAACGGGAGATTTTTTGTGCGCGTGATTGGAGAAATCCAGTTTGCTCTATATTCTCACTTGATTTCAAACTAACCCACAAAATGAATCTATCTGTCAAATGCTCTGTGAGAGCTCACAACAGTGTGTAAGCGACCAAAACCACGTTCTCACCCTGCCTCAGCCCTCACAGACCCCACGCTGATGTGTCAACTACACGTGGCAGGAGAGCAGTCCAAAGCACTTTGTCTTACTTTATGGATGTACTAAATATATGCTCAGTGCAAAACCAGAGCTGTGTATGGAGGCTGCATGTTATCATAGAGACCTCCCAAGACAACTTATTATTGCTAAATTATAAGGGAGCTTCACATGCTTAACTCAGGAAATACATAAATCCAAGATGGCAGAAGACCATCACAAATAAAATTAAAAACTGATTTAATTCAATTAAGAAAAGTGTTGACAATATTTAAATGAAATTGATTACTTCACTCTATTTGTCTTGTTTTGTCTTGTTAAGTTTAATAGAGTATGATCTCAACATGTTAATATCAAAGCTGCTGCCTATTTAAAGTCAGATTCCAAATCTGTCACTTATGAGGTTCCTAATCAGTTCCAAATTTGGTTGTGTTTTTGTTCAAGACCTAAGAACAAAAACATGACTAAACAAGACACAGCTCTGACAGAAAGTTCATAATCATTTAAAGTCTCGCTGTAGTCAATAACTGTATCGCTTAAAACTCATCTTTGATCACCAAAACGACATATTTCAATCTTTTTTGAAGCCATGATAAATGTTTGCTTCATTTAGTTTACGTGGATCTATGAATATGCTAATTAGCTCCGCCTCCATTCGCTCACATGAGCTCAGAGATCCACTCGGTCAACTAACTGAGGTTGGACACATTTAATATGATTAGTCTTTTGCTAGACTATCAAACAGCTGCTAATAATGTGTTACTAATCACTGTAGTTTTAAAGAGAAAATACTCAGTAATGGTGTTATGAATTTGCACATGGTTTGTCTTAAAGTATATTAAAAACACTACATAAACAACATTAAAAACGTTTTCATTTTCACCACAGGGGGTCTTTAACAAACACCTAGTCAATAAGACTAACACCAGCTCCCCCTTAAGATACATACATATATATATATATATATATATATATATGCAGATTATATAATATTCATGAAATAAAAGGCCACTTAAGTGTATTTAAGAGATTAAGAGAGACACTTTCATGTTTCTTCTTCTCTCATTTGTAAGGAGCTTTGGATAAAAGAGTTTGCTAAATGATTAAACGTAAATGTTTCTTAACAAAGAAGTGCACTTGTAATGTCAAATTAAAATGTTTTCCATAAAGAACATTTTAAATGTTTTAATAATCATTTTTCATACTTTAAAGAAGTGAAATAATTTTCATGTGTTGACTAACATATTAAAGCACATGTAAAGACCTTGATTTCAGTACTGTAGCCAGTACAAATGTTAAATGGAATTTATCACTTATTTTACTCGAATAAAAATATATACTTGAAAAAATTATACTTGAATTATACTTGAAAAAACCCTAATACCAAGAAAGTTCATCATAAATGCTTGTCACTATATTCAGTAGTACAATTTAACCATATTTCAAAGATAATTAATTATGAAAGTACATATAAAGATGTGCTTAAGTCCTGCTTAAGTAGTACAAAAAAGAATTAAAAAAGTTCAGCTAACTGCGTATTTTCGCTAATATTTTCACTATAGTACTTTTTCATCTAATTTCATTTAAAATGCAATTAAGTGTTTGAAATCATTCAGTTCACACTTAAGTATATTCTTTCAAAGCATTATTTCTGTAATTATTACTTTAAAAAAAAAATATGCTAAAGTCTACTACAAACTAAACCACAAACTACAAAACAAATCCTCTCACACATTATCCGTTTCTGTTTGTCTATAATGTGATGCCTTATAAATCATTGTAATCTATCAGAAAACTAACCACAATGACCCTGAAGCTTTATACGACAATTCACAAGCTCATAAACGAGTCTCCACAACTCAGTAAAACAGAGAGACGCAAGAGAAAAGAGACAAGTCTGTTTTCTCATACAGACCTGAAAGATTCCCCTAGGAGCGATGAAATGTGTTTTTGACTGGAAACTAGAAATACTCAGGCATAATAATACGAATATCACAGAGTGAATCATCAAGCCAATCGATGAATTCATTAAGCTTGAGCTCACCCAGGTGAAAAGAGAAAATGACCTGGAGAGGCAGAGAGATGTTGTCACATGACTTTGAAGCTTTGTGTGTGTGTGTGTGTGTGTGTGTGTGTGTGTTCTCTATTAAGTGTTATTGGAATTAAATGCTGCAGGGTGAGGACTTATAAAACTACATGCTGTTATCCACATTCTCTCTATCTCTCATTCCCAGCATATCTGCTCAGCAGTGAATGAATCATTCGTCCAAAAAGGAAATGATTTACTCATTCTAATGTAGAATATGGCACAAAAGAAGTACACTTTTACAATTAGAAGTACACAATTATTTTGAAACTATTATATAATTGCATGTTAATTTCAATTAAATTAAAATCTATTAAAGATGCAATTAGCAGAACATTTTGATCCACTCATAGGTTTTAAGTTCATCTTTATATGTAATTTCACAACAACTTTTGTTGTCTTTGAAATATGGTTATAGTTACCATTTATGGCAAACTAAAATATACCTTAATTAATATAACTTTAATATAAATATTGAAACTTGTATGTCATAGTTAAATATACACAGATCAGGCATAACACCATCACCACCTTCCTAACATTGTGTTGGTCCCGCTTTTGCTGCCAAAACAGCCCTGACCCGTCGAGACATGGACTCCTCTAGACCCCTGAAGGTGTGCTGCTGGATCTGCACCAAGATGTTGCAGCAGATCCTTTAAGTCCTGTTGTGAGGTGGAGGCTCCATTGTTCAGCACATCCCACAGATGCTTGATTGGATTGAGACCTGGGGGATTTGGAGGCCATGTCAACACCTCAAATGCTCCTCAAACCATTCCTGAACCATTTCTGCTTTGTGTCAGGACACATTATCTTGCTGAAAGAGCCACAGCCACCAGGGAATACCGTTTCCATGAAAGGGTGCACATCATCTACAACAATGCTTAGGTTGGTGGTGCGTGTCAAAGTAACGTCCACATGGATGCAGGATCCAAGGTTTCCCAGCAGAACGTTACTGAACGCATCCCACTGCCTCCACCAGCTTGCCTTCTTTCCATAGGTAAGCGGCACACACGCACCCAGGCATCCATGTGATGTAAAAGAAAATGTGATTCGGCAGACCTTCGTCCATTGCTCCGTGGTCCAGTTCTGATGCTCACGCCCCTCTGTTGGCTCTTTCGACGGTGGACAGGGGTCATCATGGACACCCTGACTGGTCTCGTCTCTGCAGCTCCATACGTAACAAACTGATGCACTGTGTATTCTGACACCTTTCTATCAGAACCAGCATTAACTTCTTGAGTGATTTGAGCTACAGGAGCTCCTCTGTTGGATCGGTACGCACGGGCCAGCCTTCTCTCCTCACGAGCATCAATGAGCCTCGGCCGCCCGTGACCGGTTCTCCAATGTTCCATCCTTGGACCACTTTTGACAGAGACTGACCATTGCAGACCCGGAACACCCCACAAGAGCTGCAGTTTTGGAGATGCTCTGACCCAGTCGTCTAGCATCACAATTTGGTGAAACTTGCTCAAATCCTTACACTTGCCCATTTTTTTCACTTCTAATGACTTTGAGGACAAAATGTTCAGTTGCTGCCCACATATGCCACCCACTAACAGAGGAGATGATCAGTGTTATTCACTTCACCAGTCAGTGCTCATATTATTATGCCTGATCGGTATTTGTTATTTATGTAATTGATTTGTAATGATGAAGCTACAATTTAGTCCATTTAAAATACAGTAACTTTAAATGTTGAATAACACACAAGTTAAAATTGTAATCAAGTACTTAATGGCCCGGTTTCACAAGTTAAAACTTTTAATTTGACATTATTACAAAGTGCATTTTAATATGTTAAGAAACACGAAAGTCTCTCTTTAAGTACACTGATGTGGCCTTTAATTTCATTAATATTATATTGAAGTACACTACAAGTGCATATTGAATACAATTTAGTACACTTCTTTTTCACTAGGAATAAGCAACCTTTTAGGGTTTTTTTTTTTTTTCTTGGCAGCCCCTGGTCATCATTCACTTTCTCTGTATGGAAAAGAACAGCTTAAATATTCTGCTCCTTTTGTTTTTAATGGAAAGAAAATTGGGTTTGCAACAACACGATGTTGAGCAAATGATCTATGTGAAGTGAAGTATTTCGCTGTGGTCCTTTTGTTGCACTATGCATACGTCAGCGTGTGTCTGAGTGGGAGTGCGTTTGACGGGGGGAGTCGAGCGATGATTGGTTTACAGATGTGCACTTCCCTTCTGGTCTCCAAGGTGAGCTGGATTTACGACAGTGGAGTGTGATGGGAGAATTCTTTGCTGTTTAATCTCAGTCACTGCAGGCTTATTAGAAAAAAAACCCAGATAATGGAAGACACATGACCTCTCCAAGGGCATATGATCGCATTAACACACTCTCACACAGAAATGCCTGGAGATGGCTCTTCTGAAGACATCTGGGAAGGAGATGGAATCAGACCACGCCTGTGCGAAGCACGCCTTAAATCCACATTCATGTCGCAATTGTAATTTCCCAACACTTCAGCGGCGGCTTCTTCAAACAAACAGGCTCGCTTTGCACTGAACCCTGGGTAGCGAGACCAGGTGTCATTAACATGTCAGTCACAGTAATAACCTGTCGAGCTTCTCTGATTTTTAATGGCCTGACCTAATGTCAGAGAGAGAGAGAGAGAGACAGAGAGAGACAGCGTGAGGTGTGTGTGTGAGTGCGTGTTTAAGCCCTGTGCTGCGGAATGTCAGCAGCAGATGCCAAACTCAGCAAGTTCCGGAATGCTCAATTAGTCGCTTTTATAGGCCCCATTAATAAGCATTAATTTTCTCTCCCCAGATATGAGCACAGACAGTCTGCTCTGGGCCGTTTGGCAGAAACACTGGGCCCTCACACAGACGTACTCTAAATCCTTCAATACCTCCAATAGTTCAAAGGTCACCACAAAACTGCATCACGTCTGTGAAAATGAAGAAAATGTCATTGAGTTGTTAAGAAACAAAAAATTGGCCAGCTGTTGCGTCTAAAGCTCTGTAGTGAGCTGGTCTCATGATTATGACTCAGGGCTGGTAATGCAAACGTTGATTTGATCCCAAGTGGTGTTGAACTGTGAACAAGAGAGAACATTTGTAGACCAAGAGAAACTTGATTTTACAAGACTTTGGAATGGAAATAACTCTGAGAAAGAGTTTATATTGTGCCATTTAGAGATGCCTAGTTAGACTTTAGGGTCACATGATCCTTCAGAAGTCATTCTGATATGCAGCTCAAGAAACATTTATGATTATTATCAATGTTGAAAACAGTGTGCTGCTTCATATTTTTGAGGAATATATATATATATATATATATATATATATATATATATATGTATGTATTTTTGTAACAACATTTTGATCAATTTAATGCATTCTTGCTAAATCAAGGTAATGAATTCATGAAACTATAGGTGTTTACGTTGACGTTTATTCATATCAGACAGACATAGTGGGGCTAAGTAACAATAGAGTTTACTGTATTATTGTTCCAGTTCAGCAGTCACTTACTTGCATGTATTCCGGGAGAAACTGATGAATTCACATGCTTTAAATCCGACTGACAGGACTCGGCGAACTGTGTTGCAAACTAAGATGGCGGCGCCCATTTCGCGTTATATAAGATAATTTATGAAGGTTTGTAAAAAAGAAAACAGACTCACTTACACATATTTGAGAATTTGAATTTCAGTTAGTTGATTACATGGCAAGCAAGTTTGTGAATATTTTAAATTAAAAAAGGAAAAACAAAATGATAGCGATATATCTGTCACAGTGTTATTATGGCTGCGGTGTGTTACGTGACAAGGATGGAAACGCCAGTGGAAACATTCTAAAATAACAGTGGCCTTAAAAAAACTCACTCTGGTGGGTCAGCTAGAATATTTGAAACTCACGAGTTAAAGGGTTAACTTTGCCATATTCAATAACATGCTAAAACTATTTAGAGATTTGTCATGATTGAAATATATATATATATATATATATATATATATATATATATATATATATATATATATATATATATATATATATATATATGTAGTAAGAAACTCTTTGAAAAAGCCCATTGGCTCTTTCCACTGAAAAGTGGGACTTCCATTTTCAAGAGCTGCCATATCTGTTCACTACTGCCACCTGGCTTTATAGTTTTGTTTCTTAGAATCTTAAATCTTAGTGTGAATGGTGGCGATGGTGGCACTCACTATGGAAACATGTCCGATTTGGCCCCATTGGCCTCTTACATCACATCTGATTCTGTCTAGTTTTATGTCTCTGTCTTTTCTGGCTGTGTTTAAAGCCAACTCCCTTCACATTAATGCAAACAGAATGGAGAACAAGGGTGGTCCAGAAAACATCAGTTCAGCGTCACCTCTTTTTAATCTGTCAGACTGTCAGAACCTGCAGGGGTGGTGACCTCTCGTGACCTCTGAGTGTGAACATTCCGGACCACACTTTGTTGTTAATGGCAGGAAGGCTCACCTGCAATCGGCCACCAGCCAAGAAATCCCTTGTTCTGTGATCCACTACCTGGTCTGAGCACGCACACATGCACATGAAGTGTGCTCTTACTAATTCCAAACAAATGTGGCTATTCTGGGCTTCGTCAAAGTCACTTTGCAAGCCTTTCATGAGCTCAGGTGAGTGCCCTATAAAGGCTTTTATTTCAAGCTTCAGGACAGATTTATGTAACAAGCAATTAGAAACATAGAGGGTCAGAAACCGCTGGGAGACCTCCATATATAATGTGTATTTATACACTGAAACAAAATTTGGTGTATAGGAACTACTTACTCAGAAACTGCTAGTAAATTTCACAAATAATTACAAAGAAATGGCAAGTAACACATTGAATTAAACGTGAAATTTTGATTTTCTTGTAAAACATACTCCAATGATTTTTGAAAAATAATTTTTTTCAGTGTATAAACTGTGGAAAAAGACAAAAATTCACTGCACAAAAGTACTGTGGATTCATTTATATGCATAAATACACCGAGCACATTGATTTTCCACCTCTAAAATGGAAAACAGCAAGGTGCACCATTTTAAATGAGATTCTCTACACAATAATAATGAATAAATGAAAGCAATCTCAGTGTCAGAAAGAGGTGATTTTTACTTTAACATCTGTATTAGGAATAATGTCTGTATTTGGCGGAAGTGGAATATAATTAATCCGGTGGTAAATAAGAAGCGTCCACTCCGGCGAAAAAATTAAACACCAATCAAAGTCCATTTCTATCATCATAATTCCTGATTGTCAGCAACACCTTTCCACACGTAGCATTTAGCCTGGTAACAAATCTCCGATTTTATTGACTGTCTCAATTTGTTGCCTTTCATATTTCATATTTATGGCTCTCCCCGACACAATCCTGTTTTTTAAATAGGTAACCGTGCCATTTCTGATATGCAGCATAATTTATTAGACGTGGAGGTATGAGAGTGCTGGTCTGAGACGCAGTCTAATTGATGGCAGGCGAGTCTGAGGCTGTGCGACTCCTCGCGGAAAATCATCTCCCTCCTCCTGGCTCACTGTATCTATCTGTATTAAAGCACACAAACCTGGGCCGCGCTCCCCCTCACATAAGGTGAACCATTAATCCAGGTTTAATTTTCTGAAACAAAAAAATCAAGGATGTAATTAGCTTCCTATAAAAGTGGCGGTCAGATTGGCTCAGTATTTTTAGAGCGGGGAGCTGCACTATAGACATGCTTTATGTTGGCCGAGAGGGCTGTAAGTTATGGCGTGTCAGGATTCTATGCATTCTAATTGAATGGAGACTGCTTAATGGCTGTGGAAATTCAGCTGCCTGATGCTCTGTTCCCCAGAGAGCCGTTTCACCGCTAACACTCCACACCACCATTAAACCTCAAAATGAGCCGATTTCACAGAAAAACAATAATAAAAACAGGATTGTGCTATTCAGGCAACAGCAAATTCAATGCTGAGTTAACACTGACCAGAAAAGCCAGAGAAATGTCCAGAGAAACATGGCGGCTGTCTGGCTACGCACAGCTAACGCTTAGCCTAGCTTAGCAGCCTCAGTGATGCAGGAATACAACTCAGCAGCACAATGAAGCTACGGCACACAATTCTCGTCACAATAAATATTATGAGCACAGTAATCGCATGTTCAATTTCTTCCATGCAAACCAAAGAAAACAAAGCACCTGAGGTGTATCATATAATGTGGTATTTTGGACATTTGTTATGGTGTATTCTTTGAAATACCTGGTAAATATCAAAAAGGTAAGCATTCAATCAATACCTTTGTATATTTCAGAGAGTCACCATGAAAGAATTACCATCTGAAACCATAAGTGATCCATAGTCTCACCACAGTACTTTTCATAAGTGAAGTATAAAAAAAGACAGCAAACTAGTTTGATTTGGTCTAGGAACCACTGTCATTGTTAGAATAAGAATAATTTGGATATTGAGTATTTCAAGAAGACTCTTTGAGATTGAGTAATGCAGCAAGAAATGCAGAATCGATTCTGGGTGCCAAAGTCATTTAGGCAAAAACAACAAAAAACAAAAGCTACATATCTTCTTAAGATATTTCAAGAATCCAGCTTCTAAATAAGACATCACTTACGCATACTCAAATGTAATATATTGTTTACATAAATGAAACCTATTAGAAATTAGTATATATCTTGCCCAAATGTTTGTATAATAACTTTTTGACATATATGTATGTAATGACTTGTACACATAAGCAAATCACACACACACACAGGCCTAAATACACATGTATGTATATCCATTACACATTTTTCAAGAACTAAAAGTTAAAAATGTGAGAAAAATATATGTATTTTTAAATGGAACCCAATGGAACTATTATTATTTTTATTAAAAATAATAATAATATAATATCTATAAATATTACTATAGGGTTAGGATTAGGTTTTGGGTTGGTTTAGGGTTAGTTGCATGTAATTCTTCATCATTTATAGTTATTACTACAGTAACTACATGTAACATATGTCACAATAACACTATAAAATAAAGTGTTACCTTTTGTTCTAATGCTGCCTTCAGGTGCTATCGTAAATTTGATAATTCCCACTTCTGAAGTAGTGAGCTCATCGCATTCAAGTTTCGAAATGGGATGGCGTTCATGTGCAATTTTTTACCTTGGAAACTCATATTTAGGGTAATTCCGAGAGCACGTGAAGGCAGCATAAAAGCAGAACTTACTATTTCTATTGAGTTAGGCTGTCCAGTCTCCTGATTATGCTAGTTTGCATTTGATTCTACGGTGTCTTGACTTAAACCTTCCACTGCTTCAGTGACTTCACGCTGCACACATGGTCTGCCGTAACCTAATTTTCAGTTTAAAGGCCATCCCAGCACTGCAGTCCGTTAAAAGGATATAGTTTTCGTCAAGCATAAATAGCCAACATTCTCCTTCTCAAATTGAATTTATTCCTTAAATTGTATTCACCCTTATTAAACTCGTACACGTGTCTGTGTATTTTTGCATGTGCACCAGAGTGAGTCAGTGTGTGTGTGTGTGAGTGTGTGTATGTAGAGGCACCATGCTGAGAATGAAGCAGATGGCAGCATACAGCTCTCATGTGACTACAAAACTGTTTTCCATTGATACCACTAAAGAGGGAATCGAGGGGTTTCTTCTATCGTTCACTGTAAATCTCTTCCGTACAGCCAGCGCTTTCACACTGTTTGGTTTTATTTCAGATGGACAGCCGTTGTGAAATAAGAGAGAGAGAGCATTTATGACTCAGTTTTATCCCCTGTCCTCTGTCAGCAGCTGTGATAAGCAAAGCTAACATGCTCTAATTCCTGTAGATAGAATGACATTTTTTCAATTTGGACTCAGAAACTGCCTCCATGATGAACGGCTGAGCGCCTCATTTCCTTAAACCATTTCTTCTTAACCTCTCCTGACAGTTTAGATATTGCCTACCTGGTAATTTGCTCGACAATAATTGTTAGGGAGAGATTTCCCTCTACCTTTAACTGGCACGCTCACCTCCCTCTGTAGGTGACAAAATGCAATTACAGAAACGCGGATCCCTGGCGTGACCGGCCAATATCAGCGTCCCGCTGCAATTAATGGAAAACCCCGCACCTCACAGACACGATCCCCCACAAATAAAACTTTAATTAAAAGATCTGAAGGCATTTTATTGATTAACGGTGATTAAAGCATACGGCTAGAGTTTTTTTTTTTTTAGATGGATGTTTTGTCCCCCCTCGGATTTGCCTAATTGTCAGCGGTCTGTTTATTGATAAGACTCGTGGATGAATACAGATGCGAGCGCATGCTGATGGAGAGATCATTTTGCACGCAGCACCGGGCTAGAGCGGGACCAGCTGTTGCAGCTTGCCCCCGCTGGGACCGCGCGTTTCACAGCCACCCCGGGCGCGCACACTACGGCGCGCACCACGGTTAATGCGCACAGTAACATTTCCACAACCTCCCTTAACAACAGTATGAGTTTTACAACCCATCGTGGAGCGCATGGGCTCTTAGTTTCGCACTTAAAACGTTAATCATCAGTCTAATTGCCGCAACTCTACTAATTTGGGTTGTAATCCTTCAGCGATTATATGTTATGCTCAAGATCAGGTTTGTTCATTAATTAACAGGATTATTAACCTTTGCATAGTGCCCATTTGGGATTTGGCCCTATAATGTTGCTGAAAACACTGTGAAAATGAGAAGAAAACAAGTAATTTACTTATAATCAGTGGCACGGCGGTGGTGAGCCGCTACACGGGCTCTCCGCAGGCTGATGATGCTGGGGAACGTTACAAATAACTGACATAGACTGGCCCGAACTAAATTAGAATTCATAGTGGGCTGACATCTCGTTACGACGGCCTCTGCAAGCAATCGGCGGACGGGGGGAGGGCAAAATGATGCCTGTACAAGGCTACCAAACATGAGGGATGCAGGAGAGAGACAGGGAAGGAGAGAGAGGTGGTATGTCAATGACAAAGCAGTAATTAGAACACGGCCCAATCAAATCTTTCAAATCAGGACATGTGACCTCTGACCCCCGGCAGCGTCAGGTCAAAGGCTGCTGGAGGTAAAGGCCCCTGATGAGCAATCCCACTGGATGTTTGGGAATGTTAAGGAGGAGGTGTTGGCGTGAGCGAGCGTTTGCCGCTCAGTGTGTATTGATTATGATCTGCTGTAACATTTTTAAATTTGGAGAGGAGGATGTGGTTAAACCTGCCTGTTCATACTCGCTCTGTCATCACGGTTTGATATAAAATGGGAAAATCATGTAATGTTGCCTAAGATTATCGAAACAAAAATAGTACTAACCATATAATTCACCCTTCGCTGCAGTTTGATTGACAGGCGATCTGACCAATCATAACCCCGAATCTGCCATTTTGTCTGACAAAGCAGTCAGGGGAGTTAGTAGATTAATGTTGGTGAACTTAAACTTGAACAATTGTGTGTACTCACGTCTTTCTGCTCTTGAAACAACATTCCTTCTGATGTTCATTCATGTTTATTTGATGCTATAAATGAGCTAGTATGAAGAGATGATCGCTTCACGAGCCGCTTGAAATGAGGAGCTACAGCGATCTGTGTTTACAAATCGGTTTTAAAATTCATGTGCCACGTAACCTTTAATCAAAACAGCTCTTCTCTTCTCTAATGATCTGTTTACTGGTGCGAGGGTGGAGCAACCTGTCACTCATATGAGATTGACCAATAACATACCACAATCATCCAATCAATTCGCCATGGACAAAACCAAGCCCCGCCCTACATTTGTTCTTGTTTGAGAAGCAGTTTCACTCCGATGTCACAATAGGAGATAAAAGACTATCGCAACTTCTGTTTCATATTGACTGGTACAAAACTCTTACTATTTTCATACATTGTTTATGTCAAAGATGGTGTCCAATCAAAATCTATGGCCTTTTTCTGCAAATTCTGTCACTTTGTAGAAGCAGCCAAATTAGATAGATGTCAAAATTGATAGGTTGTGTGATACGTCTGAATTCACAAAAACCATGAACAAAACTATATGGCGAAAAAATTAGACTATACTGAATACAAGATTTTATAATAAGTATAAACATGGTTTGAATTATTGGCTACCAACAAATTTTTTTCATCAATTCATCAGACATTTTAGGAACTTAAATGGTTCTTTCCCTGTTCATCCTATATCCTATAACAATACATACTGTTGTGCCTGTGCAGTTCATAGTAATATTATTAGATTTCATTATATGTTTTTTTTTAGGATATTTTTGTTTGTATAATGTTCTAAAAGCTGGAATACAATACACAACTTTAAAACACTGGGCATCATACACTTTCCAATATTGCAAATGGTTACTGAGGAAAAACTAGTCATCAAACACTAAACGACTGAGAATCACAAACTGCAAGACTTTCAGATCATTTCGAAGTATTGCAGAAATATGCACATTGTTGCTAGGAGACGCATGACAAATGACAACAAAAAGGTGTTCTAAAATCATTGTCTCAAAATATCCAACATGTTTAATCTCCGATGACTAGATGGAATCATCATCTGAAGCCCATTGTCATCCTACGAAATCTGAAAACTTTGATGAAAATTTGCAGAATCTCTGTGACTTTCAACCGTCATTCTCCAGCAAACTGCATCAAAAATCTGGGCAAAAGTCATGTGTAGTATTCTTCTAAGTCTATATGGTTGGTAGGGCATTCAGGGTGCTGCTGGAAGTTACTTACTGCACAAAGTTGAAAGAGTCTGTGATAGTCTGGTACCCTCACTACACAATATCCGATCTTAAATCCAAAACTTTCCAAATGTATTTATTTTACACACACACAGATGGTCCAATCAGCTGTAACTTAGCAACATCAGTTAATTGTGTGTGTATTGGTGGGTAGTGTGTGATAGATAGATGGACAGATGTTATGATGGCGGCACTGCAGGGCTGCAGCAGTCTGTTTTCATTTCACAAAATAAAGATCCCTCAAAATCACTTTGACTCACTTCCAGCTTCAATTATAGGCTGTTAATTCCTCACCAAATGTAAAGTCTCTGATCTGCGAGCCATCCTTTCACCGCAAAGCCCAGTATAAAACACAACCTTTACAAGAACGTTTGGCTCTTTTCACAGTTATTTTACAGCATCAGAGTCATGAATTCCATGTTTTGAGCCCTTGTGAAAAAGAAGTACTTCAGAAAGCAGAAATAAACTTTAAAAATATATTTGCGAGCATTTAAGTGTGAACTGAATGTTTTCAAACACTTAATTACATTTACAATGAAATGAAAAGGTATTAGTTTAAATTTATATTGAATGCAATTAACTCCACTTTTGATCCACTTAATGTAGTACATATTTGTATATCATTTTATAATTCTATTATTTTTGAAATTCTGTGCGTCATGGCACATTCCAGGCGCATCAAAATGAAAAATTCTCCACTTTTCAGAGTGCCACAAACACACCACAGGTCATGTACAAGAACCAACATCGAAAGCTCAGCCAAACAGCTGATTAAAGCTGTACAGGGTGTTTTTTATATATAATTTCCATAAATATATCAAGTAGTAAAGCTAATGCAAGGACTAGAAATCAATTTATTCTTTGTTGAAACTTCCTCATTGTCGTGGAGAGCACAGTTCATGGTTGCATAGCAACAACAGATGCCAAGGGAGAGCAAATCAATCAAGAAACAAACAAACAAAGATAAAATCCAGTTCGTACATTTAACATAAGACAAAGAACAGAAACTAACTAACTAAACAGAGTGGCAATGAGGAACAGGTGAGAATAATCAATTAAACAATGACAATCAATTAGCAATGACTAATGGCAAGCAAGGAAACAGGAATTAAACACACTGGAACTGAACACAGGAAAAATAAGACAAGAATATCAAAATAAAAGTCACAAAAAAGTGACAACACTATAGTTCAAATGACAATCAAGTACTTTACATGTGATTTAGAATGTTAGTCAATGCATAAAGTAAGTGTGTTGTACTTGTACTGTAAAACATTTAATTTGACATTATTACAAAGTTAACTTGTTAAAACTGTACTTAAGTGTGTTAAGTACACTACAAGTGCACATTCAATAAAATTAAGCAGATGTTTATCAGGGGGGAAAGTACATATGTTAGATACTATTTTCTAACATCAAATTAATGTAGTAAAAGAAGGTAGTTGTCCCTCCAAAGCTAGTCCGATCTCAGAGGACTGTATCCAACAATTAAGAAATTTTTTATTACAAAAATGTAATGAATTGACCCTTCGCAAAGCCCCGCCCCCTTTAGTTACTGTTGCTATGTCCGATGTACTCTCACACCGCACATCATGTTCGCATGCAGGGAAAAATACAACCCGGAGCAAAGAGGACACTGACAAAGCGTCGACAGACAAGACAGAGCAGGTTTCTTTTGATATGAAAGTTTCATGTTTAAAATATTGTAATTTTTTAAAGAAGTTTAAACAATAAATAGCGTATAGTGTCTCTTTAATGTGTGGTGACAGATCGCTGGAGCTCCTTCAAGCGACTCGTGAACCGATCATCTCTTCATACTAGTTCATTTATAGCATCAAATAAACTTGAATGAACATCAGAAGGAATGTTGTTTCAACTGTAGAAAGACGTGAGTACACACAATTGTTCAAGTTCACCAACGTTAATCTACTAACTCCCCTGACTGCTTTATTGGATAAAATGGCGGATTCAGGGTTATGATTGGTCAGATTGCCTGTCAATCAAACTTCCGGCGAAGGGTCAGTTAAGGTTTACATTGCATTTATGCAAAATTTGTAAAAAGAAAATAAAGCTTTAGTTTGACCTTGAACTTGACCATCGATTAATTATTAAATGAAATATTGACACCATTTGTTCAATCATTATTAAGAGTTTCAGACCTTTTTTTTGTAGTCGCGGCAGCGCCTTCTGCATGACACTGAGGACACCTGCTGCAATTGCACAACATGCAAAGCAGAAGAGAGAAGCAAAGTAGGAAAAAGCGAAATCAGAACGAATTACAAAGAAAGAGAAAAAGAGAGAGATAAGGTTAAAAATAGTTAGCGTCTGGCACAATATGATTGAGCTTCCAGGGCTCTGAAAATTCACTCTAATTATTCAACGGTATCCCTCTGTCATCCTGGCCTCTGCATTCCTGCTCTGGCAAATCCGAGTCACTCCCGCTATTATACATAATTCGGCTGCTTAATTGGCACGGATCGAGCAGAAAGTGGGCTGTGGAAAATCCTCTGAGACTCGCAGGGCCACATCTGAGTGGCTCCATCAGCACGGCAGTCCCTGAGGTGAGAGAAGTCAGCAAATATTTCATCTGCCGGACTATCAAAGTGCTTCACCTCTGGAGCCTGATTCACTCTTCTACTGCGCGCGCGCACGAATGCAAGTACTGACAGTATTATTTATAGCTGGAGAGGGAAGATGACGGATGTTAATGCCAGTGAGATTATGCGGTTGCTGCCATAACGATATGTTGGACTTGAGCGGAGAGGTTAACTAAACTAGTCATTTAAGTTATAAGTGGGCCACTGGCATGCGCGAAAGCAGCCTTCAGCCATTCCTCGCAGAGATGTGGCGCGATACAGAGGCCAAAGAACAGCGAGACAAACTGTTTGTGTAACACATTAAAACAGATTCTAATGGCAGTCCCCAAAGACGCATACGTCTTATCTCAGATCTGGGGCTGTGAAAAGGTGCCAGGGAGCGAGTTTATTGCTAACCTTGGGCTCGTGAAGAGAGTCATTAAACAAAGGAAAAGAGTAACCTTGACCAGAGAGTGAGTCGTTATATATCTACACACTCGCACTTTACCTAAAAACAGGATGCGTGACCGTAGACGACGGGCAGAAAGAGATCTTTTTAGAGAAGATAAGTTCTTGCGCTGCTTCATGATGTCATGATTACATTCCGTTCCACAGTAAAGGTCAGCCGGTGTCATGGCAACCACTGAAGAGGTTCACGCCGTGCCAATACAGATAAGAATCAAGTTTTAACACCGAACTCCTGCCAGAGGGTTCACTGTCCCAAGACATCAACATTACCGCGGTATCACGGGCTCTGGTGGAATGGGTATCGTGCTGAAAGTTTAAGTGGAAGAACTTCGGATGGGGGGGCTTTTGTTTTAGAGCTTGGAGATGGATTTTAGGCATTGTCATTTGAGTTTATAATGTTTGAAGCTATAATTAGTGTACAGAACATCTGTCCACAGTTTCTAGAATAAGTGTTTTAAATACTGCAGTTTTTTTGCCAGCGTGTGGAAATATGTGCCATACGTTGGCGTCAGACGGTGAACACCTTGCATTGCCTAGTAGTTTATTTCTATTAATGGTTACACTTCTACTGTTTTTACCAAAAGACAGTTGTATTGTGTCAAATAATGAAAGCGAAAATGGTTTTTCGAGAATTTTACGTGAATAACCTAAATTTCTGTTCCTATAAAACAATATGACTTCTGATGACTGGAATATGCCACATAAAGACATATGGGCTGTAATTAAGGTGATTTTAGGAGCTATGGTCACAATATGACTTAAAAAAAAAAAAAATATATATATATATATATATAATATATATATATATATATATATATACATATATATATATATATATATATATATATATATATATATATATATACACACATATATAAAAGATTGGTGTAAATTTTCTTCTAAACCATTTATTTTCCGTGGAAGAATGATAACTATAACAATAACTATGTTTTAATAATCATTCTAATTCTATGAGAATTGTGAAGTCCACAACACACCTAAAATAACGCCATAGAGGAACGATATTGTTGGAATTTTTTTCAGAACGTTCAATTCCATCTGAAACCAATCAGAATAAACTTTAAAGAGCTCTTGTTCTTTGTAAAGCAAATGATGGAAGCTAAATAACAGCAGGCCTTTTCTTTAAAAGTCTCAAATCTGCCATATGAGCAGTTTTCCTCTGGCCAGATCTTTCAATAATCCTGAGATACCTGGCAATAAGCCAGAGGAACATGTGTAAGCAGTCTTTAGCTCTGTTCATTTGTATTGACACAGAGAAGCATACAGCAGTGATTTCTCTGGGCTGCTGCTTATCATGTGGCCACAGGTACAAGAAATCCATCAAATCACCAGATCAAAGAGGGATTATGGGTAAACCACATACATGAGTGGTGGCTGTTTCTACACAACATCACACATTCCTGAAGACGCACAGAAAAAAGGTGAAAAGACATGTTAAAGTGCATTTTTATATTAGTCTAATCAAAAAATCATTGTTTCTGGTTAAAAATGGTTTCATTTGAATTACACTGGGTTATCATTGTGATAAAAATTAAAGGTTTTGCTTTGGTTGAGGAATGATATAATGAATATTTACTCCTTTCCTCCTACAAAATTGTGTTTGTATTGTGGAACTGGTGGACATTACATTGCCTTCTGCATTGTTGAACCAACACAACCATGATGAGCAGCATAACATGTCCTAATGTTAATACATCGCCACTTACCTCTATTGTAACTCTTACTGCCCCTGATGTCCCAATTTCACTCACCGCCCTCGATTCTGGGTCAGCCAGCAATGTAATTTCCAGGGAACTCTGCCATCAACTTAATCTCAAGAAAAAGCCCAATGAAACCGCCTACCCATCCAACTCCAGCTAGGAGAACATCATCCTCATGGTTCTGGTGAAGTAAAATGCAGGTGTGATTCTAGGGTACCCCGGCTCATGAAACACAATCCAGTTCTGTCCTGGTCCAACGGAAACATCTTGAAGTTTCAAGTTGGACCAGGACAGAATAGGATTGTTAGTGATCAGTGTTTTCCTGATTCCTTTCCAGAATGTCCATAGGCTATTATCCATCTTTGTCATCTATCCACTCTCCATACCTGAACAGCAGGCCATAGAGGAGTACGTGGAGGAAGCCCAGCAACAAGGCTTTATGCACCCTTCAACTTCCTCTGCTGCTTCCAGTTTTTCCATTGTGGCTAAGAAGGACAGAGGCTGGCGCCCTTGCATTGATTACCGAGCTCTCAACAAAAGTTCTGTCACCCACTTCCTATCATCCCAGCCACTTTGGAACAGTTAAGAGGTGCAACTGTCTTTACCAAGCTGGACCTCCAGAGTGAATGGAAGACCACGTTTGTGACACCTAGTGGGCATATGGCCTGGTCAACGCAACCTCTGTATTCATGCACGAAACCTGGCTGAACATCTGCTTGCCCTAGAAAGACTGAGGAAATACCAATTCTACCTCAAGGCAGAAAAAATACACCTTCCACCAGACCTCCACTCAGTTCCTTGGCTGTTACTTAAATGTAGGGGGCAACAAGATGGACCAGGGGAAAGTGGATGCAGTCCACTCATGGCCAACACCCACCACCGTTAAAGGATTAGTTCATTCTAAAATGAAAATTACCCCAAGATTAACTGACCCTCAAGCCATGTCCTAGGTGTATATGACTTTATTCTTTCTGATGAAAATAATCAGAGTTATATTAATACATATTCTGACAGGTCATAGCTTTAATGGCAGTGAGTGAACGGAGTATTAAGCTCAAGAAAGGGCTTCCATCCATCATAAACATACTCCACACAGCTCTGGGGGTTAATAAAGGCTTCTATGCATTCATGTAAGAAAAATATCCATGCTTAAGTAATGAAGTAAACTGCTTAGCTTCCGTCAGACCTCCTTCTCTAATCACCTTAGGCTTTTTTGAAGTTGAATACGGAAAGCTCAGGACGTAACGGGAGCTTTCTGAACTGCGAGAGGCATTACACTTAACGGAGTAGCATTGTGTGCTTTTGTTAGGGGAATATGGAGGGTCAACAACCTCTTACACACTCGAATCAGGGTTTCAGTGAGCCTGGGTAGAAGGCTGTTCTTGAATGCTATTCCCACTCCATGCTGATGTTGGCTGCCAGCGGGTAGCCTCTCCAGAAGAAGCTGTACCCTCCTCTCTCTTCTTTCAGCGAACCTTCACCCAGGAGCCTTGTCTTGCCTAAGGGCAGGGACATTCCACGGTGCACATACAAACACAGGCGTATCATAACTTATAATAAGAACTGATTTATCGATTATGATTAGTAATAAATTATTCTCAACATCTTGTGCATTTCATATCCATACAATTCGTCTATTTTTTAGTAGGAACAATTAAGCAAATTTAGATCTCCAATCTGCTTCCAGTGCAGAAACAAATTTAATCTTGGTCATAGCAAATATTTTCCACTCCTGACCATAGCAAAATCATAACCAAGAAAAAAAATTCTCATACAAAAAAATAGGCCCACATTTAACACTTCCAAGATCTCAATAAAAGCCCACATTCTCAACCCATGGTGTGCAGGATACACTTATCTCTACTGAAGCACAAACCAAAAACTGTTCATCACAGACAAACAGTTTATAAATATGACTGGAAAAGTGGAAAAGGAAAGAGAAAGATAACATTGTGAACATTCACACGCAGTTTTAAAGAGGATGTGGATGAGAACATGAGGAAAGAGACAAATAAAAGTCAGTGAATAGGACAGTAGAGATCAGAGGATCTTTATGAATGGGAGCATTTGTTTCCTTGCGATGTGACTCAGATCTGTAAAAATATAAAAGTCTTTCAGTTTCCAACCCCATTTCTGGGCTAATTCACGTCAGAGCAGGAAATGCCTGTAAAAGACAATATGCCAAATTGCTGCGTTTATATCCCTCTTCCTGCTGTTAAACACAACTTTTGTGTGTGTGTGTGTGTGAATTTTCACAGTGTTTTGGGAGAAACCGGATCTAGAAACATTAGTAACACTGCACAAATTTGAGTTTCCTGTTTCACTGCTTCTGTCCTAAAAGTCTGTATTTAGACAAAAACATTCTCACACATTCCCATTCAAGAACATCGCAGTCATTATGACTGGATAGGACATTTATGGCCAGATGTACTAACAGCTTGCTCCAGTGCAAAACCTCTTTTGGCGTTTAAAACAATACTGTTGGGATTTACTAAAGACATGCAATGCAAAATTAGTGCTGAAAAGGCATGGATTGAGTTGTTTTTTGCGGCTGACCTTATTGCATATGCATTTGTAGGAGTTTCCCTTCTAGACGCAGAATTTATGGGTGGAGAGTATTTAAATGAATCACAATTTACTAAGGTTTACGCTAGTCAATTTATTGGTATTTGCACCATTATTTAACGACTAAATAAAGCATGTCCCATTTTGCGACCTGGCTGCAATTGTTGCTGCTTGGAGGAGACCGCAGAGAACAGAGAGCGCATGATAGAAGGGAGAAAATATGCACTTGTATTAATTTCTTTGGAATACCAGAGGAAGACGTTGTCCATATATTACATGCAACAAGTTGTGTCAACCCACACCTGATGAGCATCAGCTCCGCTGATTTGCGATCCAACGCTAATTTGTACTGCTCTTGGTAGATTGCGATGGTCATTATGTAAATGTTTTTGACAGCATCTGTGTACTTGTCAGCAGCAGATCACGTGCAAAACTTGCCACATCCATCAGCACATTTGTGGAATTTGCCCCGTTTAGTAAATCTGGCCCTATGATTGGACTTCTGAACGTTTGAAGCACTTGACATAAAATGTGCAGTGAGTAAATATATATATATTTTTTTTAATAATGAAACATTCAAAACTTGTCAGTTGATTTGTCAGTGTTTGAAAGGTTAGCATCATCAGAATTGTGTAAAGCACAGTTTTGTAGGAAAGAAACTATATATCCACACCATGACCTGTGTATTTTGATTTTTGTTTTGCCTGTGAATAATCAGTACTTAAAACTCTGATCACAGTATTTAAATGCATCTGCTATTTTTATAATATTTTCTGTACAACAGTTTAGTTTTACAATAATCTATTATTGTATGATTTATTTCAGTACAAACAGTGACTGACTTTACATGACAAACAGAAGGTCTCATCCTAAGTAGGAGGTTCATACTCAGAATGTGCTGTTTTAAGGCTTGTTCGCGATGCAATCGGTGCTGTGCAGACCGATCGGCGTATGACATCAAAGTATCAAAGTATACTTGAAATTTGCAGTTTTTATCTACAAACCTTTTCACTCTACTATTGATTTCATCTGGATGTTGCATTATCAGGCTAAATGTTATCACCTTGTCAATTCATATAAAATATATGCAATTGCGCCACCCTGACATTTGAAAATATACAAATTGCTGTACAAATGTTTTCAGTTATTGCAATTAAACAACTTCATATGTTTATATGTATGGTCAGACATAAAATGATATCAAAGTATTTTATTTTGAATTTCCTATAAATAAAACAACTTATTCTTTTCTTGCTCTTATGTATACTTTCCCTGCTACATTATGCAATTGTGATAAATAAGGAAAACTGAATTCCCTGTGTTGTGTAGTATTGAAAACATACCAAGTGCATCTGATAATATGACTGTGACGAGCAGGGCGGGCAAGAGCCGTGAGGGAACGGCGCGAGGCCGGTGACGCGAGTGTCAACGAGCTTCAGGTGCTCGGCGCACCGGTCTCGAGTCCTTCAAGGAGGAGCTCCAGAAGCATAAATGAGGAGCGACGACAGTAAAGGACGAGAGAGGACCAGGCCTGGATTTTATGTTGTGTTTTATTTGGTTTGTGTGGGCGGCAGTCGCCGTGAGGAACTGCCGCCCTTATACTTTTTGGTTTTTATTGTGTTTATTTCTTTATTAAATATGTTGAATGTTCGCCGGTTCCCGCCTCCTTCTTCCCATATTTACGAACTTTGTTACAATGACCAATGACCAGTTTTGTTTATTGTTTTTTGGACAAATAGTAAATAAATGTTTGTTGTGTAAAGCCAATAAAAAACCTGTGATAATTTTTTCCAGATCTTTTAAAGTTTTGGTTGGATGTATCAACTATTATGAAAACATTTGAGAACTTTGTGCAAAGTGTTTTGAGAAAATGATTCGCGTGATTCACAATTTGTGTGAAATGAATAAAATCCTACAATCTGTTTAGGATAATTACAAAGTGTTCAGATCATTATGTTAACTGTTGAGAACAGTGATCTGAGTTTGTAGAAATTTATTGAGAAAAACTGTAAATGCAATCAGTAAATGCAAAAGCATTCTACACATTAACATTCTGTATTTTAAGGAATATTTTATGAAGTCAAGATTTAAAAATGAGGCGATCAGACATCTAAAATACTCCATGTATCTGTGTGTGTGTGTGTGTGTGTGTTTTGGTAGTCAGGTGTAGAGCAGACAGTTATTGACAGGTGTCTGTGGAAGCTATAATATTTAATAGGTGTTTTTGAAATGTACATCACTAACCTTACACTTACAATAAACAGCTGACAACACTTCCACCGCCACAGAAACGCACATCTGTGAACAACAAACAGCTGTCACCCATCAGTCTCTCGTGTAGCCTGATGACATTTTGTCTGTGCTCTATAACAGCTACAAATGGCCAAGGATCGCCCACTTAGTCAAGAAGAGGCCGTCTGACTGAAATGTAAAGTGACCAATCACAGTGAAGAAAAACAGTCATGGCATGTTAAAGGGTGGGTACATGTTTCAACAATAACCAGTATTTCACCTTTATTTTCCATAGATATTCCCTTCTCTGTGAGGTACTTCAAGAATGGAAGCTTGTTTCTGCCACGTAATTAAAAAAAGAAAGAAAAACAATAAAGATAAAATCAACTTTATAACTTAAAATTATTTCAGACTTTATAACTCACAACTGACAGTTTATAAATTCGATAATTCACAAGAAAAATTGGGAAAAAAAGGTATTTCCTTTTTTAAACGAATTTGAAATATAATTTTGACTTTTTCAGAATTGTGCAATATAAACTCGCAATTGACCCTTCTCAAAGACCCGCCCCCTTTAGTTACTGTTGCTATGCCCGACAAGCCATGCGCTCTCACGCCACACATCATGTTCTCATGCAGTGAAAAATACATCGCGGAGCAATGATCGTTGACACTGACAACGTGTTGACAGACATATGAAACAGTTTCAGCATATAGTGTCTCTTTACTGTGTCGTGACAGATCGCTGTAGCTCCTTCAAGCGGCTCGTGAACCGATCATCTCTTCATACTAGTTCATTTATAGCATCAGATAAACATGAATGAACATCAGAAGGAATGTTGTTTCAAGCGAGGAAAGACGTGAGTACACACAATCTTTCAAGTTCAAATTCAAGTTCACCATCATTAATGTACCAACTCCCCCTGACTGCTTTGTCAGACAAAATGGCGGATTCAGGGTTATGATTGGTCAGATCGCCTGTCAATCAAACTGCTGGCGAAGGGTCCATTGCGATTTATAAACTTTGTGAATTGTGAGATATAAACGCTTGAAAGAATTTTGAAGTTTTTAAGCCATGAACTTGGACAAGGTTTGAAATGCAGCATTTGGTTGCTTCTTGTAAATCTTGTAAACATGGCTTTTCCCCCCCTGGCAGACTGTTATAGTTCGTCACACACTAGGCTTCCAGAAAGCCTTTAGAAGTCAGTCAATCAGATTTAGACTTTTGCCTTGTGGAAGTGTTTCCAGTTTAGTGTGCCAAATGCACGAGTGTGTGTGGTCTGTGAGGCTATGCTTAAAACATACAAAAACGGATGACTGTAAACACAGGATGTTCCTGTAAAAATTCTTAATAGAATAAAGTTCCTACACAATCTCATGACCTTTTAATTCAACTCACTAACATTCCTTTGAACATGTTTTATAATCAAGAACAACTTATAAGCTGAAATCAAGAATTTAAACATATCACACCATATTCTCTTAGAGTATAAATATGCTCCTCTTGTTTGGCGCCCCCTGTCTGCTGGGTTATTTTCTGCTTATAAACGCCAAACGCACTAATGGAACTTTAAAAATGAATATACTTTTATGTGAAGCTGTTCAGTTGAAGGTGACTCTTGTTCCAATATTGGTCTACAGATTGAAAACAAAAACAGTTACTGTATACTGAAACATATTCATTCACTGTACTCTGATTTGGACTTATTCATCCTCTAGTCTTTATTTTCCTGAACAGACCTCTCATTGTTCTCTCTCCTCTTTCATGAGCTCTTTTTCTCCAACCTTTCAGCATTCAAAAATAATTGCATAGTTATCCTCAAATTAATGCCTAACTGTTTTACAACACACTGAGAGAAAAGGCCAAGCCAATTACTATTCTGCGTTCACCTTACAGAAGAGGATATTATGCTAATGACCCTCCCTACATGAACATAAAAAAGCTTTAATTTCGCCGACAGACTCTCTCTCTCTCTCTCTGAGTTTAATGCATTAAATCATAGAATAATTTTTTCTCCAATCAGGGAAGGCTATCCAGACAGGCATAGATCTTCCACACATTATCTGTGGTGGTGACAGTAAAAATATCCCAGAGAATAAGGGTCAAGTGTGCACAACTTTGACAGTGGTTGTAAGTGTGTGTTATACACACATTCATTTTTTTGCACGCACGTGTGTGTGTGTGTGTGCACTATGATTGTCACAGACGGCCTGCAGGACTGTGTTGACACCTTCACACATTTACACACATGTGAACACGCATCGCCTCACTGTCCTGCAAGCACAAAGTGTTTATTAAACTGAGACCTGATGAACCATTAGAGCTTTAAGCCAAGACCTGAATTTTAAATAAACACAATTAATGGTTACACTTTATTTTACAGTGCCATATTAACATTGTAATTACTTAAATAAGTACTATATGACTACATGTACTTACTATAGAGTAACAGTTAGGGTTTGGTTTAGGTTAGTTACTCAGTTATGCATAATTTACTGTTATTACCATAGTAAGCACATGTAGAACGGCACTGTAAAATAAAGTGTTGCCTAATTAATTAATAATAACATCACAGAGTCCCAAGATATTTATAGACACAACCTAAATATAACCATGACCATCCATTAAAAAAAGAAATTAAAAATTAACAGCAGAATGTAAATATAGTCGTGATGAAACGGAAGTAACAACAGAGCTTTTTTCTTCTGCATTGTGACAAATATCCGACTGTAACGGGTTATTGAAAAAGAGAAAAATGTAGGGCGAGGTTTTGATTGGATTATGAGATGTGGGTGTGGCACGGAAACATTAAAGGAATAGTTCACCCAAAAATGAAAATGATCTAGGTGTATATGACTTTCCTCTTTCTGATGAACACAATTGGAGATATATTTAAAAATATCCTTAGTGCTCTAAGGTTTAAGGTTATTAATGGGGGGCCAAATTCTGAAGACAAAAAGATGCATCCATCCATAAAAAAAATTAATCCATACACCTCCAGACAACGGTACAGTGCAACCTTTGACCTGACGCAATTATGCAATGATCAACACGGAGGCGGAGAGAGGAAAACAAATCACCGGTCACGGATTATAAGTCTAAAACAGCAAATGCCATGAAGTACTACGTGTCTTTTTCTTCTTTTGCAGTTTTAGACATATAATCCGTGACCAGTGATTTGTTTTTCTCTCTCCTCTACGCCTCTGTGCTCGTCATTGCGTAATCGCAAAGGTCAAAGGTCAATGGTTACTCTTCCGCCCAAATGGGCTTGCACAGTGTCGTTCGCCGGAAGCTCATTATTTTACTCTATGAAGTTTTAAATAAGGATAGTTGTATTACACAAACACACAGATTTGCTTCAGAAGGCTTTTGTTAAAGGCACAATATGTATTTTTGGCCGCTAGGGGTCACTAAACTCTTCGCAACAATAACAAAGGCGTATTTTAATGACGCAGTGAATGAGTGGAACTTGGAACTTGTCGTCATGCTGATGGATCTAATAATGTTTAAGTGCTGTAATGCTAGTCATACAGGTCAGTTTATTTGATGAATTAAAAGTGTGAGGTAACGCAGCATTACACTATCATATTAAACTGCATTTGAGTGTGTTGAAAGTTGTAATGTTATTCTCTGTATAACAGTAAGCTATATCAACATTACAGTATCATACTGATGATATTCTAACACTTCATCATGTTGAGTTATATAACATTGATTTGTCTAATGTACATTTGCTTACCTTGTCTAATAACATGCAAGAGCGTCTCTGTCAAAGATGTTGGTAAAGCTCTCATCATCTCGGAAACGCCACACCGATATTGGTCCTCGTTTTATTTCTCCTTTTGTCCCAAAGTTTGCTTGCTATGGTCCATAAAGTTTGAACGAAACAACAACAGTGCGCTGCTAGACGTTACGCAGCTGTTCATGTCTGTTGCCATGGTTACTGTGCAGTACAAGCGGAAACCGGGAATAACGCAGATATTACGTTATTAACAAGTGAAGAGAGAGGGACGGGCACTGTTTAAAATTGTGAATTTCTCTGAATTTACAAATTCTTGGAAATATTTAGGATAATGTAAGTAAACAGCTGAACGAAATATATATAACACTGTGCAAGAGGTTTTTGCATATTTTTATATAAAAATCTTACACATTGTGCCTCCAACCCCCTATGTTGTACGGATCTTTTTTTTTAATGGATGGATGCAAATTGTCTTCAGAATTTGGGCCCCCATTCACAACCATTATAAACCTTGAAGGACTAAGGATATTTCTAAATATATCTCCAATTGTGTTCATATATATAATCATATACACCTAGGAAGGCTTGAGAAAATCATGGGATAATTTTCATTTTTGGGTGAACTATTCCTTTAATGCGAACTTGTGGTCGATTGTGGAGAGGCGGGTTTAATCGCACTAAATGATTGAAGAAGTCCTGCCTACGTCATTTTCGTCAGAAGGTCCAGTTATGAAATTTCGATTAAAAATCATAAGTCAATCAAAGTCATAATTTTTTATATATACATGAATTGTTCATGATAAGATCTATAACATTTACAAAACTGATTTTTTTGAGCTGAGCTGCTCCAAGTAATTTCAGAGTCGTATATACATAGTCGCAATACATATCGTGTGCACATAATACATTTCAGTATCACCCAGTTGTTAAGTTCCATTTTTTAACATGTTTTATAACTCAACCGAGATTCTCCAAGCAAGTTCATGGTTATCAATCCAGACACATTACTTATTCAGATATTTAACATGGCTTCTGATGCACCTCAGCCTGACATAAGCAGCTCTGAGACTTGCATGTTAAGTCCGGCACGAGCCAGATTCATTTATCAGAGCACAGACTGGCTGTCAGTGTGCTGTAATGAAGTCCAGCAGCTGATGAACCTAGATATCACTCCAAACAACAGAGAACACAGCAGGATCATACATCTGATGTCATATTCAAACCATTCACCCGCCATTAAGTCTGGGTCAATGACCTGAAGATGGATGCAAACCGACAGCAATCACATACATATCACTAGAGTTTTAGCTCAACAACATTTACTCTTGGATGTGAAGAGGAATAAAACAGCATCAGTCTTTTCTCGCTCTTATGAACTTTTCTTGTTTTCAAGAAAAAAAAAATGCTAATGAAACATAAACAATGAATAATTCATGTGAGTAAACATTTTCCTCTATCTGAGGAGCTTATGCATAATTTATATGATAATTTCACTATATTTCAGTGTTTTAGGCCGTTTCCTCACTCATACTGACCCATTTTATCCACACTTTTCTGCTCATAATTCATACAGCATGCACAGACATTTACTGTTGTCTCACTGTATCCTCCATATTAGGTGGCTTCAGTAAGAACTAGAATGCTGCAGACTAATCATACTCATGTTTGCCATAACTGGACTCAAATATATAAATATTAATTTGCAATCAGCAAATCACAAAGTGTGCAGCACACCCAGAGTTTAAGGTGCATTATGCATCATTATAAGCTAACATGGGAGGGAGGATGGCTTTTCTGTACTGTACAAATAGATTTATATGCAATGAGTTATGCATTAGTTGTGCATTAGTGCATGCATGTGTTAGCATTTCACTATGCTTTGCTGTGTGTTTAAGGCTAAATAATTACAGATGTTTTCAGCTATTTACTGTCTTCACTCCATCCCTCTATTTTCTCTCTTCTGCTCTCTGAGAGAGTCTGTAAGACTGTTCTCATTCATTGCTTGAGGCTAAAAGACTAGAAGGGTTCAGAAAAGTGCTCTGAAATTGGAAAAAGTTTTATAGATTATAATATATATATATATGCATGTATGTATATATATGTATGTATTTATACACACACACACACACACTCATATATATATATATATATATATATATATATATATATATATATATATATATATATATACACACACACACACACACATACACTCACCTAAAGGATTATTGGGAACACCTGTTCAATTTCTCATTAATACAATTATCTAATCAACCAATCACATGGTAGTTGCTTCAATGCATTTAGGTGTGTGGTCCTGGTCAAGACAATCTCCTGAACTCCTGAATGTCAGAATAGGAAAGAAAGGTGATTTAAGCAATTCTGAGCGTGGCATGGTTGTTGGTGCCAAACGAGCCGCTCTGAGTATTTCACAATCTGCTCAGTTACTGGGATTTTCACGCACAACCATTTCTAGGGTTTATAAAGAATGGTGTGAAAAGGGAAAAACATCCAGCATGCGGCAGTCATGTGGGCGAAAATGCCTTGTTGATGCTAGAGGTCAGAGGAGAATGGGCCGACTGATTCAAGCTGATAGAAGAGCAACTTTGACTGAAATAACCACTTGTTACAACCGAGGTATGCAGCAAACCATTTGTGAAGCCACGACACGTACAACCTTGAGGCGGATGGGCTACAACAGCAGAAGAACCCACCGGGTACCACTCATCTCCACTACAAATAGGAAAAAGAGGCTACAATTTGCATGAGCTCTCCAAAATTGGACAGTTGAAGAAAAAATGTTGCCTGGTCTGATGAGTCTAGATTTCTGTTGAGACATTCAGATGGTAGAGTCAGAATTTTGTGAGGCACTGTGAGCGAAGCTACTGAGGATTTACAATTGAGAAAAACCTAATTTTTGCTCTGAATGTGTATGCTAGCAATAAATCTGTCCGTTCATATGGTCTTCAAATGTGGTGAATGCTTTGTTATTGTTTTACAAACTGTGACCAAATGAAATCTTTTATAAACTGTTTTTTTTTTTTAAAGTTGATAAACTAATAAAAAATTTTGATTTGATATTTTTGACAAGGAAGAAAAAAAAAGAGGGATTGTATGTGTGTATGTTTTTCCAACCAATGAAAAGTGTTGAAGATTTTGATTGACTTCATCATATGATCATATGCTATAATTGGTTATTTCTGTGATGAAATCAGAATTTTCAGCATCATTAGTCCAGCTTTCAGTGTTGCATGATCCTTCTGAAATCATTCTAAAAAACATTTCTGATTATTATCAATGTTGAAAACAGTCGTGCAGCTTCGTATTTTTTTTAGAAACTGTGAAACATTTTATTTTTCAGGATGTTGAATAGAAAGAACAGCATTTATTTAAAACAGAAATCTTTTGTAACATTATGAGTGTCTTTACTGTCCCTTTCGATCGATTGAATGTGTCCTTCCTGAAAAAAAGTATTATTTTCTTTCAAAACAAATAAAAATAAAATTTTTAAAAAAAGCTTACTGATCACAAACTTTTGAATGGTAGTGCATGTAAACTGGGTGAATAATGATTTACCAAAGTGTTGTTGAAATACTTGGTTGTTGAAATACTGAGGTTGTTCTCTCACAGTCTCCAGTTGTCCAGTGGGGTGCGCCAGTCTCAGAGGGTGAGCTGCCTTAAAGTGTAACTCTACTCATTCTGTCTCACTCTCTGGTCTCTATCATCTATTCTCGTTCAGATGCAGATAAAGCCAGACCTCAGTGTGACCTCAGACCTCTGCCCTGCTGATGAGAATGTGGGATCCAGAAGATTCCAGCTGACTGTTGGTTATATCCAGATCATTTTAGGTTTGTTATGTCACAGTGTAAACGGTGTGAGACATGGAGAATGAAAGACAGAAAAGCAGATAGACATTTGTGGATGTATCCAGTAGTAGACTTATGCTCTTGTCACAACCAATAACTACAATTCTCCACTATAAAATAGCTGTAATGTTGGGGCTCTTTGCGTGCAATGTCAAAGTCACGGGTACCATTTTAATTTGAGTTTGAATGCACTGTAATTTCGCAAATGCATTTGTAAATGTTTGTCAATGCGTTTTTGTGAGGTGAATTGCATTCCTGTTAAAGTCATCCATTAACATTTCCGGTGCCATCTCAATGGTCCTCAGTTGCAGCAGGAAATATTATATGGCATCTATGCATATGGGTAACTCTGGACGTTTTTGAGACAGTCACCTGAGCAATAAATACCCTGTGATGATGAACGAAGAAAGGAGCCACAAGAAAATGGCATCTCGACAACGCCATGTTACCAACATTGCTTAAAAGGTTAGTTCACCCAAAAATGTAAATGTCTGTCATTAATTCCTCCCCCCCCCCCCCTCATGTCGTTCTACACCCGTAAGACCTTCGTTCATCTTCAGAACACAAATGAAGATATTTTTGATGAAATCCGATGATTCAGTGAGTCTCTACTGACAGCAAGATAATTTACACTTTCAGATGCCCAGAAAGACACTAAAACATATTTAAAACAGTTCATGTGAGTTACAGTGGTTCAACCTTAATATTATAAAGCGACTAGAGTACTTTTTGTGCTCCAAAATCAGTGGTTCGGAAAGCCAAAGTCACGTGGTTTTAGTAAATTCGCAATTTCAATGGTTCACGTGACTTTGGCAGTTTGATACTGAACACTGATTCGACACAAAAGATTCGTAAAGCTTCATGAAGCAGTGCTTAAATAGGCCATCACTAGATATTGTTGAAAAGTCGTTATTTTGTTTGTTTGTTTGTTTGTTTTTGGCGCACAAAACGTATTCTAGTCGCTTTATAATATTACTGTTGAACCACTGTACTCACATGAACTGTTTTAAATATGTTTTAGTGTCTTTCTGGGCATCTGAAAGTGTAAATTATCTTGCTGTCAGTAGAGACTCACTGAACCATCAGATTTCATCAAAAATATCTTCATTTGTGTTCTGAAGATGAAAGAAGGTCTTACGGGTGTAGAACGACATGAGGGTGAGGAATTAATGACAGACATTTACATTTTTGGGTGAACTAACGATTTAAGAAGAACGCGCACACTTCCAGTGAGCTCCATCAAAAGTATAAGAAACAAAAACGAATTGAGCACTGAAAACATATATATATATATAATATAATGAACTATTTATTTATATATTTTATTTGTGGCGCTATGCAGAATTTATTTTATTTTATTTAAATTTTTTATGAATGGAAGAAGACGCCACGGAAGGTGTAGTTACGGCTTCTACCAGCAGGGGCAGACTGGACCACAGCGCACGAATAGGCTGCGATCAGCTTTGCGTAGAGGCGTTTGCGTTTGTTTCTTTTTTGGTACATAGAATATATGTACCAGATGTTCGGATAAACGAATCTGCTAAAAAATCATGTAGAGAAATGTAAATAAAGAAATGGCATTAAATAACACTCTCGTCTCATCCTGCTCTGCCTTAGCCCACTATTTTCAAGTTCAGTGATGCTTTAAATGGAGTGAAATAAATATAATTCAACAATATGTAAATGTTTTAATTGTAAGCATTTTATGGCACTGTGCTCTTCGTCACATTCCCTTGTGACAGAACTGTGTTCTGCCTGATTTTCCCCTCTGAAGAAGACTGCGCGCGCACTAATGTGATTAATAATGATGGTACAAGAGTGAAATTAATAGCTACTTAAGTAATTAGGCTGAGGAGAGTACTCATCATATTATTCATCTGCATGTTAACACTTCTCATTACACACACCTGAATGTCAATATTGCCTTCAGTTTTCAGCTTTAAAAAACAAATTATTCTTCACTATGGATCCTGTAATATGTGTAGTAGTTTATTCTATTAATTCTATTTGATCCCGTTTTTATGCTTTGGGTATTTTAAAAATGTTATATAAATAAATAAATAAATATCATTACTATTATTAATGCTTGATAATGATCTTATCAACACAATATTTCTGATAACAAAGACAACTTTAATAAATACACAATATTTAATATGGAAACAGATAAAGGTATATTATTTTATCCCGGAGAGAGCAAGAGTACAACTTCAAAAACGTATGTATCATTTGACATGTTTATAATTATACATTTTATTTATATTTCTGATGTTCATCAGCGCGTCACTTCAATGCAATTTAATTAGTTATCTGTTAAAATTTGCATATATAAAATTCATTACATAATTCTGGTGCTTAATTTAGACTTTTAGCGTGGTGTAAATCATCGCCACTAACTGCAGCAAACCTGATGTTTTCATGAAAGAAATTCTCGGCTCAAGTACTCGCCTTCTCCTGACTGCAGTTCCTCTCTCAGCCCACAGGGGGCTCTAGTGTACCACAGAATCCGTCCAGCGGCAGATGAAAGACACTCGACGGCCTCTGGAACACTTTCACCGCTTCTGTCAGAGGCGGCCTTAAGATGCGACTCCAATCACACGAAAACAGCCCAGATAAACTAACACAACAGTGTTTGAGAAGTGGGTGTGTTAAAACCACATGTAAATAAGATCTGATATTCTGCAAGTAGCATATATCTGTGGAGGACGTGGTGCGTGTATATGCTACAGCGCGCGACAATTTATGAGTAGGCCTATGCGTTCATTTTTTTCTGTGCGCGCGCGCATGTGTATGTGTGGCTGCCGGTGCGAGCGTCTGATGAGTAGGCCAGAGAGGCATCTGAATTTTAATGATGTTGAAGATGATATTGTGTGTCCTTCAGCCTGTTATACTGACACAAGCTCTCCATAAATCATCATATAAGCCCATCGTAAAATCAATACCAAACTGCAACCTCAGCGCCGACGCACTCTCCGCCTCTCACACACCTAACAGCTTAAACTTTAGCTGTAATGCCGTGCGACCTATAGGTTAAGATCAGAGCGTGTTTAATTTGTATTGTAATAGAGACTTTCTAATCCGTAATGAAATGTCTATTAGCCGGGCTTTGCTAGGAACATTGGTGATCAGCTCGCGAAACAGCCACGGCAATTACGTTTGTGTCTTTGTCCTGGAGTGAGTGAAGCCAGTTTAGCCGCTCGATAAATGTTAATCCAGTGAGGAGAGATCCGCGCGTTTGAACAGGACTCACGCCGGCTTTTTCCCCCCAGAAGCGGCTTTGATCTCGCTGCCCTGTGTTGGCCTTTCAACAGAGAACAGACACGACCGTCCAACACACGCACACACACACACACACACACACACTCATGTTGTGTTTTCATTTTTTTTATGGGGACATTCCATAGGCGTAATGGTTTTTATACAGTACAAACTGTATTTTCTGTCCCCCTACCCCTAAACCTACAGAAAATATTCTGTTATTTTAGATTTCCAAAAAAGATAATGCTGTATGATTTATAAGCTTGTTTCCTCATGGGGACCAAAAAAAATTCCCCACAAGATCAAAATTTACTAGTATTACTATACCTGTGGGGACATTTGGTCCCCATAACGTAGGGAATACCTGCCCACCTATACACACACACACACACACAGACACACATACATATACATATACATTTTTAAATACTCAGACTATAGTTACTTCCCACAATGGCAGTAAATTATAATTAATTTATTTTCCCCACTACTTTTTTTATCTATTAATCCCCCCCCCCCCCCCCCCCTATTTTGCTTATAAACGTTCAACTTCAGAAGGTCTTCGAGGTTTGTGGAGAAGCACACGCAGATCAGACACTAGTCATGTGACTATCACTGAAAACTCAGACTCACACAGCAGCTGATCATTTACAGAAATCATTGAAGTGTTTTCTTAATATTGCAGAATTGCATAACACCTGATGAACAAATGAATTATTATTTGAATTATCACTCACTGAGTCATGTAACCATGTATTAGTGTGTATCAAACACATTAAAATGAACAAATTCACTTCATTTCATATTAACATGCAGGGATTCCACACCTTTTTTGTCAGCTGAACTTCCTGAGATTTTAAGTTAATAAGATAGTCCAATAATAAAATTAAAAAAATAATAATAAATGAATCAAATTAAGTTCTCTGATGTCAGTTAATGGTCACAACATGACTTTCATGGCATATATTTTATTACCTGCATGTCATGTGACCAAGTATATTGATTTGTAGATTTTGATTTAAAAATCATTTTATTTTAAAAGTTACATTTTTATGAATTAATTATGTAATAGCTTTTCTCTAAACTCACGAACCCCCTGCAGTTCCATCACAAACCCCAGTCCCCGACTTAATGTAATATTTAATACACTTCATGTTGTTGATAAAGAAAGGAATATATTTTCATTTTCTTTGTATTTTCATATCAATACGGTACAAGATTATCCTAATCAAATCAATGTGAGAAATGAATTAGGTCAAAAGTAATCTAAAAGTAGTCAGATTAGGTTACACTTTATTTTAAGGTGGCAGTATTACAGTGTAATTATACATTTAAGTACTGAGTAATGACAATTAACTACATGTACTTACTATTGGGCTAGGGTTAGGATGAGGGTTTGGTTTAGGGTTAGTTGCATTTAATTATGCATAATTTCTAGTTATTACTACAGTAACATATTATGAAACAATGGCACTGTAAAATAAAGTGTTACCTCAGATTACATTACTATGTTGTTGTCTTATAATTTGGAATCAGTAACTGATTACAGTTTTTTAAGTAATCTACCCAGCTCTGTTATTGGGTTAGTTGCTCTAAAAAGTAAAAAATTACCAGCTACTAATTACATCTTCATCCGAGTAAGATTACTAACTACCCTCTCTCAAAAGTATTGGATTACTTATTATTACTCTCTAAATCTCGTATCAACCTCGACCAGTTGGACAATACAAGGACAGACATGAAATTGCACCCAACACTGATTATAACAGTGAAACTTTATGAAGGAGACCTGTTGCGAATGTGTTTACACTTGAGCATGTAGTAAAATACTTTAGTAATAATCTTTATGATAGGGGGAAAAAATCCTTTCACCGCACATGCAAAGTGTAAGGGTTTATTATTCGACATCACTTAATCCTTTTTTATCTCAGGACAAAAACAACTGAATAATAATAATAATAAAAAATCTAGGAAACACAATGTGAGGAAAGAAAACAGTGGGACTGTTTTTACAGTGATCCCTCCAACCAGCAATTCTGACATACAAACTACAGCATGTAAAAGACCCTGACGGGATCCAAACTACACACACACACACACATTCAGGAGCCCATTTCTTTGCACAGCCTGTGAGCCGTAAACAGCTTATGAAAGTCAAATGGAAATGTGGCATAATCTGACAAGTGGAGTCTGTGCTTCAAAAACAGCACTAACAATCCACACACACACACACACACACACACACACACACACACACACACAGGTACAAACACACCCACATGCACAGATCAAAACTGTTAGTTGTGCTACAGGGTGTGTGTAATTTACCTTTTCAGGTGCTTCAGTCAAGAACATATATTTAAAAAAAATAATAAATAAATATACTCACACACAGGACCCTCAGAAAGTTTAATTAATCATGTGTTTAGTCTATTTATCTGTATCCCACATAGAGATGTAGAAAGGGACAAAAGGAGAGATTTGGTCTTTATTTGCTTCATCATACAAGTGCAGCTGTATCATCAACACAGTTTAGCACCCTGCTGAGATACTTAAGAGCCAACAGTCTTACCATACTCTCACTAATTACAGGACAGAACCTCCTCTCAGTACCACCGGGACACGACTTCTTATTTGGATCTTCTCTACTTCCACAAAGAAGTATTAATGTGCCTAATTGATATTTTAATGTTTATAAAATATTTAAAGACACAATATGAGATTACAATATCCAAAAACCACTAGAAAAAAGTTATATATTTTGTTGACTTGTGTACTTACATTATCCCAAATGTTTCCAAAAATGTTTAAATCCAGAGAAATACGCTATTTTAACCAGGACGCGGGCCGTGTCCATGCATCACCTATCAATGACATCATACCCGCGTTACCCTCAGTTCTGTAGAAACCATGGAAAAACCAAAGATGCTTTAATACATTATGTGTTTTATTAGTGTTTGGGTACATTTTTATAGACAGAAAACTAAGCATTGTTATATAGCTTTGAATCTCCTTTTTTTTGACTTACAGCGAGTACCATGTTTTACCATGACTAATATCGATCTAGTTTCCTGCAGTGTCCAACAAGTGTCTCACAGCAGCCGCCGAGCGAACACACAGAGTAGCACTATAACAAATTTCAACACACACATCTATATCTGTATCTAATATGATAACTATTCTCTCCAGCTGCCTTGTTCAGATCGACCTTCGACCCTGTTCTGCTTCATATTACAGTAACGTTACTAATTTCATCCAAGAACATGATTTCTGAAGTCCAAGATTTCTTTTCTACCGGCTATAGACTTGAAGATAACACCTCCCATGATTCTGCAAAATCAAGGCATTGTAGTCATCAAGCTATGCCTGTTTTGAATAAGCGGCCTTTGGCTCAAAAAATTACGGTAACGCTTTACATGGTTCATTAGTTAAGCATTAATGTATTAACTAACATGAACTAACCATGAGCAACATGTGTTACTGTATTTACTAATCTTTGTTAATGTTAGTTAATGAAAATACAGTTGTTCTTTGTTTGTTCATGTTAGTTCACAGTGCATTAACTGATGTTAATACCGTATTAGTAAATGTTGAAATTAACATTAACAAAGATTAAAGATTAAATGCTGTACAGTGCAGTTCATTATTAGTTCATGTTAACTAATGAACCTTATTGTAAAGTGTTACCAAAATTACATATTGTGCCTTTAATATTTATTTTAATTTATTTAAAACAATTTTTACAACAGAGTTCAGTGCAAAACATTTTTTTTCAGATCATTTCAGATTTTTCAGTGATATATATAATTGTTGCCAAGTCAAAATCAGTCTTATTTAAGCAACAGGAAATTATATCAGAAAATAGAAAAGTCCTCATTAGTCTTTCAAGACTATTTATCAAGCTCAGTAAATTTCATATATAATTTGACTATTATGTGGCAAGGTTAATTCAGGTTGTCAAGTGGAATAACCTTAAGTAAAGTTCATAATACTCATAATTAAAAAAAAAAAAAAAAAAAAAAAATATATATATATATATATATATATATATGTAACATACATGTTTGGAAAATATTTAGGCAACACATGTGTTGTAGCTGTAAGAAATTATGATTACACATATATAGGTGTCTTTGAATAATATGTATGTACAACAAACAAAACTAATTGTACAATTGTAATTGTACTTGTGTTGATGTTGTTTGTGAAACACTTGTGCTGCCATTGAGGTGTTTACGGGTAAAGTTAGGACAGGTTTGGTGGGATAGGTTGGTTTAAAGGTGGGTTAAGGCGTCAACGTGTCATTATATGTGTAATTAATTACATGCAAGTATTTTTAATTATAAGTACAATGTAAAAACGTGTCACAATGTGTATGGAACCAGAATTATGTTATAATTTTTTTTTTTGAAACGATAATACCACTTGACATTTTTAAATAAGATGTATTTGTTTTTAGAAACCAACATGAATATTTATATTGTACAAACTGTATATTCTCCCATCACCGAAAACTTTCTTTCAAAAAAAAACTTCACTTAGTATGATTTATAAGCTGTTTTCCTCATGGGAGCAAAAAATGTCCACACAAAGTAGTACTGATATTACTACTCTTGCGGGGATATTTAGTTCCTATGACAGCGAATACCAGGTACACACACACACTCACATGGCATATCCTCCTCTTCTTTAGCAGATCTTGCAGTACACCCTCTTATACACATACACGAGTGTTTTGGGCAGGGACACTGGTACGGTGTCATCAGCAGAGCTGTAGTTATGCTTATGTGACATTGGAACTGTGAGGGTCTTTCTGCATGTAACATACTGTGCAAAGGGCAGAGTGTCTGTAGCAGGTCACACATCTGACAGTGGGTGAGATGTTATACGCACCAGCTCATCACTTCACCATATTTCATTCTTGATTTGATTTTTAAGGATGTCTTTCTAGAAATAAAATTACTTGTTCATTTTGCTACACACAACATAGCTTAACCCGCTCTGGCTTAGAATCTTAAGTAATAACCTACAACAAACAGCAAGACTGGGAAAGACGGAGAGAAAGACAGTAAAAGCATGTAAGTGAGGATGACAGGGCGTCCCATGAGGCCGTGCGATGGGTGACCAGGGTCTGCGGCGTGTGTGTGGTTCTCCGGGATGAGTTTGTCAGTGTCCGGGGTCGCACAAAGCGTGACCTCTTACTTCTGTCTGCACTGTAAAAAAGACACACACATCATGCAACTGCTGAGTACCGCAAAAAATGACAAACTTCTCTCCGTCACGTTCACATCCTTGTGTTCCTTTGAGAGAGAGAATATGAATACAATTTTTTGCTAATATATGATGTACTTATGATGTACAGTCACCTGACAAATTGCATAACCCTGAAGGTTTGCTGACTGTACATTATCTCACTTTATTACACAGATACTTACTAACTACACACATAAAAGCTTCAATTGAAATTATAATTTGTATTTTGCGGGGTTTTTTAATCTGTCATTATGTAGCCGCAGGGTTGCTCCATTTTTTTTTCCGATACTGCTGAGGAAAAACCTGAACAGAAAAACCAGAGTGTCTCTTTATGATGAGGCCGGCACACACTTACCTAAGAAAAACTTTAAGAGAAAATATCTATCAGGAGGAAAGAATTACATTGACCTAAGCAGAGGGAGAGAGTGAAATGAAGCAGGATTTTCAGCATGGGCCGCTACATAACCTTCAGGAGGATTCTATTTTTCATTAGAGAGGTGTCAGACGCTCAGCTTTAATACCCTCATCCTGGCTGTGAGGAGAGACCTGCCCCAGTCTCAGCACATAATGAATAGAGCCCAACAACCCAGTCACACTCAAATCAACACCGCTAGACACTCACAACACATCACCACATCAACAGATAACTGCACTTTAAAGGATTCCTGCATTTACACACATTTATCTTATGCAGAATATCCAATAACTATTAGCTATTTAATGTGCCATTTTCACAAGACCCTTGCGTTTCAGTAAATTATTGTAATTACTTTCAAAATACACTAAATAAAGCCCTGACTATGTAATTTAAATAGTAATCAATGCAGGACACAGATTATTTAAATCTTGATTTTTAATCTATTTAAAGACAGTATGTAAGTTTCGCCACCAGAGGTCGCTTATTCAAAACAATAACAATGATGCTGTGAATGAGTGTGGAATTATGGGAGTTGTCGTCTTTATCTCCACAGTCGATGGAAAGAAATCCGACAGGACTCAAGCGGAAATCATGTTCATGAGCTAATGTAATTAAATTTTTTTTTATTAACATTACTGCGGTATGAAGCAGGGTGGGCTGAAAGATCGGGAGATTTTAAACCGCTGTTTTTTAGTATGCTTATATTCCGCAGTCGCCGCTGTCGCGCATTTCGTTTTGCTGTTTGTTTATTTTACAATCCTTCCCCGAACTTCAACTGTTACTGTTATGTTTGATCACTTATATTCACACTATTTTATTTCAATCTAATGAAACAGCCACGAGTGCTGATTTACTATTCATACAGGTCAGTTTACATTTACATTTAGTCATTTAACAGATGCTTTTATCCAAAGCGACTTACAAGTGAGGAATACAAACAAGCGATTCTTCAGGAATTGGCAAATTGACACAGGAAGTGCGCACAATACAATTTTCAGACATTGCTCAGTAACATAAGCTAGAGTAGGAAGGGAAAAAGGAAAGGATAGATTTTTTTTGTTGTTAACGTAATCTGTGCGTTCGGTCGGGGGCTGCTATGAGACACTTGTTGCACATTGCAGTAAGCTAGATCGATTTTAGAATATCATATTAATAAAAGCTTGATGAGATGCTGAATGGCATGCAGTTCATTTTAAAATATATTGTACAATGGAGAAAATACTGTATTACTGTTAGGGCTTCACAATGTATCGCACAGTTTGAAAAATAACAAACTTAAACGGGATTCTTAGTGCAATTATGATCACTTTTTTATGCCCAGCTAGTCAATAAAGTATGGATCCAAACGCTAATCCATCTGAAAGCACTGTGAACTTGAGTCGCTTATAATGTACATTTGAAAAAGCAAAGCACGTCTTTTTTATCCACTTGATATTTGCTTCACTTTAATGTATAAATGAGTCTAAAAAAACAATGCAAATCATTTTTCGTTAGATTTTTTTCATGTCCACTACAATGGACACTAGGACTCAAGCAACAAAAAACATACTTTAACCCTACAATCATTTAATCATATTTTAACCAGTACTTATGAGCGAGAGTTCAGACACAGCATGTGAAGTATAGCATTTAAAAAAAAATAGTTTGATTCTTTTTGTTGGTTGAAGTGGATGAATGGGAGTTTGTCTGTATGTCTCTGTGTGTTTGTGTGTACTTGCTGGTTCTGATAAATATATGATTGTGTGTGTATATAACATCAAGACATCAGTGTGTGTGTGTGTGTTGCTGTGTATGCACTCGTTTCACATCCGCTGTTTCTGTTTTTCACTAAAACTAATGAAAAAATGAATGAGAGTTTATGACCATTGAAGTCATAAAATCAGATAACAAATATTGCGATGGACATCAAACTTAAAAAAATCCACTACAGCTCTGAAAGATCTTCAAATTAACTTTGAATATTATCACTTGATACTTTTAAGATTAAAATAGGTGCAAGTTAATGATGTTACCATGATGATGCAACACAAATCTGCATTTAAATGATAAAAAATGAGCTCCTCCTGTCTAGCTGGTTAATCTTGTCTTTTGCTCAATCAGATTAAGTTATAGGTCATACTTTCATTGTAATTGGTTGATCAGAGACCAATCAGTGACCAGGCAGTACTTGTATAATAAATATAAAATCTTAGTGGTTTAAACCAAAATCCATGTGAAGTCCATTCCAGTGGTCGCAGGGTCTATTTTGATTCAGTGACACCTTTAATATACAAGTTTACAATGAGCTTTAAATGGTTTCTTTGTTATAGCAGGCGTCGTCTTAAGTGCTTCTGCAAGTGTAATGGTAACAGCTGTCCCAAACATTACATCTCACACAATCTGTTAGCTGTTGTGAATGAGCAGTACTAGAGCACTTAGACAGCACTAAACAGCTGTGGCATAAGAGTCACTTTCTTTTATGACCAGATGCAAAATGCCTTTGGTAAAATGCTGGTAAATGCAAAATCAGAAAGTGCTTGCTTATATTCCATACAAAAAGTAGTTTATTCAAATGTTCTAAACTTATTTTAAACTGAAAATAAAAAAGTATACTTTGAGTCTCCTTATGTTCTTCTCAGAAATGCAAAGTTCTGTAATGAAACTCCTGAACTCAGTCTGCTTGCAATCACATCATTTTCTATAGGGCACAGCTGATTGATTCCTGCTGTATCAGAAGCCAATGAGCTTTCAAAATACTTTTCAAAATACTTGGGTAATTACTTACAAAACACTAAATGACTTAGCTCCCCAGTACCTGAGTGAGCTCTTAATGCATTATAGTCCTTCGCGTCTATTACGATCTCAGAATTCTGGCCAGTTGTTAATACCTAGAATATCAAAATCAACCGCAGGCGGTAGATCCTTTTCCTATTTGGCACCTAAACTCTGGAACAATCTTCCTAGCATTGTTCGGGAAGCAGACACACTCTGTCAGTTTAAATCTAGACTAAAAACGCATCTATTTAACTTGGCATACACATGACGCACTATAAACTTTTGTCTTCATATCCGTTAAAGGATTGTTAGGCTGCATAGATCAGGTCAGCCGGAACCGGGATCACTTCCTATAACACTAGATGTACTCGGTACATCAGAAGAAGAATGGCGTCTACGCTAATTTTTTGTCTCTCTGCTTATCCCGAGGTTTACCAATTAACGTGATTGGCTGGATCTGGGCTGTGTCCGGGTCGGACGGGGAACCTGTGCCTGTGTGCGCCAGCAATGTGGCCCTGTGGTGTCGGCGGAGACTGTGTTAACTAGCTCATCCTTTGTTAAGACCTTACCGACTCATCAGCCAGTGGCACATATCCAAACAAACCGTCCCATACCGGCGTGATCAAAAAGATCTTAAACTAGATGGAACTAGATTAAATATTTTGACTGTTGCGATTCCAAATCGGTTTAATGACCCGTAACTCTGCCTGAGTATCGGACAAGTGTTCACTGTTGGCCAGAGGAGAACTGGCCCCCCAACTAAGCCTGGTTTCTCCCGAGGTTTTTTTCTCCATTTGTTGGAGTTTTGGTTCCTTGCCGCTGTTGCCTTTGGCTTGCTTACGTTGGGGACACTTGCTTGATATTCAGCAGTGTTTTTGATATGCCTGCATTGGCGCCGTTGTATACAAACTGAGCTGAGCCGGACGATTACGTCACTGTTTTCTGCAGTGCTGATATACATAAATTAACTAGACTAATAACTACTGATATTTGCAACGGAATGAATCAATAATATATAGAATAAGCTGCACAATGACACCATTTTCTTATTAATGTAAAGCTGCTTTGCCACAATTTGCATTGTAAAAAGTGCTATATAAATAAAGATGACTTGACTTGACTTGACTAGCATTTGCTGTAGCGGTTGCAGCGTGCTTTCAGAAACCCTACATCTCCTTCAGCTCCACCTGTATAGATCTGCTATGGGTAATTCATGTTTACTATATTGTACAGCAGCAGAATGTCTTACTCGCTCAGTGTGTCGTGTATGTATTGGCAGTAGCAAATCCTGCACTTGCTCAGCAGCAGCAACACTAAGAGCAGAAGCAGTAGCAGCAGCGTAGCAAATCTATTCCTCCAAGACCAATATATCAACATTGTCATATCCATTATTATGCCGAACACTCCAAGAGCTGTCATGACAGAAATACACTATACTTGACTTAATGTGAAAAGTAAAAAAAAAAAAAACTAAGAAAAGTTGAAGTACATTTGGCCTTTATTTGTACTCAATCTTTTGATCTAGATTTCTCTAGATTTGTCTAAATCGAGTATAATTGGGTATGCTAAGTAAACTTGGCTTGTAGTTGTATTTAATCTTTTGATCAAGTAGCCTATTAAATTATTAAATAATTTTTTCACATAGTTTTATATACTGTCTTACCTTGTTTAAAAATATTTATTTATAAAGAAAACAGATATGTTCCAAATAATGAGTATCTGAGTTTTTGTGTAGTCCACTGGTATAGTGTATACATAGTAATACTACAAATATACTTATCTCTTATTGATGGAATTTTACGGCAATCCATGTTTTCAATGTTATACGGTAGGAGACACTATTACGCATCTTCCGAAACATTGCAGAATCGTCAGATCAAAACACAGACAAAGAAGTAGCAGAAACAAGCGACAGAAGCATATCTTGTGCAAAATAACGTGATCGTCAAACATTAAACAGCATACAAAAAGTTACCAAATTAAATGTTGAACCCATGAAGATTTTAAGTTTTTTTGTTGTTGTTCCAGTCAGTTGTAGCCGATAGAGCAGCTTATTCGCTGAGAGCGCTGCGGCCCCGCAAGATCATCCCTATAATAGTCTTTCCCTGTTGTTTTGGAAGTAGATCAATTTATATCACTGTCAAAATTAAACCTGTTGGAGGATATAATATTCTTTATTCTTTCTGTCAAACAACAAAAGAGAATGTGAAGTACAGTATGTTCAGTGTTTTCTACATTTTTTAAATTGCAGTGTACAGTGTTTACTATAAGGGGGATGGAGTCCGCAGATTAGTACTCATTACTCACAACTCATAAATACTTTTAAATAAGCTATACTCATTTACTTTTACTCAAGTCTCACTACATTTAAAAAAAAATAATAATGGTACTTTTTACATGAGTGTGAATCAAACTTCTTATGAACTTTCCGATTTGTTGCGAGTCCAATTTAGCTTTTAAATTTAAATTTTGCCCTATCCAATAACAAGGTACACTATGTAACTTTTTTTGGTGCAAAATTAACAACATTTAAAGAGTCAACCATCATCAATCCTTCTTCCAAAACATGTTTTTGTCTTACTCTGATTCACGTTGGTAAGCCTATTATTACAAGGCTTTATTTTAGACCTATTGGAATGGTTTTCGTGGGAAATTGCATTCATACATCACTCTTACATACATTTTATCACACTTTACACTTATTTCTTCTGAATTCTGACTTCCTCCTTTTTACCTCATTGTTACTGTGTGGGAAAAGTGTCTTGACATCGAATAGTCAATGTTGATGTTGGCGATTCAAACATACCATCTTTCTGATGGCGAAAATGATTATTGCATTTTACTGCCCTTTTTGCACTAGGGAGGAAGTTTTAAGTTTTGAAAGTGTTTCAAAGTCCAAATAACTCAATTGAGTATAAGGTGGCACTCTAACTGTAGAAAACAGCACAAAACTCCAAGTGGTAAAGCAGGTGTGTATCATCCTACTTTTATATCGAGTAGCACTGCTTCCTCCTCCTCCGGAATGCTTTCTGTAACGCAACGCTGTTAATTATCCTCGTTAGCGTCTGAGTCAGCAGCGCTAGGCTAACGAGCGTTGGCTCTCATGATCTGTGCGTTTGAAAGTGATCTTCAGCAATAAAAACATGTCAGCCGACCCCTCACTGGAAAATTGCAAATTGGTGAATGTGCTGAGTGAGCGAGAATGTGTTTTTTTTTTTTTTTGTGCTGACTTTGTGCAGGCCTGTGGTGATGGATGCTGGCTTGACACAGCCTCAGTGTTTGGGCTGGGGAATAATGAGTTTCAGTGTCCCCTACGCCCAATATGCACAGACACTGAGAGCTGGAAGAGAACACTGTGGCTTTAATTAAGGCAGAGCTGCACACATGCACACACACACTGACCCAACATGATGGTGGCTCTTATTTCTGTCAGTCGTGAGTGGAGTTGCAGTCAGGTAGGGGCCGGTCCTGCAGGACTCTAATAAGGTGCTGTAATGTCAGGGTGGGTTGGCGCTTGCAAGATTTTACTCAGGAAGACAGGAATATTCGTATTCGCACAGACGCTGCTAATTCATTAAAAGAACATGGCTTTTGCTGCCATTTGAAACTCAAGTGCATTACTCCATCCAGAATATCTTTATCTATAAAATCTACACCACCAAATGTTTTATTTCATATTTGAAAAATAAATATATGCAATTACCAATGATGAATGTTTAAGTTACTGGACTCCACATTCCTGAAAGTAAAAGCTTATACTTAAAAGAGTTTTATTTCTTATGTTAGAAACTCTTGTATTTGTGCCTGTTGATATTTTATAGACAATCTCTAAATAATATATATTGAAATAATGAAGAGGTTTCCCCATATCAGCACCAACATATTACATCTTTAATTGCAAGTTCTAAGTCAAATTTTGAGTATCTAAAAGAGCATTGGGTAAAAATTTGATTGCGTGAATTCCTAAACTCTGACATTTAACTTAACAGACTCTTGTGAAAAAGAAGTAGCATGCTTTTGAAAAGAGTGCTTAGTACAGAAATAATATACTTTAGTGTGTACTGAATGCAATGTTTTCTGACACTTAATTGCATGTTAAAGCGTTAGTTCACCCAAAAATGAAAATTCTGTCATTAATTCCTCAACCTCATGTCGTTCTACACCCGTAAGATCTTTGTTCATCTTCAGAGCACAAATTAAGATATTTTTGATGAAATCGATTTCTCAGTGAGTCTCTATTGATGTCACCAAACTTCTCAAGATCCAGAAAAGTACTCAAAACATATTTAAAACAGTTAAGTGGTGCTACCTTAATATTATAAAATGACGAGAATACTTTTTGTGCGCCAAAAAAAAACTAAATAATAACTTTTCAAGAATAGTGATGGCTGATTTCAAAACACTGCTTCTTGAAGCTTTACAAATCTTTTATTTCAAATCAGTTGTTCGGAACATGTTTCGAAATCACCCATCACTAGATATTCTTGAAAATTCGTTATTTTTTTGGCGCACAAAAAGTATTCTCGTTGCTTTATAATATTAAGGTTGAACCACTGCACTCACATGAATGGTTTTAAATATGTTTTTAGTAGCTTTCTGGATCTTGAGAGGTTCAGTGACATTGCTGGCAATGAAGTCCTCACTGAGCCATTGGATTTCATTGGAGTTTCTGAAGATGAACAAGGTCTTACAGGTGTGGAACGACATGAGGGTGAGTAATTAATGACAGAATTTTCATTTTTAAGTGAACTAACCCTTTAATTGCATTTAAATGAAGAATACAAGCACTTTTTTACTTACAGGTGCAGTATGTTATTTCTCAAAATTGTTGCTGAAGATTGTTGATATTTGAAATCATCCCAAACAAACACAGCCCTCTCTTCATTGCTCCGCCTCCAAAGCTCACCCTCCAATTTTAACCGCCCTGCTCAGTGTTGTTCTCGCTGCTGGCAGGCGAGGCGGATGCACTAATAAGCACTTAAACACCGCATTCTCTAGCAGTCAGTAGGCTGCACATCTCACACTAGCTGTTACACACGCAAAAGAGGATGTCTATTTATCGTAGTAGAAGTGCAACAAAATAATGCTTCACAAAAAATAAAGCGAAGATGCTGAATGAATGACAAGCGAGCACAGAAATGAACATACAGTACACACACCAGAGTAAATACAAGCAAGAGTTTGTTGTTAGTCGCCAACAGCACAGCAGCTCCAGACAATCAATGACACTCAGTGTTCCTCACGTCTGGAGCAGAATCAAAGCAGCCTCCGCGTCAGCGTTTTTCAAATATTGCTTACCCCACCTTTAAGTAGGACTTATGTACATCTTCGTATGCAATTTCACAATCCAATTGTCTTTGAAATATGGTTAATGTGTACTGATCAAATATTAAATGTACTGACAAGCATTAATGGTAAACTAAAATATACTTCATTGTAACTTCTATTGAGACATCTATAAGTGTTGTATTTAAATATATTTGTAATGATGATGTTTTGTAATGTAGGCCAGCTAGTAAAGAGCTGTGCAGGTAAACCTCACTCCCCTGTGCCTAAAGAGACACACTCGTGACTAATGCTAGAGGCTGCTGTCTTTAGCGCCCTTGTTAGCACACCTGCCTCTAATGCCTTTTTGAGTCCCGTTCAGAAGAGGCGAGTAGGACCGGAGGGATTACATTGCTGCCATGACCTGGATGGGAGTGAGGTTTAGGGGGGGTGAGTGTAACGGAGGCCAGCTAGTAAAGAGCTGTTCAGGTAAACCTCACTCTCCTGATCTCAAGAGTGCGCACTAGTGACTAACTCTAGAGGCTGCGGTGTTTAGCATCCACCTCCTATGTCAGAAACTCTGGTTCGAGTCCCACTCTGGGGTGCATTTCCTAAAAGCATCGTTAGCAACTAACATCGCGAGTTCTGTTGTTACTAACATGGTTTAAAGATTTGGTGTTTCCCAAAATCAAACATTCGCAAACTGCATTGCAAACTTGTGTGGTTGGAACGACAGCTCTTGAGATATGGCTAGAAGCAGTTTCTTGTTTTTATGACACTGTTAAGCAGCATTTTATTTCATTAATATATTATCTACATGTACAGTCTCACATTTCAGAGAAATTTAAAGATTTTTTTCTTACAATGTAGAAAACCTGTTTTGAAGTGCTGAAATCTGCTGGTTATGATGCTAACTGGGAGTCTTTCGGTATATCTAACAGACAGATTTATGGCAATGCACTCAACTTTGTGACAGGCTTTTTTTTTTTTTTGGTGAGTGCAGAGACAAATAGTCAATGTGATGAACATATCAGGGCAACAGTGAAGTCCTTCAGGGCTGAGAACCTTTTCCCCATGTTATTACCCTTTATTCCATGAACTACTTTCTTCATTCATTTCTCTTTCCCTGTCCCTAACCTCTCCTCCTCTTTCACTATTCTCTGTTACTTCGTCCCTCACTTTGTTCTCTTCTTGTTTCATCCCATTTCTCTATGTCTACACAGTTAAGTGCATATCAGACTGCTGTGCTAATGTAGAAATGGAAGAAGAGAGACTATAATGAGAGAGAGAGAGACGGGGATGCAGAGAGAGAGAGACAGGGACAGAGAGACACTGACTGGCAGAAATGGATAATTAGGACAGAAAGTTTCACTGCAGTTAGCGACACAGATCAAAGGAACAAGGACATTAAGTTCCATTGTAAAGTTTTTTTCCCCTAATTGCTCTTGGTCTTTTTAAACAGTGCTTACATTTAAGCTCTTGACACCTTGCTTTAACTGCACATGAAACTCTGGCCTTCCAGCGCTGCGTAAATGTCACAATGAGTCAGAATAAACCCCATATACAATGCTATGTTGTATTCTAATATGGAGTCTTATTTAAATTAGTTATCATTATGAGCATGTCCTTTTCTCGGGGCACTTTAGAAAACACTATTATTCCTGTACATGAAAGGTCAGTAGCGCTAATTCATAGTGGTGGCCCTAAAATATTAAAATTAGTAGTTATTACATGGACAGAACTCCTGGAGTAGGTATAATGCAAATCCCACCCGATCTCGTGGCAATTTGTAACTATTTTACACGTTGATGATTTAGTATGACTTTGTACAATATGATTTGTACAAAGTAATGTGATTAATAATGTACAATTTTTAGTAAAAACAAAAAACTTAGCATGAAGGCCCACCTCTAAACCTAACCCTCAGGTGCGTAAACAGATCACACTAAATTGTACGTACGAGATCACACAAATTCATATGAATATGCTGAAACTTAATGAACCCATGTTGGAATCAGATTATTTAGTTAACTAAAACTAAAACCATAGCTAAAATTTCGTTACTTGAAATAAAATTAAATAATAATAAAAAATCAATTTAGTGTAACTTGATGTAGTATTGAAACTAAAACCAAAATAAAACTAACTATAGACATGTTTAAAAAAAAAATTTTTGAACAGTGAGCAAAATGATACTGTTACTGTTAAAGGTGCACTATGTTTTTCGTCCACTAGAGGTTCCTATTCAAAACAAAGGCATGGCTTGATGACGCTAAGTTTGAGCGAGGAATCTTGGGACATGTGGTCTTCACCTCACAGCCAGTGGAAAAGAATCGGGATGAGACTCGAGCAGAAATCATGTTCACAGATGCGATTATTAACGTTACTGTAGTGTGAAGCAGAGCAGGAGCGAGTGTTGTGGAGCTGAACGAGACGCTGGAGCGACTGATAATGAGAGACGAACGCGTCACACGTCTCGAGAGCAGCGGGACTTTTATTATGACACAGTCGCTGTTTCCGCTTTTCCGGTCATGAGTTTGAGGAAACACAGCTCTGTTTATCATATTAGATACATCTGAGTGTGTTGAAAATGATGTTATAACGTTACTCTGAGCGTTCGCTCGCGGCTGCCGTGAGACACTTGTTCACACTGCAGTGAGATACATCCATATTACAATATCATGCAATTAATTTTAAAACGTATTGTATGATGGATAAAATTCTGTATTACTGTTAATATAAAGTTGCATCTAATCATGGTATGTTAGCTAACGTTACTTGACAAAATACTGTTTTTCTCTGAGGTACTCGCAAAGAATCAAGAATATTAGATTTAAACAATGAGACAAAATATATAACATTGGCCAAGTGGTTTTTGGATATTTTACTGTAAAAATTTTAAATATATTACAGATTTAAGTACTATCAAGAGAAAAACACAAAAACAGCTCCACTCATGAGGAAGAGTTATTCTGGTCAGTTAAATCATTGTCCTGTTGCCTATTATGGCTTTAAGACTCTGAATCATTACATTGTTTCAGCTAATACCCAATATTGAACCAACAATCATTTTACTGAGGTCAAACTCAAAATCTATCCCTGTTTATCTGTTTGCAAATGACAGGCTCTTTCCTGCCAGCTCTGACTTGAACCAATTTAATTATGGCTCGTTAAGGTGCTGAGCGGTTAGCACAAGCCTATCGACAAGCGGGAAGGACACGCTAATTAAAGGCCATTTAAATGTTTATCCCGGAGCAGTAATGGAGAGACACTTATCATTTAAATGCTGTTTGAAGCATATCCCTCTCTCTCCCTCTACAGGGACTGGTGGGAATGAATCCCTGGGGAATTCCTAATGCAGTGGGAGGACATGCTTGTCAGGTTCACTGTTAACGGCACCTAAAAATATAGTTCATGATGTTTTGGACAATGAAAGGATGTAAATCATCTGAAATCATGCTCGTTACATGATTGTCTGATGGCACTATGTAATCCCTTGAAAACCTTGTCCTACATTTCTTTTTATGATGGAACTGCTCTCATAAACAGATTTATGCTCATATTGGCTCAAAGGGAGTGATTAAGCTTTGACTAATAAGTTTTTCTATAGGTCAGGTAATTCTCAGTCAAAGTAAAGGTGTTACACAAACATATGCATGTATGATTTTTTTTCATCACACTATTTTAATAATTAATCACACTAATAGACAAGTTATATTGACAGCCCTCATAATAACACGTCCATATCACAACAGCACAGAAATTTGAGAGACTAAGGCTGTATGTGCATTGGAAAGGACTGTGATTGTATGTGTAGTGAGTATGTAACCATAAAAGCAGAATACTTGAACTAAAGGCATCAGTCATGGCCTCAAACACATTCTAATCTCTGCATCCATTCATTCTCTGAATTGCTTGTCCTGTGTCTTGGACCACAGGCCCATCCATATCAAGTCACGTCACATTTATTTCTAGTAACAACATTCCACCATCTCACACACCCAACACTTAGCGGCCGTTTACACTACAACTAAAAGCGGAAGATTTTTTATGCATCCTGGCCGTTCAATTACACAACAACATTTTGGGGGCCTGAAAATGTGAACCTTTGAAAATGGGATTCAAAGTGCATGTTTTTGGAAACGATACCATTATTGTCTTGTGTAGTTACAAAAACGTGAATTTGTGAAAACAGACCTGTACAGGGAGTGCAGAATTATTAGGCAAGTTGTAATTTTGAGGATTCATTTTATTATTGAACAACAACCATGTTCTCAATGAACACAAAAAACTCATTAATATCAAAGCTAAATATTTTTGGAAGTTTTAGTTTTTAGTTTTATCTATTTTAGGGGGATATCTGTGTGTGCAGGTGACTATTACTGTGCATAATTATTAGGCACCTTAACAAAAAACAAATTTATACCCATTTCAATTATTTATTTTTACCAGTGAAACCAATATAACATCTCAACATTCACAAATATACATTTCTGACATTCAAAAACCAAACAAAAACAAATCAGTGACCAATATAGCCACCTTTCTTTGCAAGGACACTCAAAAGCCTGCCATCCATGGATTCTGTCAGTGTTTCGATCTGTTCACCATCAACATTGCGTGCAGCAGCAACCACAGCCTCCCAGACACTGTTCAGAGAGGTGTACTGTTTTCCCTCCTTGTAAATCGCACATTTGATGATGGACCACAGGTTCTCAATGGGGTTCAGATCAGGTGAACAAGGAGGCCATATCATTAGATTTTCTTCTTTTATACCCTTTCTTGCCAGCCACGCTGTGGAGTACTTGGACGTGTGTGATGGAGCATTGTCCTGCATGAAAATCATGTTTTTCTTTAAGGATGTAGACTTCTTCCTGCACCACTGCTTGAAGAAGGTGTCTTCCAGAAACTGGCAGTAGGACTGGGAGTTGAGCTTGACTCCATCCTCAACCCGAAAAGGCCCCACAAGCTCATCTTTGATGATACCAGCCCAAACCAGTACTCCACCTCCCCCTTGCTGGCGTCTGAGTCGGACTGGAGCTCTCTGCCCTTTACCAATCCAGCCACGGGCCCATCCATCTGGCCCATCAAGACTCACTCTCATTTCATCAGTCCATAAAACCTTAGAAAAATCAGTCTTGAGATATTTCTTGGCCCAGTCTTGACGTTTCAGCTTGTGTGTCTTGTTCAGTGGTGGTCGACTTTCTGCCTTTCTTACCTTGGCCATGTCTCTGAGTATTGCACACCTTGTGCTTTTGGGCACTCCAGTGATGTTGCAGCTCTGAAATATGGCCAAACTGGTGGCAAGTGGCATCTTGGCAGCTGCACGCTTGACTTTTCTCAGTTCACGGGCAGTTATTTTGCGCCTTGGTTTTTCCACACGCTTCTTGCGACCCTGTTGACTATTTTGAATGAAACGCTTGATTGTTCGATGATCACGCTTCAGAAGCTTGGCTATTTTAAGACTTCTGCATCCCTCTGCAATATATCTCACTATTTTTGACTTTTCTGAGCCTGTCAAGTCCTTCTTTTGACCCATTTTGCCAAAGGAAAGGAAGTTGCCTAATAATTATGCACACCTGATATAGGGTGTTGATATCATTAGACCACACCACTTCTCATTACAGAGATGCACATCACCTAATATGCTTAATTGGTAGTAGGCTTTCCAGCCTATACAGCTTGGAGTAAGACAACATGCATAACAAGGATGATGTGGTCAAAATACTCATTTGCCTAATAATTCTGCACTCCCTGTATAAACACCTCACAGTCCCTCTTTGACTGGTCTCTAATGTGGATATTAGAATCCTAACCTGCTTTACTCACTTATCACATCTCCAGTGATCTCCCTGTTAATCTCCAGCCCTCTTCCTGTGATACTCCAGCATTCTCCTGTTATCCACCTATCTGACTACTTACCATACTCCACTAAGAGTTGTGTGCTCTCCCCATTCATCACACTCCTACCACCAACAATACATCGTCACCCTGGTAAAAAAAAAGAGACTCTGTTATTCAGAATCCATCTGCTTACTCTGACTTACTCCATTACTCACCTGCATAACTGCTCGGCTTCTCTGTCAATAAATACCTGTTTGGGTTGAACTTGCTCACTGTCTCCGAGTCTGGTACTTCCTGACACTCGGGTCCTTCTGTCCCAATTATTTCAAAATGAAAACAATATATTTTACTCCACAAATCTAAAAACATTAATGTGTCCACAAATCTCTCATTAACAAATAGACTACATAGGTCATAGATCACTATTTTCTAGAGACACAAACTTAGATCAATTAACCTCAAAACTGTTGGCTGACTAAACTTACAATTTTTAATATTCAGTTGAAATTCAGAAGAGCATAGACACTCATCAACTGTGTTGAGATGAGATTTTGTGCCATCAAAGTAATAAAAATTAATAATTAAAGTGGGGGGTCATCTTACTCCACCTTACCCTACTAGGATGTGGCATATCAGCAAAAATGAAATTACAATACAATATAGTTTTTCTGTCATGATAACTACCGGAATGTTTGGCATGGTAATAGATATGACAGTGTTGATATGTTTGGTCTTGGCGAAATAGATCTGCTTCACTGCTGCTGTGATTGCTGCTGCAGATGCTGTTATTGCTACTGATACTGTTGGTTATTGTTGCTGTTATTGCTGCTGCTGTTGTTATTGTTGCTGCTGTTATTGCTGCTTATACTGTTGGTTATCGGTGCTGCTGCTGTTGTTATTGCTGCTATTGTTGTTGCTGCTGCTGCTGCAGAGCAATTACAGGACTGGCTACTTCCAATACATACATGATGCGCTATACAGATCTATTCAGATGGAGCCGGGGAAGGTGCAGGTTTTCTGAAAGAGCACTGCAACTGCTACAGCAAATGCTGACCAAGTATTTGAAGGTTGAGCAGCGAGCTCATTGGCTATTGATACAGTAGGAACCAATCAGCTGTTCCCTATAAAATATAATGTGATTCTGTTGCTGTTATTGCTGCTGTTGTTTATTGCTACTGCTGCTGTTGCTGCTACTGTTGGCTATTGTTGCTGCTGTTATTGCTGCTGTTGTTTACTGCTGCTGCTGCTGTTGCTGCTACTGTTGGTTATTGTTGCTGCTGTTGGTTATTATTGCCGCTGCTGCTGCTGTTGCTGCTACTGTTGGTTATTGTTGCTGCTGTTATTGCTGCTGTTGGTTATTATTGCTGCTGCTGTTGCTGGAGAGAAAGTGTGGGACTTGCTACTGCCAATACATACACGGCATGCTATACAGATCAATTCAGGTGGAGCCGGGGAAGGTGGAGGGATTCTGAAAGAGCGCTGCAACTGCTGCAGCAAATGCTGACCAAGTATTTGAAGGTTGAGCAGGAAGCTCATTGGGTCCTGCTGTATCAGTAGCCAATCAGCTGTTCCATATAGAGAACGATGTGATTGCAAGCAGACCTCACACCTATCAGCCTGTGCCATCTAGAGTTTCATGACAGAACTTTGTAATTTAAATGTTCAGAGAATCGATATAATTTTGTTATATTATATTATATTACATTATAGTATATTAATTATATTATATTCAACAACTAAAATCTTAAAACAAAGAGTATGCGTTGGTGTTTGTCACTGATGTCAGGACAGTAAAATAACCTTTGCTTACCCGACACTTTCTTTCCAACCACACAAACACAATAAACAAGCTCAGACATCTCTATTTCATATTAGCCAAACTGAAATCAATGTGGCACATTTGTCTTTATTACTGAAATAAATAGCTTTTTCATTATGCTGTGATCTCTCCCTCTCCCTCTCTCTGCTACTGTTGCCATTACTTAAGGGCTCTCCTTGGGCCTGAGAGGCCTCTATCCCAATGTCATTCATTTGCCACAAGCAGTAACAAGCCTCTAACAGTTTAGAGACAGACCGTAAGCAGCCATTTCCTCTCGTGAAGGGAGGAGAGATTGAGGAGAAGAGAGCGAGAAATTCAGAGGAAGAAGGAAGATGATCGAGAAGCTAAAATGAGGAGAGGCCAGCACAAAAGAAAACTGAGCATGTGTATTTGCATTTTCTGTGGCTCAGCCAGCCTCCGTCCGTCTGTAAGCGGCAGCCCGGGTGGATGTGTGTGCGTTTGTGTGTGTGATTCATGGGCCTGACAGATGCCGGGTGCAGCTGGCTCTGTCCTTGATCGGCCCTGTAGCCCGGACAGCGCTGTCATTCACCATTGCCCAAATTATCTCTGTATTGACTGCACAACCCTCTGTGACAGCAACGTAATGGCTAATTACCCAGGATGCTTTGGGTACTTTCAAACCCCAACAGAAATAAAGCGAGTGAGCGAGTTTCTCTTTCTCAGAGTCAGGAAATAAATCTTGAATGTAAGGAAAGAGAAGAGAAAGGATGTAAATAGACAGTATTCAATAGTGCATTATGCTATGATATTGAGCTCTTCACTGACCATCTGATACATAGAAAATCACAGATTTCAATCAGATTAGCTAGCTGTGGCTTCTAGGAGCCAAACATAGGGCTCTTTCCAGGGAAAGTCACGTGTTTAAGGTACAAGAAATAACAAATCACTGATTTTTCCTAAGTTGCAAGGTTTGCGGCATTAAATCTTTGAAAGAAGTTCAAGGGTTTGAAGCACTTTAGGCTCTGTCCCACATTTGTGGCATTTGTAGGCGCTATGTGTTGTTTTGCCCATTGACGTGGACTTCACAGATGACTGTTGCCTGACAATATACATGACTTCACGCAACCAAAGTGTGGATATAGTGGAGGATGGCAAGGACTGAGGGTGGTATTTCTGACCTAGTAATAAGTCAATGAGATCTCTTCAAATACACATGTATGTGTGGCATGTGCAGTGTAATTTAAACTTTTAATTTTTGACCGCTTTCTTTACACATTTGACTATTATTTTTTTTTACACAATGTTACACAGCAGCTTTGCAGAATTGTACAATTTTAATGTTTATAATACCTTTAATGCTTAATAATACACATGTAGGTTAGAGTCAATGAATAAGCAGTTCTTATTTTGGATGCTAATTCTCCATATGCAGCAACTACACAAACTAATATGTATAGTTTTTCATTTTTAGATAAATATATTTCAGTCCTTTTGCATTTCCTTGCAAAGCATTGCATTTTTGTATCGCAAAATTTTTGTATTCTTCACAAGCGAACGCAAAGTTCTCAAGGGAACGCAATAGCATTCACAAATAATTTTCTATCTAATTTGTTTTCATTCTAATTCTTGAAAGGAAAACCTTTAGTAGTTTGACACAAACTTTTATTATTATTTCTCATAGCATAATTAGAATAATGTAATTAATAATTACATTTATTTAAAGTATTTTTTCTTATCTACAAGACTTTTTCTGAAACTGGAAGCTGTTGCCAGAACTTCACTGTAAAAATATGGTAGCAAATTTTGGGTTTTAAGGATTGGACTTAAATTGATAGCTTTCACACAGGAAATTCTGGGAACGACAATTTACATTTTTCATTACAAATTATAAGATGATTTTTTTCTTTTTCACTTCCAAAATCTGTAAATTTTACATTATTGTACTGTAAAACAACTGCAAATGTGCTGTTAGATTTACTACAGATTTTCACTGAATATACATAGATTTTTAAAGGATTTTTCATTTTCTTTATCGTAGACACTCTTATATGCAGTTAATCCTTGTTCAACCATTTCTGGCATTATTAGCATCACCGACCAATTTATTGCACACCAGTCTGTTGGTAACATCAGTTTCAGATTTAATAACCTTGAAATGTCATGAAATAAAGAGCAACACTGTTGACCAGATTTTATGCTGATTACAAAGAGTCTTGCTCTGTGACTCAAGTGACCTATTAACTCCTTCAGATCTACTAAAAAGCCAAACATTAAAATGATTGTTTTCTATTTGTCTGTCGTGTACATGTCAAGACCTCAGTTATAAGGTCCCAACAATGACTTCTGTCTATGGAAGTAAATTAATGACAAATATTTTTGAATTCCAGTGATGGAAATAAATATGCGTTGCATTAACAGTGCTTGCATTGTATTTTTAAGGCTTGCATTTTAATGGGCAATATATTTACAATATAATACATTTTGGAAGGGAAATCTGAAAGGTGAAAATGGATCATTGAATTTTTAATAATTAAAATGTGCATGAAATGTTTTGAAGTGAAATATGCATTACTTAAAAATATGAGCACGTTGAATTTAAAATACGAAAATGTAAGCCTGGTTAATGCCACACATTTTTTTTTTAATTAGTGTAATTCAGCAAGATTTTTTATTTAAACATTTGTCATTAAATTTCCTCCATACTTCTGACCATATTTTCAGTTGTGGTATCGCACCAGTTTGCAGTTCTCACAGATGTGAATAATAAAATCACTAGTCAAGAAAATAAATCCAAACTTTCTAAGCATACAGAGATTCTCTCGAACGCACAGGACAGATGTCTGTCAGAAAAATACAGAACTTAAAAAGTAAAACGGCTCCAAATCTTCAGAAACAGACACACAGAGAGAGGGGAAGAGGGAGAGGAAGAAGGTGAGGGAATAGAGGGTACTAAATCCCACTCTGACTGTTAGGGAAGATGATGAGATCCCGAGAGAATGGACAGAGCGCAGAGAGAGAGGAAAAAGAGGCAGAGAGCGAAGGAGTAGCTTTCTCACACAAAAGAACAGGCATTCGCCACAGTCTGTCCTGGCCTGCCATTAGCAGCACTCCAGCGCTAATTACAGACACAAGAAAAATCAGTGCCACCTCTGCTCTATACCAACACACAGCAGTGCCGTGGAAAACACCTCACACTTGCCTTCAAGCTACTCATAACTTACAGTAGTTTAGCTACTGTAAAGATGCCCTTTAAAAGAAATGGTTAGCTACATTTTAATATAGCCCACTAACAAGAACAAGCTTGTTATATTGAGGAGACAATTAGCTCTTTAAGACTCTCCAATGATATATTTTATCATTTAATCTGAGCTGTATTTTCTGGTGCAAAAAGAGGGTTTTTGAATGAATGAATTTGAATCTAATTTAATGAGCAGTAAAAATTAAATACAACTAGAAAATGCATAAAACCCACTGATTTATATACCTGAGTCAATGTGATGAACTGCAGCATTTAACTAAAATATTTTGCTATAATAAAGCACAAGAAAAAGAAAGAAACAGCACAGTGCTGCATGCAATGTATGAAACGGCAGCAATCCAGTTTTTTTGTTGTGGTTCTTCACTTATTGTTTGGAAAAAAATCCTCCAGCGTCAAATCTTCACATGCACATATGTGTTATACAGGTGCTGGTCATATAATTAGAATATCATCAAAAAGTTTATTTTATTTCACCAATTCCATTCAAAAAGTGAAACATGTATATTATATTCATTCATTACACACAGACTGATACATTTCAAATGTTTATTTCTTTTAATTTTGATGATTATAACGGACAACTAAGGAAAATCTCAAATTCGGTATCTCATAAAATTAGAATATTACTTAATTAAAGGATTTTTATAAATCTTGGCCAACTGAAAAGTATGAAAATGAAAAGTATGAGCATGTATAGCACTCAATACTTAGTTGGGGCTCCTTTTGCCTGAATTACTGCAGCAACGCGGCGTGGCATGGAGTCGATCAGTCTGTGGCACTGCTCAGGTGTTATGAGAGCCCAGGTTGCTCTGATAGTGGCCTTCAGCTCTTCTGCATTGTTGGGTCATGCATATCGCATCTTCCTCTTCACAACACCCCACAGATTTTCTATGGGGTTAAGGTCAGGCAAGTTTGCAGGATTAAGAACGGGAATACCATGGTTCTTAAACCAGGTACTGGTTGCTTTGGCACTGTGTGCAGGTGCCAAGTCCGGTTGGAAAATGAAATCTGCAGCTTCATAAAGTTGGTCAGCAGCAGGAAGCATGAAGTGCTCTAAAACTTCCTGGTATATGGACCTCAGAAAACACAGTGGTCCAACACCAGCAGATGACATGGCAACCCAAACCATCACTGACTGTGGAAACTTTACACTGGACCTTAAGCAACATGGATTGTGTGCCTCTGCTCTCTTCCTCCAGACTCTGGGACCCTGATTTACTTTCATCAGAGAACATAACTTTGGACCGCTCAGCAGCAGTCCTGTCCTTTTTGTCTTTAGCTCTGACGCTGTCTGTTGTTCAAGAGTGGCTTGACACAAGGAATGCGACAGCTGAAACTCATGTCTTGCATTCGTCTGTGCGTAGTGGTTCTTGAAGCACTGACTCCAGCTGCAGTCCACTCTTTGTGAATCTCCCCCACAGTTTTGTTTCACAATCCTCTCCAGGGTGCGGTTATCCCTATTGCTTGTACACTTTTTTCTACCACATCTTTTCCTTCCCTTCGCCTCTCTATTAATGTGCTTGGACACAGAGCTAAATATTACTCAATATTGAACCTTTTCACAATATTCTAATTTTCTGAGATAGCAGTGAGATAGATCCATCTTACAATATATTAAATGCTGGATGGCTTGTGTTGATAAATATCATGCAATTAATTTTAAAACGTATTGCATGATGGATAAAATTCTGTATTACTGTTAAAATAAATCTTCATCTGATTATGTTATGTTAACTAATGTTACTTGACAAAATAGTGTTTTTCTCTGAGTATGGTAAAGCATGGTACTCGCAGAAAATCAAGAAAATTTAATTTTAACAATAAGACTAAACGTGTTTAGCTATATAACAATAATTAGTTTTTATAATTTATCAAAACAGATGTTCCCTTGTCTAATAAAACATGTAAAATATTAAAGCGTCTGTCCATGGTTTCTACAAAATAAAACCGGAAACCGAGGGTAACGTGCCTATGACGCAATTGACAGGCGATTCACTCACATGTCCTTGATCCTTTGTTAAAATTTATAATATAATATTTGCCCACTGTTTTTCGAATACTGTATAGTAGGGAAATATTCAATTTCAGATGTAGCGAGACACTATTGCCTCTGTCGTTAAAAAAATTTGCCAATCATCATCAAGTATTTGACCTTCAGTTGTTAGAGGGTTGAGAAAAAATCACAGAGAAGGCTTGCCTCCCTTGGTATATCAACCAATTATCGCAGAGATGTAAATTAAGCAATATTAGTTGCCAACTACCTTATTAATGAAGGGTAGAGATACAAAATATTTGAGGGACAGTTTTGGCCCAATGGTTAGAGAGTCAGACTGGTAACCTGAAGATTATGGGTTTGATTCTCAATAATGGCAGGAAATGATTGATAACCTCTTAAACAAGTCACCTAACCCCTAATGTCTCCCCAGGTGCCACAGCAAAATGGCTGCCCTGTGCTCCGGGTGTGTGTACCCTCTGTTTGCAGTGAGTACTCACTACTCGTAATGTGTGTGCACTAACTTAGATTGGTTAAATGCAGAGGAAAAATTCTGAGAATGGGTTACCATACCTGGCCTTTACTTGTCCCATATGTCACTTTCAACAAATTTACCAAGATACCATTCAATCAGCAGCTACAAATTAAAAATGAAGGAAGACCCCACACCAGAGTTGGATATATATAGGCTACAGAAATCAGCTTCACTAAATGGCTGAATGTGCTCTTTTAAAGGAAGGATGATAGGCTAGGTGAGTGAAATTATATTTATATTTTCTTGCTGTATATGTGTCATTTTGTTTTACATTTTCCTTTTTGTTATGTTATAATTGACAAAAAAAGTCTTTGTTAGAGGATCCCCAGACCGCGATATGATTAGTGTGCCTCCTCTATTTTAAAATCCAGTCACTGCAAATAATTGCAAAGAATCAGCAAGTAACATTGAAATAAATGTGACATTACACAGAAAGACTATAATATAATTTTCTTGTAAAACAGACTCCAATAGCATTTGTTATAGTCCCAACGCTGATAGTGTAGAGTACAAATGGAAATGGATTGCATTTAATTGTGCAATTAATGTATTTTTGACAACTAATACAATGTTGAACATTTAATGTTTATTTTTTCATTTGCAAGTTTTTGAAACAGACCTAGCCCAGAATTCTTGAAGAGTATATTGATTATATATATGGTTATATAGGTTTCCTAATTTTTGAACTGTGTTGTTATCTGTATGTCTCATACATTTGATACTGTATCTAAACCATTTCTCTTAAAAAGCCTTAAATTATATTATTATACAGTATTTATTTATAAATAATTGTTAAATTATGCAAAATGTATGTGTGTGTTTTGGTCACTGATGATGTGTAAATTGTTTACATGTAAATGCTGTCCAAAGATGCAGTCCTATTAGAGAAAGAGAGAGAGAGAGGGTGTGTGTGCGTGTGTGTGTGTGTGTGTGTGTGTGTGTTTGGGGGCTGAACTCTGTCTGCAGGGACACTTGTCTCTGTTGAGTGCTGTCACAGAAACAGCTCCTCGGATGTGTCATGATTGCACTAATTACTGAGAGTCAGTGAAAGCTTTGACAAGGACGACCACAACATTCACTTCTGTGTCTGCACGCACACACACACACACACACACACACACACACACACACACACACACACACACACACACACACACACACACACACACACACACACACACATACACACACACACACAAAGAAATGGATTATAACAGCTTTAACCACAGATGCCAATAACAAATCAACATTAAGTGAAAATGTTATTCTGTACAATATTCTATAAAAATCTTGCACCAGAACCTGTGATATGCTGTCAGTTTCTAATGAAAATAATTTAGACTATAAAAACAAAGATCAACTTTATTGTAATCCATTTAGCACTTAAATTTGAATTTAAATTTTCTATTTAAAAGATTCTATTCCAAATAAATGCTGTTCTTTAGAATTCTGTTAGAATTCCAAGATACCAAAGTTTGCAATTACATTTTAACATCTAATTAATTCCTTCAATGCCAAAGCTAAATTTTCACCAGCCATTTTGGGCATATTTCCATACATCAATAAATTACATTTTTAAAATGTAATTGCAGACTTTCATGTCTTGGCTTAATTATATTTAAATAGAATATAAAATATAGAATTATTATTTTAAATTGTAATTTTAAATATTTTACCATATTTGAAATATTTTCAAATATTACTTTAAATTTTTTAAATTATTTTTTTAATGAATGCATTGGTGAGCATTATATATTTAAAAACCATTTAAAAATCTTAAAAAAAAAAAAAAACATTTAATTAAAACTACAAAAAGTATCATGCTATAAGAGTATAAAGCTGTTAAAAGAAGGTGGATCCTCAGATAATTTAATCTTTGGAAATTGTGTTTGTTCACACTGTTCAAGTTTTCACTTTTGTTTGAAAACTTTGCGATCTTGACAAATATCATCAGAATCAGAATTATCTCTGAAGGATCATGTGACACTGAAGACAGGAGTAATGATGCTGAAAATTCAGCTTTGATCACAGGAATAAATTACAGTTTAAAATATATTTACATAGAAAACATTTTTTGTTTCAAGTTTTGATCAAATAAATGCAGTCTTAGTGAGTATGAGACTTTTTCAAAAGCTTTAACAAATTTCACCAACCCCAACCTTTTAAACTGTAGTGTATATTAAAGTATTTTTTTTTTCATTTGTTGAGTATTAAGTTTTTGTTTTTTACCAACAAAACCACTCCAACAATAAACCTGTTTGTTTATTCTTATAGCTTGTCATTTTCCTTGCTTTATTATTCTTTATTATCATAATCATTTTACAAGTTCTATTCCCATGTCAATACTTTTTTAATCCAATTAATGACAAACTCTCTTAATCTCTCTTGAACTTGTTGGTCTTGGGTTTATCGGTCACTCTTCACACTTTCTAACAAACATCAGTATTAGCGGCTCTCTGTTCCCAAATAGCAAGGCCAAAAACCTAAACATTTCCATCTGCTTATCAAAACAGCCGCTCAGAAACCCATCGAGGGGTCGAAAAAAATCAGAGGACGTGCTGTTCAATCCGATGAGAGGTGACAGTTTACATCTCCGCCCACAATTAACACATCTCTCCCTCCCTCTCTCTCCCTCCCTCTCTCTCTCTCTCTCTGGCTGTGATAATGCCTGTTGTCAGCTGTGTTTAGCAGGCCAGATCAGTGTGAGCGCCGGGCTGCTGCAGTCGCTGACAGATTGAAGGTTCAGCACTGGGGCTATCATGACAGATGGAAACTGGCATCAATGTTCAGAGCGCGCCAATCACAGGGGACCTGCTCCCCTCATTCGTCAGGCCGCCGTTCTGAACCCTCCCCCCGCTTCTGACGGGAGAGATGTGTGTGTGCGTGTGTGCGAGATGGCATTGTTAACCAGTGCATCTGTGAGACTGACTTTCTTCTGATGGAAGCATAGGGGAGAGAGAGAGAGAGAGAGAGAGAGAGAGAGAGAGAGAGAGAGAGAGAGAGAGAGAGAGAAAGAGGGAGAGAGAGGTTGGCTGGTCACTGCTGCAATGCCAGTCTTTGATTTGATAGCAGGTCCGCTCCTGGGAATAACCTCAAAACTTTCAAACATTCAGAACAGAGGGAAGACCCCAGAGGAGTGACAGAGAGAGCGAGAAAGGGACATGATGGACAGATTTACCCCTCCTTCTCTGACTATCTTCCACTGATCCACTAATACTATGCTAATTACCCACTCCAAACACGGCTGTTCAGTCAAACACGGCATGGAGAAGAGTTTAGTCTTAAATGTGTCTTTCTGGGATATTCCTGCTTATCGCACAGCTCTCTGGAATACTTGATTCTGGTCATTAATGGAGAAATTAACCCTATCTTCTGTTTATTACAACTATTTAAATCTAAATGTCTGAAAATAGTGTTGCCTTTTCACAGCAAGCCTATATTTGTAATACTTTATAATGGTATTTATTAGAAGACGTTTTAATGCAACACATCCTTTTTTTTTTTTTTTGGTTACACTTTATTTTAAGGTGTCTTTGTTACACTGTAATTATACATTTAAATACAGAGTAATATTAAGTAACTACATGTACTTAGTATAGAGTTAGGATGAGGGTTTGGTTTAGGGTTGGTTCCATTTAATTATGCATAAATTATGAATATTACTAGACTACATATTTAACAATGACACTGCAAAATAAAGTGTTACCCTAAATGCTTTAGAAATGCTCTAGATGCTTTCATGTTTTCTATCATCATTAACTAATGTTAACAAATGAAACCTTATTGTAAAGTGTTACCCAAACAAAATGAACATGTATCATCTATAATATAATCGTAACATGAATATAATACACTAAAATACTGGCCTGTTTGTGGTTATAACTTTTAAGAGTATGATGGTTTATAACATACAATGATCAATATGTTATATTCACCTAAATTTTAATGGATTATAGTTCCGATTTTGGACGCATTATAATGCATTAAAAATATCCCGTAACACCTTATTTTAGTGTCATATTTTAGTGTAGTTACTATAGTAATAACTATAAATTATGTATAATAACATGCAACTAACCCTAAACCAAACCAAACCAAACCCTAATTCTAACCCTATAGTGAGTACATGTAGTCACTTAATATTACTCTGTAATAAAATGTATAATTACAGTGTAACAAAGACACCTTAAAATAAAGTATAACCAAATAATGCTTTATAAATGCCGGCATAGAAAGTGTTACCCATGTATTTACGTAAATAATTAAGAGTATTTCTAATAAATGACTTGCACTTGGTGTGTCTTTTTTGGAGCTGCTTGATATTAGTTCTTGCTATTAATATAGCAATATATGAATGTACCTGCAACATTACCAGTACAAAACGTATCACGCTTTAAGAGTTATAAAATGAAGATGGATATTCAGATAATAACAGCAGAAGACACATGAGATTATTAGAGTCACTTTCATTGGTAAAAATCTAGACTTAAGCTAAATTCTGCATTTGCATTCCATTGAACCTCATTGATTTCAAAGTGAAATAAAGATAATAAAGATTCAGTCATTTCATTTGTGATTTTCCTTATGAGCTGCTTTGAAATACTATCGCAGTTTACAGTTATAAACAAAGCTAAAATCCCTGTGATTACTGACAAGAAGTGTGTGTGTGTGTGTGTGTGTGTGTGTGTGTGCTTGTTTTCATGATTTATGAGGACACAAATTTGTATAATGACATGAGTATTACACTGGTATTACGATGTAAACATGTTTTATGAGGACATTTCATGAGTGCTCATCGATTTAAAAACATACTAAACAATGTTTTATTAAAAATGCATAATGTTTTCTGTGATGAGTAGGTTTAGGAGTAGAGTTAGTGTAGGGAGACAGAATGTACAGTTTGTACGGTATAAAAACCATTACGCCTATGGAATGTCCTCACAAAGATAGCAAAACAAACTTGTGTGTTTTCAAAGAACATATTGTTGATTCAGGACGGTGTTGGAGAGTCTGTTCTGTTTCAGGCATGACTAGTTATCAGGAACCCTGACCACCTAGAGAACAACACACTCACACACACACACACAAGCACTTGACAGACTATAACATACAGGAAATAAATAAATACATACATACACACATACAAAGTAATGCACTTACAGAGGAGGCCTATATAGGACAAACATTAAACTGGGAAAATGTTCAAATACACAGTGTTTTGCTTAGTTTGACCTTTTTAATTCATTATCCAACCATAATGCTGGTAATATTTAGCTTGATACGCAAACGAATACTTCAATGAGGATGTTTATTTTCAACTGCGAGAATCATGTGGGTGTAACGCATCACTAAAGGTGCGTTTATGGAGAACAGTGTGGCTTTGGCTTTTAAACTCTCTGGACTGTCTTGCCACTTAGACTTCCATCATTAGTACATCACTGTTATGTCTCTTCCAAACATGAAGTCACTTCCTGGTGCAGCTCTTCCCGTAGGAATGTTCCGGGTTCAATACTGGGTTCTACTATGGCTAGACCCTATCCTTTCAGTCATTAAGACAGCAGAACATTGAAGTAATATTTTAATTATATGTAATACTTACATTTAGAACATTGTTATCTATCTATTGATAGATTTAAATTAAATAATGATTTAAAACAATTACAATTAGAAAAATGTGTGTTTTGGAACTAGGAATGACTAACATTTAGTGCTTTTTCTTAAAATACTGAATTTCAACAGATTTATTCTAACACAATAACAAATGTCTCCAAAGTTTCCACAGTTTGTTATAGCGATGTAGAGGGAATATCTGTAGTCTGAAATCTTAGTCTTTGAGGGGCTTCCAGACATCGCTGTACCTCCACGAGCCCTGTGAAGAAAAACACAGCAGCCGCAGGGAGAGAGACGGAGTGAGACGCAGCCGACGTTTCCAGTTCATAAAAGTGCGCTGTGCTCCCCTGAGAGTCTGTCTCATCTCTATGATGGCCAATAATAGCCCATTGTAGTCAAACGCTCCTTTTCCTCCTCACGACAGAATGAGGACGCCTTATTTACAGAGGACGGGACAGTACTAGCAGAACAACCCCTCTCCCCACATGAAAATACTGCTGACAGAGAGAAAGAAAAAGAGAGAGAGCAAGAGACAGTGAGCGCTTTTCAAGGAAAAGCTTGCTTTTCTCCATGAAGGAGATGTTGCACATCCTTACATTTACAGTTGAGTTTAGGAAGATTGGGAGCAGTGACGGTGTGGATCAGCCACGCCCTCTCAATCCTTCTGAGAGAAGAGCTGAGTGCCTCACAATCAACCGTCCTGATTCTCACACCTCATATTAGGTGTCTTTAACTCCTACTATATGTAAATTCATTGTTTGGTACAATGTACCTGTGTTGATGTTGTATTGTGAAACACTTGTGCTGCTATTGAGGTGGACACGGGTGAAGTTAGGACAGGTTTGGTGGGACGGGTAGGTTTAATGAATGAACATCAGAAGGAATGTTGTTTCAAGCGCGGAAAGGCGCGAGTACAGAATTTTTCAAGCTGAAGTTCACAAACATTAATCTAATAACTCCCCTGACTGCTTTGTCGGACAAAATGGTCAGATCGCCTGTCAATCAAGCCGTTTGCGAAGGGTCAATTCTCTCAATGTTAGATTACTAATACTGATAACCAAAGGGAGAGGATTGTGGTTGTCCATGAGTGCCCCGTTATCCCAACATCCCCTAATCATTACACTCACCCTGCATATCATTAAGGGGGATGTTGCATCACCCTCTGAGTTAAGGACACACACACACACACACACACTCACACAGCTCATTGGAACTGGAATTTGTGGGAAATAAGTCACATCCTAAATTGCCTGGGTAGCCATCTTTGATGGTACCCCGCTGTTTTCCTCCTCTCATAATCCCAGTGGTTCCTCAATTTCGAGAGGCTCTCATGAACCTGTCCCTCGCACAAACACACTATAATGGCTAATTATGGCGTGTGTGAGGATATCGAGCCGTCTGGCTCCTTTGACATCACTGTCACAGGCGGAGGGAGGGTCACGGTGAGTGGCAGGTCGCAGGACGTCAGGGGTTTATCTGTCTCTCTGATCTGTTACACACTCTCAGTACTACTTAAGTGGATTCACAAAACCTCCTGCTATCAAAAGCACAGCTCAAGCCCTGCTGAAAACATAAAACTACAGTTTAAAGATCTTCATGCAGTATTTCATCTCCTACAATCAGTCAAACATTAAAGGCCCTCTCTCATGACTCACGATGGATATTTAGCAGAATAGCAGTTATTTTTGACCTCTGAATCTTTTCCACTTTGTTTTCAATGGCCAACAACATCCAAAAAATGAAGTTTCATGAACATTGTCCAATAATCATAGAATTTTCTGCATTGCAGAAAGATTTTCTGTAGGTAATTTTTAGGTGAACACAAACTGTTCTTTGGATCAGTTGGTCAAACATAAACTCTGAAAGTTTTTATATTTTTAAAGTTGGGAATTTTGGCCTACAGTAATAATGATAATTATTAATAATCAATATAATGTTGGGCACCCAGGCCCCCCCTCTAGGAAAAATTATTACAATTTAAAATAACTGCTTTCTATGTTTATATACAGTAAACTGTAATTTATTCCTGTGATCAAAGCTGAATTTTCAGCATCATTACTGCAGTCTTCAGTGTCACATGATCCTTCTGAAATCATTCTGATGTGATGATTAGCAGCTCAAGACATTCTTATTTTTATCATCAATATTGAAAAAAGTACTCTATTTTCGTGGAAACTGTGATACTTTTTTCAGGATTCCTTAATGATGATCTTCTCGTACCCGAAAATGCTATTTAATGTTATCTCATTTGACTACAATTTACTCTCTTACTTCTCTTTTTTTAATTTTTTTTATCATTTTTGTAATATTTTTGTGCTTTTTTTTCCATAACACTTGTGGTGTTCCTGGTCAAAAATGACTGTCCAACAAAAATTGCTAATAAATCTCTCCTTATGCTGCATTATCACTAAATACTGGATTCAATCTTTTTGTCAACTTGTTTTCTTTCAATTGGGACAGTTTTTATACTTCTTTTTGGAACTGATCGATCACAGGACTTATTTATCTGAGCTTATGTAACTCAGTTTTTGAGTAAAAAAAGTGATTTATGTGGATAATTTAGTCAATTTCACAAAAAAAAAGAAACAAATTTACACTGTTCATCACACTAGTGTGCATTAACGTTTAAGCAGGAAATTTGTTTTGAAATGGTTTTATTTATTTTATTATTTACTACAAAATGGCACAAAGTCACATTTGTGACACGGTCAAAAATAGCTAATAAATCACTTGTTATGCGATTTTATCACCAAATATTGCATTCCATCTTTTTGTCAACTTGTTTTCTTTAAATTAGGACAGATTTTTTTTTTTTTTTTTTAAACTAATTGATTGTAAGCCTTATTGATCTGTGCTAATATTGGTCAAAAATGGCCGCACATTGAAAATGAATGGGGGAGTCGGAAATCAGAGAAACGATTAGTGTTCAGGAGCGTTCATCATGTTCGTGTTCATATATATACATGTGGGCTTGCAAAAATAATAGCCTCGGACCTTTGAATGTGTGAATACATGCATACTCGTGCATCCACGCATATACACACACTTTCATGTACACAAACTAACCGTTTTGACAATTAGAGACTTAATTATTATTATGCTTTTGCACAGAGATGAACTTTACCCTCAGATCAATGAGTCCTACGATGAAAAATAAATACAAAAATTGTCTTAACTGAAAGAAAACAAGTTGACAAAAAGATTTAACCCAATAATTTCCTGTTTAAACATTAATGCACACTAGTGTGATAAACTAAAGAAATCAACAATGTAAAATCTTTACTCTCCCTTTTGATTAATTTAATGAATTTATTCTTTATTATTAGAGTATTCATTTATTTTATACACATTACTTTTCATAAAAGTAACTAAGCAACACAATTAGTCGCTTTTTCACGGAGTAACGCAGTATTGTAATGCATTACATTTAAAAGTAACTTTCCCCAACACTGATCATGTGATATGTAGAACTACTCCACTGGCCCATTCAAAATCTTTTCTTTTCAGATCTTTCAAACCTTAATTGCAGGTCAAACGCCCCCAACCCCAACCCCAATTTAATTTGCACCCTGAAAGATCCTTTATCAGCTCTCCCAGCTGGAGATATACTTACGAGAAGAAGGAATAAAAGAACGTAAAGACAGAAGAACTGACAGAAGCAAAAACATCATTCACTCACTCTCTCTGAATGTATGGCCAGGGGGAAGCGAGGAAACGAAAGGAGAAGAAGAGAAAGTGTTGTTTGGCAGTCCATCATTCTGTCAGGCCTGTATGTGAGAGCTCGCCTCAGGTAGATGTGCTGTCAGGTAGCGGACAGGTATTAACCTCTCCGAAAGCCAGACAAAGACCGATCGGACGCACGTTAAACACGAGAGACGTTAGCTGGGAGGGCACACTTACCAAATCCAGCTGCTGAAGTATGGCAGATCTCCAGAAACACACAGAACAGGAGAATTATCAAAAAGAAAAGGTAAAAAAGACATATGATTTCCACTGAACCAAAAAAAGCCACAATCTCTCTGATTATGACTGGGTTTGAAGGCTCCATTGTTTCAAAACCCCAACCTTTTCTTTAAGGAGCTAAGATAATGATTTAGGCTTAGCAGAGGTGAGCATTCCTGCACCTGTGAGACTCACTCTAGTCTAATACTTCCCAGGTGAGTAAGTGTGTGTAAATCCCCATGGATTCAGGCACATCCAAGGAAACAAATGTGTGGTCACACCAGAACTCTCAAATATACACCAACTGTAACTGTAACAGAAAATATGTAATAACTGTGTACGGTTAAACAATGTCTGGCTTTATGAAAAAAAGAACATTGTCTAAATGTGACATAGTGAGCCTTAAAGGGACAGTTCACCCTAAAATAATTCCACTCATAAGACCTTCATTTATCTTCTGAACACACATAAAGATAATTTAGTATGTTCTCGTTATTTTTGTTAATCCGTTGAAAGTCCACACCACAAAAACTTTCAAGCTTCAAAAAGTTTATAAACACATTCTAAAAGTAATCCATATGAGTCAAGCCTATAACCCAAGTCTTCTGAAGAGACATGATCACTTGATCATGATCACCCTGGAGCACAAAACCAGTCATAAGTCAGACAGGTATATTTGTAGCAATAGCCAACAATACATTGTATAGGTCAAAATTATTGATTTTTCTTTTATGCCAAAACTCTTTAGGATATTTAATAAAGATCATGTTCCATGAAGATATTTTGTAAATTTCCTAATAAATATATATAAAAAAATATTTTTGTGAGTGGATATGCACTGCTAAGGACTTCATCTGAACAACTTTAGAGATGATTTTCTCAATATTTAGATTTTTTTTGCACCATCAGATTCCAGAGTTTCAAATAGTTCTCGGCCACTTCCTAACAAATCATACATCACTGGAAATCTTATTTGTTCTGCTTTCTGATGATGTATAATTTGAATTTCAAAAAATTTACCCTTTTGACTGGTTTTGTGGTCCAGCGTCACATATAATTGATGAACAGATTTAATTTAGTCTTTCAACCTCAAAGGTGCTTTCTTGATCAATGAGAACCACTGAGGTTTGTTTGATGTTTTGGACTTTCAATAGATGGAATATTATGATCAGAGAATATATAAAAAATATCTTAATTCATGTTTTGAAGATGAATGAAAGGGTGAGTAAATTATGTCAAAATTGTAATTTTTGAGTGAAAAAGGGATAGTTCACCAAATAACTTACTTTGAAGATTGTTTGTTTATGGTCAACAAAAAACAAAAGACATTGGACCACACTAACTTTTATTGTATGGATGGACAAAAAAAAAAGATCCACACAACAAAATAAAGTCATACAGGTTTGAAACTAGAGTGAGTAATATAATATTTATAGATATAAAATTCACGAGTAAGTAATATAATATTTATCTCATAATAAGTTTTGCTTGTAAAGAAAAATTGTCATGCTAGTTTTCTAAGAGATGAGATTTGATTATCACAAGGTGGACAATTCAATTAACATTTATTTGTAGCGCTTCACAATGCATATTTGAAAGTACAGAACATGCATGTTTCTATATTGCAATTCAGAGTTTCTATGGGCTGCTATATATAAGTCATCTGCAATATTGGAAATCAAAGCCGGTCCGTTTTTACTGTGTGTGACGACAGCATCTGAAATGTTAACCGTTCCAAGATGGCAGATGTGTTGATGTGTCTGGAGTGCTCGAACGTGGCATTTCCTGTTCGGTCACCATATTGTTTTTGCTTATTCATATGTAATTGTATTACTTTGAGTTTGATGAACTTCAACCATTTAAGGCAATCGGTTTCCTCAAACCATTTGAGTAGCTATATAGTTGTTACATTTGTTACCAGAATTCAAACTGATTGAGTGGAATAAACTTAAAAACCTTAAGTTGAGTTTACTCTATTAATGAACTAAACCAATACTAAAATATAAGTGAATTTAACTTGATGTATATGAGTTTACAGTACTTATTGGTTTTAAAACTTAAGTGGTTTAAAGGATTAGTTCACTTTCAAATGAAAATTACCCCAAGCTTTACTCACCCTCAAGCCATCCGAGGTGTATTTGACTTTCTTGTTTCTGATGAAGACAATCAGAGAAATATTAATAAAAATCCTGATGCATCCGAACTTAATAATGGCAGTAATGCACTTCCAAACGAGTATGAGCTCAAGAAAGTGTCTCCATCCACATCCATCCATCATAAACATATTCCGCACAGATCCAGAGGGTTAATAATGACCATATTTAACAAGTTCTGAAGTAAAATGTCCAACCTCCACCATTCTTCAAAAAGCTTATGCTGTACGTCATACGCCTTCCCTATTCAACTATTGAACGCGACACCAGTTCTGTTTTTCCGTAATTTTCCGTAATATGGAAGGCAGTCTGGTGGAAGCTAGATATTTTACTTCATAACTTGATAAATATGGATTTAATCCCTTTATTAACCTTTATTAGCCCGCTGAATCTGTGTGGAATATGTTTATGATGGATGGATGTGGATGGAGACACTTTCTTGAGCTCATACTCGTTTGGTAGTGCATTACTGCCATTGTAAAGCTCAGATGCGTCAGGATATTTATTAATATTTCTCCGCAGCCTATATATACATATCTATGGGTTGGCGTAGTGTCTTCCGGTGTTGTTGACAATAAAATCAGACCAGAATAACAAAGACTTGGATGGGCAATTTTGATGTGATAGATACACTCTATACTGCATAGTAAAGTTTTTCAGAAAGTCTGTCATTATCAATACAAGTCACAAAACATTTTACATGCGATTTTAAGCCTTCAGAAGCCTGCTGGAAAAAAAGTTTCTCCACACTCCAGTAATGAGCTTGAATCCACAGTCACAAATCAATAATAGCGAGTATCTGATCAAGTAATTAATTGACCTCATATTGTAAATCCCAATATAGTGATGGTCTTCCTGGCTGATCATCTGTGTGTAATTACGTGAGCAGTAAGAATGGACCTGAAGACTGAAACAAATACAAGTGTTGTGCTCTCGCTGGGACCGCAGAGTTGAGAAAGCTTGCTTGAGCATTATAGAGTTAATTAGCTGTGGATTACTATGCAGTGTGCGAGTCTGTGCCCCAGAAAGGCATCATTAGAAGCGGTGATGTGCACATGCCTGCGGTGCATTGATCCAGCGGCTCCAGGAACAATGCAGATTGCAGATTTTATAATTGGCCCTGCGACTCTCAGATGACTTGGCTTGTGTTGTGTAGCATGTGTGGGGGTGTTGTGCGGCTTATGTTCACGTAGGCACGAGTGTGAGAGTGTATAGAGGAATCTCTGGGTCGTGTGCATGTGTGTGAGAGAGAGAGAGAGAGAGAGAGAGAGAGAGAGAGAGAGACAGAAAGAGAGTTCAGACAGACGTGCCCTTTGCCTGCTTGGAAAGAGGAAAGTGGTGATTCTACATGAATTATGCCATGAGGAATCCCAGACTGACTAACAATCATACACACACAATGCATATAAATACCAGGTCAAACATTTGATTTTCTGAAAGGCCGTCTGGAGATTTATGACATACTAATTAAAGGGGAAATCTCTCTTTAAGTGTCTTGAATTCTGGTCAGGGCATGAGATCATATTGATTAATATGATATTTTAAATGTATATAATATATTACAAACAGGCTCCCAAGACAAATAATTTGTCTAATTCTATGAATATTAAAAAACCTTTTAATATGACTGTATTATTGATTTTATTTAATTTATTTCTCCAAAAATGTGTCAAGCTGATTTTTTTTCATAATCAGTTTTAGTATCTTTCTGGGCATCTGAAAGTGCCCTCACTGAACCCACTGAACCATCGGATTTCATCAAAAATATCTTCATTTGTGTTCTGAAGATGAACGAAGGTCTTACAGGTGTAGAACGACATGAGGGTGAGGAATTAATGACAGAAATTTCATTTTTGGGTGAACTAACCCTTTAATACATAACTAATGCTAACTAATGAAACCTAATTGTAAAGTGTTACCAGACATTTTTAGGCCTGGTTTCACAGACAGGGCTTCGATTTAGGCAGGATTGGGCTTTAGGTCAATTAGGACATTTAAGTAGCTTTTATATATGTCCATTAGAAAAAAAAAGAAAAAAAAACTACTGGTGTGCATCTTGAGACAACTCAGTGGCACTGTCATATTTTAAGATATGTGCTTTCAAATCACTTTTGAACGCTAGTGTATGTCAACATAGGAAAGAAAACTACTTGGAAGCTAAAGTTGAGCAACACTGATCTAAAATTTGTAGCGTATATGACTTTACTGTCGCAACACATCAAACTTGCTAAATGCAAATGACATCTACTGCATGGGATTTTTAAAACCTTTCGAGTCGTGCTGCACATGTGCTGTAAATTTCTGCTCCAGCTTTGCCTAACTCATAAAAAGGCGGAGGGTATCCATCTGACTGTCCTCATCTCCTCTCTCTCTCTCTCTCTCTCTCTCTCTCTCTCTGTCTCAGTAGGAGTCTGAGTTATGATAATCAGCTGATTAGTTGCTGTAGTCCTGCTCCCACAGGCTCTTTTGTGTGTAAAATCCTCCCGCTCAATTGACATGTGGACATCATCAAGCTGATGAAATGCAGTTGTAATGAACAAGTGGGCCGGAGCATCTGCACAGGGACCCCAAACCCACCAGGACCCCATTCCACACTCCCAACCATGCTAATGCAGCGAGCTGCTCGCCCGCCGCGTGCCGTCCCTGTGGAACGCCGCATGGAAATGCTCCGAGATGCATATTCAAACAGCACCTTCACTGGAGCACGCCGCATGAAGAGAGACGGAGGGAGGCTGAGAGCAGAGTGGCCCATGCTAATTTGGAAGCTGATTATTTTGCATCAGGCACAGTAATGAGGTGACAGTTCATTTGTGAGCGTGTGGGAGGACGAGAGGAGAGGGGAGGGAAGGAGAAGTGGAGGATGGGGCGGTGATGCTTGGCTGGACGCAGGTGTTGGTCCGCTCTGCTCGGAGCTGTCAAAGCTGGTCTGGGGGTTGCTGTCAAATTATCCCTCCAATAAAAGGCAGAGGCACACAAATCGGAGAGGCATTTAAGGAATTAATGCATTCATATTCAACACATATTGCAACCAGCATTTCATTAGAAGTGCACGGCTCGTATTAAAACTGACGGCTGACCTTTCACACTTCCCCTCTCCACTTGTACCGCTACGCTTATTACATACGTGTTTGAGTCGAGGAGGAGCTAAACATGATAAGCGGCCGTTATTAAACACTCCGGCTGACGAGGGATATCTGCTCCGTGTCATCATCACTTTAACGCATGTGCCTTAATGCTTGAAATGCTGCTCTGTGATAGCGGAGCGAAAAAGTAGGTGTGTAAAGGTGTAAAAAAGGTGTTTAACTTCAACTGCTTTTATGGTAAAGAGCTGAATTTTTTTTTATTAAAACTTAAAACTATTAAAAAAAAAATTTTTTTTTTGGTTAAATTAAGACCAGGTTAAAAATGACAAAAGTGTGCATGAGTCATTTTTGCCTTTTATGTAAAGATTTCTTTTACCCTTATTTTATTAATTGCCTTTAAACAATTCTGTCAATCATTTAAACAAATACTGAAATAAACATAAATTGTTTTGTCATTTCTTGTATTTAAAATTATATAATTTTTTAAAGATATTTCTTCACTTGAGGTATTATTGCACCAAACGAGACAATTTTGTTCCTATAAAGTTTTTTTGTAAAGTTTGTGTACTTGTATTTTTTCAGTATTTTACCAGAAAACAAAGAAACACAAATCACTTGTGAACAGAATATTGTCATTTCCATTGAAGCTGAGGAAATATTATTTAATTATGTGTATATAGGGCATATAAAATGCTAGCTATAAATTAGGCTTAGCAAAACAAATGGGTGATTCCCATCATAGAATTTGAGTATTGATTTGAGAGATAGTTAAAAGTGATTAAAACAACCAAACAAACAAAAACAAAACCAACACAAACAAAGCCAATAAAAACAAACAAATAAAAAGATAACGATAAATAAATAAAACTAAACCACTATACAAAACAAGGAACAAAACACAAAACAAAACCAAACATATAATAAAAATCAATTTAAAAACAAAGCAAAACCAATAAAAAACAAACAAAAAACAAACCCAAAACAAAACCAATAAAAAACAAAAATAAATAAAACTAAACCAATATGCAAAACAAGAAACAACCAAAAGAAATCAAAACCACAAAAAAAACAAACCAAACCAATAAATCAATTAAAAACAAAAACAAATCAAAAATCAAAACCAATAAAAACAACAAAAACAAAACAATATACAAAACAAGAAACAAAACCCAAAACAAAACCAAACCACTACAAAACAAAACCAAACAAATAATAAAAATGAACTAAAAACAAAAAACAAAACAAAACCAATAAAATACAAACAAAAAAATAAATAAATAAAACTAAACCAATATGAAAAACAAGAAACAAAACCTAAGCAAAATCTAAAAAAAAACCAAACAAATAATAAATAAATTAAAAAAACAAAACAAAAATCAAAACCAATAAAAACAATGAAACCAATACACAAAACAAATACCAAACAAACATACAAAACAAACAAACAAAAACCCAAAACAAAAAACCAAACCGATAAAAAACAAAACAAAATCCAAAACTAAACCAATACAAAACAGAACCTATGCAAAAAAAACAAACAAACAAACAAAAAACCAGAACAGAACAACATCCAAAATAAAACTCAAAACAAATCCAAAAACAAAACAACCATATTATTCCATCCAGATCAGTGTCTGTGATGTTCTGAGATGTCTGATTGTGGCCTGTGTTGTCTGGTGTTAAGATCAGGGCTCCAGATGTGTGTGTGTGTACTGGGTAAAGCCTCCGCCCAGGTGGGCTGCTAAGGCACTCACGAACCACAGTGACCCTAGATGTCCCAGTTTGCCCCCTTGTGCCTCTCCCCTGTGGCTAGGACCACTCTAGTACCACAACGTGAGTGTGTTGAGAGAGAGAGAGTTTGCACATGCATATGCTCCATGCGTGTGTGTGTGTGTGAGGTCTGCCAGGTGTAGTGAGTTGATTGTGTGTCTTGCAGGCTCTATTGTACCATCAGCCACTTGGGACACACACACACACACTCACGCAGCCACGGGTCAAACACAGAGGTGCGCCGGACCAGCTGGCAACTTCCTGTTTCTCAAGGCACCGAGACCAGAACCCTTTCAACAGGACAGATGCACACTCTCACTCTCCCAGACAAAACCACATAACACACACCATCACTACAATATGGGAATTCAATAAAGAGGGCTTTTAGGTTCCACCCCTGCAAACAAGTACGAGAAAACATTTGTCCACTCAGGAACAATTCACTTACATGCAACGCCTTTAACATTTGTTTAATGACTAAATACATGTGCAGGTGCACAGGTATAGCAGCCTGACACTTTTTCTGTCATAAAAAATTTTGTACTCTCCCTTTATGAAAAATTAGTAGAGTTTTGCATACTAAAAAGAGTACTTATTTCAGAAATAATATACTTCAGTGTGAACTGAATGTAATGCTTCCAGACACTTAATTGCATCTTATTTATAATTTAATGAATGCAGTTAGTCGAATTTTAGAATGTTTTTGACCCACTAAAGTAGAGCTTAATATAATCTTAAAATAATTTCAGTTGTTTTTTTTAAATATAGTTAAAGTACTGCTGAATGTACTATTTTAGGATAAAATATTACAAAGTTGACTTTTTAAAAGTGTACTTAAGTGTGTAAACCATCATGAAAGTGTACTCTCTAAGTACACTTAAAGGACTTTTATTTCATTAATATTATATATGCAAGCCACGTACAGTTTTTTTTTGAAAAAACATACTTTTATGATTTTAAGTACACACACATTCAGTAGAATTAAGCACACTTCTATTTCACAAGTAGCAAATTACATAAAGCCAGTCAATCAAACTGTGTGCAATATGCATAAATATGTACATATGCAAACACACACACACACACACACACACACACACACAGATTTCTCATTCAGCCACCATTAAAACATATTGTCAGATGACCTATAAATGCAGTATGCTTTATCTAAATAAGCTGGTTTTATTCAAGTAGAAAGCATTATTTAACTAAATCGACTACATTAGGTTACGCTAAACAAAGTCATTTCTAAGGGTCAGATCAGATGGCTCCTTGAAGCAACTGCGGAGTTTCACTTTAACCGCACACAGAAGTGTGTTGTTTGTGCAGTAAGTGATGTCAGAGGGTGAATCGTGTGGGTTGTGATCTTTTCTGCTTTTAATCTGGAAGATTAAAGAGCTCTGCTTCATTAGCATGTGTTTCTGCATCTCCCTGCAGAGTCCATCTCTACACACACACACACACACGCTCAGCCTATTACCCACTCTTGGGGCCATTAAGGCCTCACATTAATGATGCATAATTAGCATATGATGACAAATAATAGGAGTGAGCAGTATTAGGTGTAATGGAGGCTGCAGCAATAACATGGTATCCCACTGTTACCCACCACCAGCCATCCCCCCCGAACAAACACACACTCACACACACCACACACAAACACACCACATACTATAAGTCTGCCTCTGAATATGCTGCTGAGAGAGGGGAAAAGCTAAAGACCATCTACATTCATAAATTATTCAAATGTTATGTTACTTGTAAGACAGTACAATGGCATCCATAAGTCACTGTAACTTATGCTGGGTTAATCTAATCAATGAATCACACGATTATAATAATAATGGAAATGGGCTGTGGTAATTAAGCACGTCCTGTGCATTTCTGCTCTGAATTATTCATAATTGTGCATCAAAACATAGAGAGGTATTCACAAAGCATATTTCTAAGCGAACAGTTTTAGCTTAATTTTGTAGGCAATGCAAGTGTTCTGTTTACTTGATCAAAATAGCAGACAAATGATCAGTTACCAAACAGTGAGCTGTCCACTTCCGTCAAATCAACATAAGAGATTCAAGCACTGTCGACAGCCAAAACACAATTACAGACACCAAGACGTGTTTTTCTTATATTTATATGCAGTTGTGTTAGACACATCTCTCAACTTCTTACGCTCATTGTACATCAAAACACAGATACAAACTCACATTCAAGTCCACAAACTCCTCTCCAATTACACTTAAATAACCTTTGTCTGAAGTTTGGGTTAGTATTTGTTGTGTGGAGGGCTGTGTGATGAGAGGGATGTGAATAGGAATGTAAGAAAGTGACTTCACATATATGGACAGAATAAATCCATTGGCAAGGAGAAATTATTAACAACCAGAGAACATGCTAGAGAACCTCTTAAAGAGACAGTTCACCACATAGACCCGCATCCCTGTCATTCTGTGACAATTCTGTCATTATTTACTCGTGTCGTTTTCATGTTTTTATGACTTTCTTTCTTGTGTGGACCGTAATAAGTATTTTGAAAAATGTATCTTTTTTTGGGGGGGATACAATTGGATACAATGGAAATCAATGGTCACAAAAACTAAAAGAAAGAAAGAGAAACAATAATAGAATCTTTGATTGACTGACTGACAGACAGACAGACAGATAGACAGATAGACACAAAGATAGATAGATAGATAGATAGATAGATAGATAGATAGATAGATAGATAGATAGATAGATAGATAGATAGATAGATAGATAGATAGATAGATAGATAGATAGATAGATAGATAGATAGACAGATAGACACAAAGATAGATAGATAGATAGATAGATAGATAGATAGATAGATAGATAGATAGATAGATAGATAGATAGATAGATAGATAGATAGATAGATAGATAGATAGATAGATGATGGATAGATAGATGATGGATGGACAGACAGACATATAGATAGATAGATAGATAGACAGACAGACAGACAGATAGATAGATAGATAGATTGATAGATATATTGATAGATAGATAGATAGATAGATAGATAGATAGATAGATAGATAGATAGATAGATAGATAGATAGATAGATAGATAGATAGATAGATAGATAGATAGATAGATAGACAGACAGACAGATAGATAGATAGATAGATTGATAGATATATTGATAGATAGATAGATAGATAGATAGATAGATAGATAGATAGATAGATAGATAGATAGATAGATAGATAGATAGATAGATAGATAGATAGACAGACAGACAGATAGATAGATAGATAGATTGATAGATATATTGATAGATAGATAGATAGATAGATAGATAGATAGATAGATAGATAGATAGATAGATAGATAGATAGATAGATCTATAGACAGACAAATGAATAAATAAAATGTACACATAATATTTATGTCTTACAAAGCTGAATCAAAACTGCTGATGAATTTGTGACTCAGTAACTTTAAAAAAAAAACTATTTAGACTGTTTGTTTTATAACTCTCTTTATCACCTCTTTCTCACTGTCTCTCTTTCACATGCCTGTTTACGGCCTCCTCAGCTCAAATTGACTTGCTAATGTTAACTTTTATTCGGTTGCTATGGGTTACAGCGTGCTGAGGTTTGACAGTGAGTGTACGGGCAGTGCTGATTAGTAGCAGGCAGTTCTGTCCATCTCTCGCGCATGGCTGAACCATCTGGCCATTTACTCGCTAATAAGCCCCTAATGGGCCAGATATTCGCAGCCCTGTCACACGGACGAGGTGCAGGATGCCTACAGCCCTCAACTCCCTCTGACATGTTGCTTGTTTCACATCAAAACTCGTCATTTACAGGCAGAGAGCTCAGAGGACGTAAAAAGTTGACCTAATCTACACTGTTAACACACACACATAGACACACACACACACACACACTTTGAGCTTTGTTATGTGTCAGACAGACTGAGCACATGGTAATGCATTCATCCCTTCGCTGTCTCTTCTCTGATCCTCGCTCTCTCTCTCTCTCTTTCAATCTAATTTTTTCTCTCTTTCTCTTTCTCTCTGCCACACTGAAGCGAGAATATGAGTGCTGTCAATATGTTTGATTATGCACACATCGATTCCACTTTTCCAAAGAGAGGATTATGCATGGAAAAAAGGGAAAATGCAAAAGAAAAGAAATGGAGACAGAAAAAGGGAAATAGCGAGAGACTGAGAAATATTACGCATAAATCTGAAAAGCGTTCACGTCTACTGCTGTCATTTGTCCTAGAAGCTTTGACTTTTTGCCGTGGATGTTTTCAGATGAACTGATCCAGCTGAGATTGTAATTGGTGACATGCAACTTTAAGTTTAACCTTTTCTGAGACACTGGTGGCAACCAATTAACTGGCCATTGAATAAAAAACATCCCTAATTATCAGTCTCATTACTGCTGTATCGGCCTGTGTGTGTGTGTGTGTGTGTGTGTGTGTGCGCGTGCAGAGAGCAGAGCTCATGGCCTTCACCAACTACTGAACTGATTAAAGTGACCAGAAACCTTTTTTAATGCTGAACAGAGTCGAGAGAAACCTTCATGTCTCATAGTACTTGATTACTGTACATTTTTTTCCATTTTAATAATAGCAGGAGGTCATAGAGGAGAGCATATCAACGAAAGCTTGGTTCAGCATCTATGAATCCATGATGATTTGACTTGTCCTCACGATTCTCTACTGTGACTAAAGAGACCGACCAGTGGAAACGTTGACTGAATGAAGGCTAGTGACCACTGGGAAGTCTGCAACACACTGTCAATCACACTGCACTCAGAGATGAGAAGAGACGAGACGAGAAGACATGGGAAAATAATTAAGAGGAGATGACATAAGAAGAGCAAATATAAAAAAAAATGAGAAAAGAAAATACTGTACAAGTGGCAAGTAAAGACTAGATGAGATTGAACGAGACATTGTGAGAAAAAACGAGAAGAGACATGATGAGATGAGAAAAGATGAGTCAATGAAAAGAAACTAAACAAGGAGACAAAAGAAGATGAATAGAGACGAAAAGAAGAGACCAGACAAAATGAGAAGAAACGAGATGTAAACGAGATAAGAAGAGAAAACAGGAAAGTAGACAAGATGAGACAAGATGAGACAAAGGAAAATATGAAAAAAGTTGCAAAGAGAAAATACCGTACAAGATGACAAGAGACGAGTCAAGACTAGATGAGACTGAACGAGACAACGTGAGAAAAGAACGAGAAGAGACATGAGATGAGAAAAGATTAGACAATATGAAAAGAAACTAGAAAAAGAAACAAAAGAGAAGATGAGTAGAGTCAAAATAAGAGACTAGACGAAATGAGATGTAAACGAGATAAGATGAGACAAGGGTAAATATGAAAAAAGATGAGAAGAGAAATTACTGTACAAGATGACAAGAGCTGAATAAAGACTAGATGAGATTAAACAAGACAACATGAGGAAAAAAAAGAAGAGACATAATGAGAAAAAAATGAGACAATATGAAAAAACCAGACCATTAAATTTAGCAGGAGAGAAGATGGGACAAGAAGAGCAAAAATGAGTAAAGAAGAGATTAAAAGACAAAAAGAAGACATTTTAAGAGGAGGGAAGACAAGATGAGAAAATGCTAAACTAGACTAGACAAATCAAGAAAATACAGGATGATATGTGAGGAGAGGATACAAAAAGAGACTAGATGAGACAAGATGACAAACAAGAGACTAAACAACATGACATGAGAGAAGAAGTCCCAATATGAAAAAGACCAGTAGAGAAAATACTGTACAAGAGGACAAGAGACAAGACAAAACAACACAAGACTAAACAACAACAGGAGAGAAGATAAAAATAGACAATATAAGAGAAGAGGAGACAAGATGAGAAGAGACTATACTAAAAACACAAGAACATAAGAGGAGAGGACACAAGAAGATCAAATACAAAAAAATTTGACTAGAAGAGAAAAAACAACAATAGGAGATGAGATGAGAAGAGAAGGGATGAGACAACATGAGTCAAGAGAGAAAATATAAGAGATTAGATGAGACAAAATGTGAAGAGATAAACAATATGAGAAGACATGAGAAAATAATTAGTTGAGACGAGATCGAAGAGCGAATAAAATACTGTACAAGATAACAAGAGGCGAGTCAAGCCTAGATGAGCTTAAACGAGACAATGTGAGAAAAAAATGAGAAGAGATATGATTAGAAAAGCAATCTGAAAAGAAACAAGATTAATTCAATTTAACAGGAGAGAAGATGAGACAAGAAGAGCAAAAATGAGTAGAGAAGAGATTAAAAGACAAAAATAAGAGGAGACAAGAAAATACTAAACTAGACTAGACAACATAAGAAAATTTAAGATGATATATGAGGACAAAATGAGAAGGGATGACAAACAAGAGACTTCGAAATGAGATGTAAACGAGACAAGAAGTCCAAATATGAAAAAGATGATAAGAGAAAATATTTGATGAGAAAATAATTAGGAGATGAGATGAGAATATAAAAATATTAAAAAAAAGGTGAGAAGAGAAAATACTGTACAAGATGAGATTAAACAAGACAATGTGAGAAAAAAAAAAATGAGAAAAGGAGAGAAGAGCAGATGCCTTATCATTCAAGAAATAAGATGGCGGCTCTGAACTCACTGAAGGGATTTACCATGTTCTTAAAGCACTCAAGAGGAAATCAGCTTTTCACAGTCATCTGCCATGCTCTACGCACCATTATAATCTCCTCACGAAATAAATAAAAAAGTCTCTCACACGCATAAAACATCAGAGATGTCGGAAAGCGTCAAAGTTTGCCAAGAGAAAAGTTTGACTGCTGTTAATTTGGGCGAAGCAGCCAATAGCCGGTCAGATCCGTTGGATAACCAGAGGGTAAAACTCGCAAAATGAGAGACGAAAATGGAGAAAAAAGGAGATTTATACAAATAATAGAGTCTCCAGTGCTTTTAATTAGGCTCAAACACACATAGACACATACACACAACTCTAGCCTCTCTACTGTCTGTTAGCGCAGCAGCACTGGAAGCTAATTTATGTAAACTTGTTCCATTATGTAGGCTGCTGAGAGTGTCATTACTCCTTTGGCTGGCTTTGGGGCTTTTCCCTACACAAACACCAATTCGGCTGCTCATTTGCTCGGTGTGCTGGATGTGTATTCTAATGAAGCCCCTAACAACAACACGGCCTGCCAGGGCAAATTATTACCCCAAAGTCAAAACAAAACAAAGTGACTCTCTAATAGCTGCAGAAAGACCTCTGAAATCAACCATGTATATCTGACTGTGCTAAACTATGTAGCAAAGCAGATGACACGGGTTTGTATTAGTCTATTACAGATGAGCACTGTTTTAAATTGTAACGTCTTCATGAATCAGTACAAATATTTGTGTTTCTTTACGTTCTGGAACTTCACTGTCCCAGGGGTTGATATTAAAATTTTTTTTTTAAAAATTAATTAAAAAAAGATTTTAGATTTCACCTTGTTTCTTTTCACATTATGTCAAAACTGCCATGAAAACATTTTTATCATTATCATTTTTTAAAATGTTTCAAATTTCAATTATTTACTTGGCAGATTATTGATTAATCATCTGATCATGTTTTTTTAATCCAATCACAATTATTTAAATTAACCACAATAATTGTGAAGTTTAAATTTCGGTCACATTATATTTGATTTTATTAATATTACAAATTTTTTCAGAGCATTTCAGATGGGCCTATTTTTATTGTTTTTATTACTATTTCAAGAATCGCTTGTTTGTTTTCCTCACTTGTAAGTCGCTTTGGATAAAAGCGTCTGCTAAATGACTAAATGTAAATGTAAATGTATTTTATATATGAATTTTATATATTTCAGAATTAAACCGTTAATGGCAATTATTTTTATAACAATTAATCATCAGCAAGATCGTGACAACGAAACAATTTGTTCCAGACCCAGAAAATTGATCAGAAAAATATTAATTACATTTTTAAACTGTACAGAGAAGTGTGAAATTAACGAAAATGATCATGCATTTTTCAATTTTATTGTAAAAATGCATTTACAACCAAAAATGGGCGTAAACAATTTAACAAAATCTACTTGTTTTTCCATAGAGACAACAGTGGCAATGAAGAGGCCATGAAAAAAAGTAAATAACAGAGGGTTACAAGGTATTTTTATTGGGTGTTACTTCCAATCAAACTGTAACTTTTGTCCAAAAAAGTTAAAACATTATTCAATCGTGCATATTTAGAACACCTAAATCTCAAGCTTTCACACTAGTCGAAACAGTTTATTTTAAAAATATTTAAAATGTTATTTCCACGGTAGAACAACTTTGTTCATGACTCTGCAGGGAGAAAATATGACACATTCTCTTGAGATGCTTGTATTTCCACTGTAAAACAAAAGCGAAAGGTGTTTCATTTCCAAAAGGCCACAGGATCAAAAGTGGCCATTTAAGGTGAAGAAAAGCAAAACTTTTGTTATCTCTCACACTTTTTCATTCTTTCTTGGCGCACAGATCTCTGTCTCTCTCTCTCTGCCACGGCTCAGTCCATTTTGGACGAGTGTGTGTTGAAATGGAAGGGTGCTGTGGATCCGGGTTTGACTGGCATCTGGGACCAAGAGACTTTCTGTGCTGCTTCAGTCAGAGAAACTGAGACAGATGGAGAGAGAAGACGAGAAGATAGGAGGAGGACAAAAAAGAGGAAGAAGAGCGTGAGAGACATAAAGTGAGGGACGAGGGAAAGAGAGAATGTGAAATATTCAGACGTAATCGCTCTCCGTCTGTCAGGCAGAGCAATCATGGACCTTCACAGACCAGCAGCATCATCACTATCTGGTTATGATATGATGGCAGAGTTCTGACCCCGTCTGGCAGAGCCGGGCTGCGGCGAGGAGGAGGAGGAGGAGGAAGGCCAGGCGGGCAGGGCAGGCTGCTCTCGGGCACGGGCTCGGGGCTGTGGACTTGTCTGCTTTAATAGAGCGGATGTCACTGCAGCGGGCGGGCCGAGCGGCCCCCTCAGCTGTCACTCATCGGGCTGAGTGTCAAGACGAGAGCCGGACTCGAGGCCGCCGGATTACAGGGTAGTTACCATAGCTGTCAGATTACTGACAACCTGACACCCCCTGCACACTGCACCCCTTTAAGTGTTGCTTTGTTTCCCTTCGGCAGATAGGAGAATTACCCAGCAGTAAGAGGAGAGTGAGGGATGGATACAAAAGGAAAAAAAGACAACAAATGTGGAGGTTTTAGAGTTCCATGCTGTGTTAGCTTTGTGATGAAGTAACTCATGCTTTAGTTCAGTCAGAGACGAGAGAGGAGAGCAGAACGAAACAGAGAGATCCCGGGGGAATGTTTTATTGCTCAGAGGTTGCTCTTTGAAACTGAATTTTGTCTCAGAAGTTTCTCAGTTAAAAAAAAAAAAAACAATCGATGGCTAAGAGTTTTGAAGCTTGAGACATTATTGAGATGTGGGATGTGAGAAAAAATCTGAAAAGTAGGAGTCTTAGTGTTATTTCACTCAAAAATGAAAATTATCCCATTATTTACTCACCCTCAAGCCATCCTAGGTGTTTATGACTTTTTTCTTTCAGTCTAACACAATCGGAGTAATATTAAAAAATATCCTGGCTCTTCCAAGTTTTATAATGGGAGTGAATAGTAACGGTTAGCCCAAAAAAGCACATCCATATGGCTCCGGTGGGTTAATAAAGGTGTTTTGAACAGAAGCGACGTGTTTTTGTAAGAAAAATATCATTTTTTAAAACTTTATGAGTAGAATGACTGGCTTCAGTAAGTTTGTTTTAATAAAAACTCATCACTTCACTTCAGAAGGCCTTTCATTAATCCCCTGGAGCCATATGGATTTCTTTCATGATGGATGGATGTGCATTTTTGGGCTTCAAAATATCCGTTACTATTCACTCTCATTACAAAGCTAAGCTTATGACTCTTTCAGTCAAATACTCCGATTGAGTTTGACTGAAAGCGTCATAAACTCTTGGGATGGCTTGAGGTGAGTAAAAAATTTTTGGGTGAACTATCCCTTTAAAGTGATGGCTTACCCAAAACTGAGAATCCTGTCATCATTTACACACCCTCATCTTGTTCCAAACAAATAAGGCTCATTTACACCATTCTCCACTTGATCGGATGGACAAAAAAGCATCTTAATAGTAGGTGTAAACAGGGCTTGTATGATAAACAGATTTAATTTAAGTTTTACTCACATATAAACACACATGCATAGAGCAAATCATTGGTCCTCGTGCATCACGCATGTTTGAGCTTCCATGTTTACCATATGTGACATGCTCTATGGAGGTGTGTCAATCACTGTTCAGATGTGAATAAAAGCTTAAATTAACTCAATTCATCATATAAAGTCTCTTCACAAGACATGAATTAAACTCGATTCATACAGATTCATTTTACGACATGTTCACTTTACTAAATAAGTAAAAGACGAGTTTTTTATGGCTGATCTTGATTGTGATTATGAATGATTTTCCTTAGTCATGTTGGGGTGTGGATAAAGTTTCCAAATAATCAACTCTGCTGCACGGATTCTACAACCCCCACTGCAAACGAGTTCTACTTCCTCTTTTGTAAGAAATTATGGAGAAAATGGGTCTGATGCTAAAAGGGCTGTAAGAGTGTGTCAGTGCTAAAATCACGACGAACATATCCCATAATGCAGAGCAGAACGAGTAGTGGTAGCTGGAAATATTTTAATGATTGAATAGACAGAGTGGGCCGGACACGGGTCAGCGGACGTGTTTAAATTTTTTATTCGTCTCATTCGAGCGACCCTGTATAAGAGACTCTGTCATTCTACACCTCAAATGAGCACTGGGGTGGATGAGAGTGAGAGAGAGAGAGAGAGAGAGAGAGAGAGAGAGAGAGAGAGAGAGAGGAAAAAAGGGAGAAATAGAGAGAATGTGTGGACATTGAAATTTACATCTCATAGTCTAGTGTACTGGAACCACCCAATTAGAGACTGAAGGTAAGGGACAGAGTTGTGCTTCAAAAAGACAACGTTTCTTGTATAAAGCCATACAGCCAATATCAGTCTTTGTTGAGTTTTATGTTCAACAAAATATGGTAGAGGATAATCTTCTCCTTAAGTAGAGCACACCTTTTGAGGTGCAAGTTAAAGGAATGAACTTTGCAAAGACAGTACAACTGCACACTCACTTAAGTATTTTTATTGTTACCAATGCAGGGCTCAACAATAAAGATTGCCCGATAGCCTGGGGCCAGCATATACGTCGTTCGGGACAGTTGACGCAACGATCACTTGCCCGATCGGGCCAGTGCTACATCACAAAAGTTTGTTATTGCACGTGTTTTCAAGCCTTGCCAATTTAAATATTCAAGTGCAAAAAGGTGCGAAAGAGAACTCTATTCAATAGTGTGAGAAGTTTTGTTCGCGCAACACACATCTGAAGCATGCGCTCTGAAAGTCACTTTTCAGCCAGTGTGTGAATGCTGAATTGATGTCTCTTTCACTTCTTCTTGGACTTGAATGGACATACTCACACAAAATTACGTCAAAAAATTCCGGCCTCAGTGAGTGTCCTAGTAAACAGTGCCACAATTGACCCTTCGTCGGCAGTTTGATTGACAGGCGATCTGACCAATCAAAACCCCAAATCCACCATTTTGTCAGACAAAGCAGTCAGGGGAGTTAGTAGATTAACGTTGGTGAACTTGAACTTGAAAAAGTGTGTGTACTCACGTCTTTCCACACTTGAAACAACATTCAATGTTCATTCATGTTTATTTGATGCTATAAATGAACTAGTATGAAGAGATGATCGGTTCACGAGCCGCTTGAAGGAGCTACAGCGATCTGTCACGACACATTAAAGAGACACTATACGCTATTTATTGCTTAAACTTCTTTAAAAAATTACAATATTTTAAATATGAAACTGCTTCAAACATTTTCAGTGTCCTCTTTGCTTGAGAACATGATGTGTGGCGTGAGAGTGCATGGCTTATCGGACATAGCAACAGTAACTAAAGGGGGCGGGTCTTTGCGAAGGGTCAATTATGCTATTTTAAGGATTTCAAATTTTGTTTTGAAGGTCTCCTACAACAGGTTTACATTCATCAAAGGTCAAAAAACACTTTCACATGACTACATTTTTCAAGGATTCTCAAAACGACTCATCCGATGATTCAGTCTTTCAAAATCCCTCCTTTGCACGAGTCTACTCTGCTCTGATTTGCCAGGTGGCACAGTCTGTTGTGAATGGTCTGTCAACGTCAAAACACCCGACACCATAACAGAACTTCAGCTCCAGTCCGGAGGCTTTCGGAGTTCAGCGATTGTACACACTGTAAGGACAGTAACGATGGCGTTGATTTTACCATATCAATCTGAGCACGAGTCCGATGATGAAACATTAGAAGAACTAGTTATTCAACTTGAATCTCTATCGCAAGGATGACTTTTCCCAGTGATACAATACTCAGTTTGACATTCATCATGAGATGTTGCAACTGTAATTCCTCCACATCAGCATTAAAAAGTGTGTGTCCATCAGCAAACTGATGTGTATATTTCTAATTTATTGCGGTGCATATGTGGGAACAGTATCATTTAACTGTATCAATAAGTGCATACATTAGCCGAGCACTAACGTGAATAACTGATCTTGTTCAATCCTTTATCATTTCTCAAAGTGATAAGAGCAACAGACAATCTGCATCAATGGACACAGTTTTGGTGTTCAAGATGGCGGAGGAGTCAGAAGAAATTTTGATTAGGCTGTAAATCTAATTTTTTATTCAATATTTATCTATGCAAATTTAATCTTGTTAAAATGTACTATTTAATCCAATATTTCCCTCGTGAAAAGGAAGTGTGCTGAATTTTAACTTGTAGTGTATTTCAAATCCTAACGTATATTTTTAAAACTGTACTTGCTCTTTGTAATAATGGCAAATTAAGTTTTTCTTTAGAGTACATTTTGTTGTTCTTTAAAGAAGTACACTTATTTTGATGTGTTGACTAACATATTAAAGCACACATAAAGCAGTTGATTATAATTATAACTGTTGTGTGTTATTCAATGTTACATTTAAAGTTAATCCATTTTAAATGTATTCAATTGAAATCTTATTATTACAAATGTGTAATTACAAATATATTTAAAATACATGACATGCAGGTTTCAATAGAAATTACATTAAAGTATACTTTAGTTTACCATAAAAGTTTGTCATTCAGCAGGAACATATTTCAAAGACTTTTAAAAAAATAAATTTTAATTATAATACCTTTTCATTTAATTGTAATTAACGTAATTAAGTGTCTGAAAACATAACATTAATTTCACACTATTTCCATAACAAGTACTCTATTAGTATGCCAAAGCGTACTTCTTTTTCACAAGGATTGTGTGCTGTGTATTTAACTCTTTGTTTTCTTATTAGAGTATCATTTCATTAGTTTAGCAACATGATAATATCAAGCTCCATGTATTATTTGTGTGGTACAGTCAGTGACTTATGAACTTTTTTTTAGTATGTTTCCTGGTTTAATATGTACATTATGTAGACAGTTTTGGTTTTGACAAAGCTATCTCGCATTTTAATATTCATTGATGTCAGAGCAAGGAAAGTTATTAAGTGTATTAAGTTTTAGGTTCGAACGTCCTGACCCTGCGTCCTGTTCCTGCGCCCTCTTCAGATATCATTAACAATCATTAGGTCAAGTATCAGCCGGGCTGTGCCGATAATAAGAGCCAAACCTGCAGACAACACACTGCTAAACAATTAGAGTTAGTTGGAGAGCACGGGTTAACACACTGTAGCATCTCCGCAAGCCGATCTCCGTCCGCGCCCAGTGCTAGTCCTTAATGAAAGTTATGAGACCCGTCCGCAATGATAAGAAGCCTCTCGGTCTGGCCTGCTGCATTATGCCCCGCTCTCACCCTGCACTTTGCATAGCCTAAAGCGTCTATTAAAATCCCCTTGTAAAATTCATAAAACAAAAAATGTGGTAGGTCAAGTCTAGAGGGAACCAAAGTAAGCTCCTTATTAGCAGCCAACGGAAAACACCCAGCCAATTATACATCCCGCGCGAGGAGGGATCCAAATCAGCGCTGAGGAATAAGTATTTCCTCCCTCTCCTTCTCTCCTTCTCTTTCTCCTTCTGATTTGATTGTAGGTAAGTGGATAGGCCGGGTTTTAGCTGCGAATCGGGAGCTGGTAATTATAGTGTGAGTGTTTAGTGGACAAAAATTCAGACTCTGCTCTTGGAGCCATTCAAGTACAAACTCATGTAAATCTTCAGTCTGCTACACATCTTAAATTGGTGGGTTTAAGGGATTCCCAGAAGGAGCAAAGGATCGGAGAGGAAAGAAGAGGAACTCTGAGCTCCAGAGATATGTAAAAAATCTCAGGCAGGAATTTAAAAGGCTACAAATTAGACCCGACATTAGTCTCCTTCTTCCACAGAGCCGGCGGAATGAGAATAGAGCAGAATAAATAAGAGCGAGACGGCTTCTTCCTGCTCTTAGAAGATGACATTAATCCTTTTATGTACAATGACAGCTAACAGGGCTTGGCTTCCTCCCCTGATGCCTGTGTAAAGCCAGGAGATTTTCTGACATGCCAAGAAGGGAGAGAGTCTATTACCGTGAGCGGCTCGCGGAGACGCTTGAACAGATAAATGTAGACACCAGTCATAATGTTTGCTAGTCGCTGGGTCACTTAACTGTAGAGGTCAGACGCAAGGTGGATGTTGAGTTATCGGGTTTACGTGCGTGATGAAGCGATCATCGAACGCTCTGATTACAGGGATTTTACCGGGGTGGAGTGTCAGTAGACACAAAGGCCCTGTTTCCACCTGGAATTAAGATGCGTTTTGGTTGATCGGATCACAAGTGGACGACACTAGGTGTAAAGCGCTTTGAGCCGGTCCACTTTCGACCACTTCCAGAGGCAGCCGAAACGCAAAACGCTCATGTGGTTGAATGCACCACAAAAGATTTGCTTACTCTCCGGTTATGGGAAGCGCACTAGACAGATGGGATTTAAACTTTGTTGGCTGGAGACTCAAGTTTGTTTGAAGATGAAAAATGTACCAAGCACAATGTTCTCCCCACCATTCCTGATTTCTAACACACACTCACAGTGTTCGGCCAGTCTTGCGGTCGTCAGAGGACAAAAACTGCTGCTCTCCTTATGATTTCATATCATCTTGCGTAACGTTCATATGTAAATTGCGTGAGTTTATTTTATCCATAAATCGAAGAATCTGAAAAAAAAACATGCATTTACCCGTCTATAGATCTTTGGGCCAGCAGAAACACCCCAGAAACGACTTCGAACACCTTTACTCAAACACCTGCAACTACAGTTCAGAGGTTTGGGTTGGTAAGATGACAACGTTTTTGAAAGAAGTCTCTTCTGCTCACCAAGACTGCATTTATTTGATCAAAAATAGTATAACTGTGTTGAAATATTGTAAAGTTTATTCCAGTGATCAAAGTTGAACTTCAGAAATCATTCTAATATGATGATTGATGATCAAGAAACATTTCTGATTATTGTCCATGTTGAAAGTAGTTGTACTGCTTCATATTTTTGTGGGCACTCTGATACTATTGAACTTTTTTAATATTTTGAAGATATTCTAAGTCATTTTTTTAAATAGTTTTTAAAATGTAACAAATCAGTGAAATGTTTTTTGCCTCCTATTTCTCTCTATTATTGTTTTTTGCCGTCCATGGATTTTATTCTGAACACAATTTTATCTCTGACACAAAACAAATGAAATTGAAGAAAAAACAGCCCTGTGTGTGTCTGTGTGTGTGTGTGTGTGTGTGTGTGTGTCTGAACTATCCGTGTAAATCTTGTTGAAGTGTATTTTGCTGTGATCTCAGCTCAGTGCTGTTTGATAAACATCTTAACCTACTTAGTGCAATTAGCGCTTCATTAGAAAGGCTAACTAACTATTGCTTCTCTCCATAATGATTTGCAACAGTGTGCACATTAAAGTAGATAATCAATGCCTGGCGTTCACTGCTCCAGCGCAGCTCGTGTCTGGATAAAGCGTCTGATAATACGACTGCAGTGGAGGAGCGTTTAATTGCAGAACGTTTCTCTCAGCCTCAGATTTCTCTTCCCTAATGAAGTGTCATCCGAAAGAAGAAAAAAAAAGCTGTATTGATTTTTTTCAGCAGTCAGCCTTCGCCACAAATATGTAATTATCCGTTTTATATGTGGCAGGGGGATGGGTGTAATCTATAGCAGCTAGCCTTTGAGCTACACTGACAGACCCGTATAGTGCTTTTACCCTTTTCAAAATATGTGATGAATGAACTTTACACAAAATGTTGTTCTGTTCGGGAGCGCATGAGATAAAAACTGTAATTCTACAGACATCTGCATCTGGCTATCCAAAGCAGGCATGTTTACATTGACACACACTTACACACACACACACACACACACACTGGTTTGTTTTGCTATCTTAGTGAGGACATTCCATAGGCGTAATGGTTTTTCTATTGTACAAACTGTACATTCTCTCCTCCTACACTAACTCTACTCCTTAACCTACCCATCACAGAAAACATTCTGCATTTTTACACTTTTAATAAAACATTGTTTAGTATGTTTTTAAAGCTATTTGAAATATGAGGACTCATGAAATGTGAAATGTGTAATGTTTCAGGTTTAAGTTGTAATACCAGTGTCATACCCATGTCATTATACAAATTTGTGTCCTCATAAATCACAAAAATGCTCCCACACACACACACACACACACACACACGCACACACACACCATTTTACTTCCGTTATTTACTTGGATGTTTTAATAAATATATATATATAAATATGAATTATTTTGATGAGTTAAAGTAATGTAAAAACGTATGTTTTCATCACTTATTGATCATATCGGGGTTTTTTTTGTTGTTGTTGTTGTTGTTGTTTTTACTTATTTGACAAGTGATTTGAAAGGCCGGGTTGAAAATTAGAGGTGGAGAAAATTGTTACATTTTGATGAAAAATTTGTTTTATAATAAAAAATTATGGAAACACATTTTTGGCCTATGGAATAGCATGGACCATTCACAATAAGACTGGGAATGTGTATTAAGTAAATACACTGTAAATATATTGCAGTTAAAAAAAAAAAAGAAAAAGAAAAAAAAATTACATGAGGGGTTTTGGTGACTTTTTTTACATTTACTAATTGTTTATATCAATAAAAAATACTAAATTAATGAATAAATAAAACACTATCATATACTATATATTATAAATAAAATATACTACACTATATTTATAGTAAATAATATACTATTAATAAATAAATAATTTACTATCATCCTGTTACTGTAAAAACACAAAACACTATCACGCAACACTAAAATAATGCATTAAACATAATTAAACACTCCAATGTACATAACTGCTATCAAATAACTAACTTTTTTAATAAAATTGAAACAAAAATTAAAGTTCTTCTGAAGGGAACTACTGAAACGGTTAATAATAAAAGTATGTTAATACATTTATTATATAATAATACATTTAATAATAAATTAATATCATAATGTTCCCATTGAACACAAAATGTTCACTGCATTGTTTTTCAAATAAATTTATAAAAAATAAATATTGAATAATTGAGGTAAGCTGGGGCATTCTGGAAAATTGAACTAAACATTTAATTACTCAATGTTGAAATGATTAAAAGTAGAGTATACGGTATCCTTATCCACAAATTCTGAATTTATCAGACATTCTTCAAACACTTGGCAATATGACGCTTCTTTAGTTTAATTAGTAATAAAAAGTTTTTGCATTTTTGTATCTCCAAAATTAGCAAAGGACTAAACACCAACAAAACTTTCAAACACCATTCTCTAATAATACAGGAGAAAATATACACTCTCTCACTCTCTCACACACACACATTTCCCCAGACTTCACTTAGCGCAAGCTTCCTCCTTTTAAACTTTTGCCTTTTCTCCTTTTCTCCGAGCTCAATGCTCTCTCTCTCTCACTCTCACTCTCTCCCTGTCTCTCTCTCTCTCTCGCTTTCTCGACTCATTCGTCTCCCTCCCTGTCTGAAGAGCAGCGATGGACGAGCGAACCTTAAGCCTACCCCATGCTGTGCTGCCCTTCACCATAATAAAAAGCCATTACCTTGACCGCTGACATGCGCTGGGAGGAAAGGCTGGGCCTGATATTTATTGATGAAACTCTGAGCTCCCAATCTGCAGCACTGAGTGGATATCATACAGCTGTCAGAGCAGACAGGCCTCAGAACAGTGACAGCCCTCAACATGGCCCATCTATAATTTATGAACTACACTGAAAACAAGCACCAAACAACAGAGCGGCCCGCCGGGCCTGGGGATTAACGTCTATAGCGCTAAATAGCAGCATGTGTCTGTGTGTGTGTGTGTGTGTGTGTGGCGGCCTGGTTAAGGACTAGTTTGATATGGGGTGAATGAGTACAATAGCACGTGTTAAATATTCACACTGGGTTGATTCTCCCGAGACTGCTGGGGTGAATAAAATTACCGTGGTATTTACAGAGGAGGAAAGAAAGCAATGAGAGACAGAACAAAAGCTTCACCTGAGCAGTGTTGAGTTCTCAGGTCGTCAGCCATATCTTCATTTACTCCCTGCTTACTTTCTTTTTTATTAACGAGACAGCCATAAAGGACAACTGCGCTGATATTTAACAGTATACTAGTATACTAAAATATACATAGTATATGATCAGGTTATTCATAACACATAGAAAAGTGCCTGTGAAAGGTTCCCAGATTGCAAAATTTTCAAATGTACGTCCACATATGATTTTTGGAATAATAATGGCCAAAATCATTATGCTTTTACATTGTAAAAGTGAAAATGTAAGTAATACATTGAATTCAATTAAATTTTGGACTGGATTTTAAAGACTGAAATAATATTTACTTGTACAATGTGCGCCAAAAAAAATTATGTATACACATATCTAAACATTATATAATTTATATATATAGACAATTTTAATATAAGACAATTTTATTACAGAATATCCAAATACTAACCAAAGTCTTACTTCACACACTTAGCAATAAATCTGCATTTATTATGCATGCAGTACATCCTACTGGATATCAGGGGAAATGACATCACTTCCTCTAAACTCTTCTGCACTGGCTCATTCATACTGTGCTGAAAGTTCCATTAGCACAATTACACTATCTATATCCTGTCATGTATGCAGTCACTGGAATGAGCAGAATTTATGTTGGACACAGAGTGAGCTGTGGGGAGACTCTGTTGTGTTAATGGAAGGTTCGGTGGGAATCTACAATAATTAATGTAGAACAGATGTTATCTGCTTCTTCATGACAAATATGTCTGGCCAGGCCAATTACACACGATTAATCTATTACTGAGATCTCGATGATATAAATATTGTGATCAGGAAAATATCAGCACACCTATTTTGCTCTTTTGATGGGTGATTTCTGAAGCACACACACACACACACACACACACACACATACACATCCTTGTTTGTAATAATTTGTAGGGACCAAATGACCCCACTACGATAGTAAGATGAGGAATTTATGACATTGTGGGGTCCTTTAGTGTTGTGATGACATTGTGAGGTCCAACAAAGAGAACGTTTTAAAGATCATAAATAAAAATGTTTGATAAAATCTTAAAAGTCACTATAGTATGGTCCTTCCCTACACAGGAACCTAATGTAATTCTAACATTCTCATTACACACACACACACACACACACACACACACACACACATGTATATATATATATATATATATATATATATATATATATATATGTCAAAGTCAAAAATACTTTGTGGGGTCAACTCATACACACACACATGGTGGATCTCCATGTTTTATGGGGACATTTCTTAGACATAATGATTTTTATACTGTACAAACTGTATCTTCTATATTCTCACCCAAACACTACTACTCATCACAGACAACTTAATGCATTTGTACATTTTCTAAATACATCAGTTAGTATGATTCATAAGATGTTTTCTTCACAGGGACCAAAAAATATCCCTACAAGGTCAAGGATATTGGCTTCTTTATGGGGACGTTTCCTCCCCATAATATAGGGTTTACCTGAACTAGTTACTTTTAGGGTTTCAGAGGTTTATTGTCTTCCATACCGTCTTCCTTCTCTTACAGTTACATGAGGAGCAAAATAATAATTATAAATTTGAAATTGTGCATAAAATTAATAAAAATTCTCACGTATACCTAATTGACAGCTCTTAAACTACTTTCAGCTTGACAAAGCAATGTTTCCTCTTTTAAATGTTGTGCTTCAGATCATTGAAATCCTTCTTATCTCTGTCTCTGAACACTTTGACATGTGTGTGATCAATATATGAGCTTGTGATTAAATTCAGAAATGTTTAGGGAAGCTTCATTCTCTGAGCTTCAGTGATCAAGAGGAGCCTTAGTCTGACGTTTGGAGACATTTGGAAAGCCATCTAACCCCACAGAAGAGCAGAGGAGACCCCCCCCCCCCTTATTTTTTAGTCACTCATTTTTTTTCCCAGCCCGAGAAGTGTCTTCTGCCAATAAATTATTCCAAGCTTCTCTCCAAAGTCTTTACACATTTATTTTGATCTTGCTTCATAATTCACAGACTGCCGCACAATGTATTTTCTCAGAATGCGGGTAATTCGTTGATGCAGAGCGAAGTTATGATTAATTTATACTGCTGTGACAGAATAATACGGACATGTCAAAATGCATTAAAACTGCTCAATGTCTCGCTTTTATTTTTAGATCCAATTGAGATTTTACTGATCTTGAAAAATATACGGTGTTCTGTGTTTACTTCACCTTTTGGAGACGATGTGTTATTGTCCCAATTAATTTGTTATTCCTGTCACTGCAGGCATGGTACGCGTCAAACCTGTCATCTTTCTCTGCTCTGCATCTCCAGGAAGAATGCCATTTAATTTCAGAGTAACTCCTTCATAACAGGAGAGAGTTTTCACTGAGAGCCTCTTAAGCTAAGTAAACACTGATTTGATTGCTCATCAGAGTGATGTATGGTAAATCAAGGGTGTCTTTGCTCATCTCAGCTCAGAGATCGCATGTGCTTTCAAAGGCGTTCAGTTAGAGATTCAAAGCGTGTGAAGACAGAGCGCCTGTTTTGACGCTCATCATGAAGGCATAATCTGACCATTTAGCTCTCTCTGTGAAATGCGAATATTTGTTTTTATCGCTCATAGATGAGGGCTGAGTGCACACGCTAAATGCTGACTGGTTCGGGCAAAAATTTGATCAAAGGTGTTCAGAGGCCGACACACACACACACACACACACACGCACACACACACACACACACACACACACACACACACATATATATATATAAATGTGTATTGGACATGCACGGCAGAATCTCACATTGTAAAAAAAAAAAAAAAAAAGTTTAAACCCACAGTACAGTTGCATTATGTTCACAGAAAATTTTAGACTAGTAGTTTTAGTAGTTGTAAATTTATGAGTGTACACAGTTAATTAACAGCATACAAGAGGAGGAAATTACTTATAAATATTTAATAAATATCTAATAGCATTTTTGAAATGATTGATTATTTCTTTTATTATTATTATATTATTAATTTTTTATAGATTAACTGTAATAATGTGATGTCCACAGTACTATGGCATTTAAGTTATCATTGTGCCCTGCAGCATGAATAATTTTAATGAATGAGGTTTTTTTTTGTTGCTTTTTATTGTAATTATGTTATTTAGTTACTGATTTTGACATAAAAAAAATTGTTTAAAATTATGTTTCGTAATATTGTGGCAATTGGTGAGCTTTATACTGTATGCCAAGTGTACATGCCTTATAGGCTTATTTTAAAGATCATTAGCTGGGTTTCCATCCAAACATGAAGCGAATCTTTTCAAATTTTGCAAATGCATCAAATTGTTGGAGTAGATGACAGTGGTATTGGAAACCCTGTAACGAACACTAAATAAAACACCATCAGAGAAATCAGCTGATTAGTCAAGTGGGTTTAATATTCGCCACGTCAGAATTTATTCAACAAATGCATTTCGATCTCCCATTATTTGCATTAACTCTTCTCGCGCAAGTCAAAAACCACCTCAAGTGAGCGTTAAAACATTCATTTCCATCACTCGTTTCTGATGTGATACTTCAAAATGTGCAGGGTGAAAAAACATAGCATTGTAAATAAGAAAGACAAATAAGGTCCAAGTTCCCAGTCAACTTGAACACTAATCACCATAATGATATTGAATGGTAACTATTTGCACTATCATCCAACGATGCAGTGCAATGTCATTTAAAAGTAATTTGCTGTGTCATGGAAAAAGACCTATAGCATGCACTGATTTCACAGTAACATTCTAAGTGCAGAAATGACTGGTAAATGTATGTAATGTTTTGCAGCGAATAATTTAAAACATTTATGATGAATTTGAAAGGACATGATCATATGAACAAACGACTTACAACAGGCATATTTATTTTAACCTTCAGATTTTTTTTTACAGAACAAGGTCTTTCTAAAGGCATAAGCAACAAAAATAGCAAGTATCTGTTCAGGGAACTAGAGAGATAGAAAATGGAGTGAACAAGAGAAAAGCTGCGAGAAGGGAAGGCAAGAAGCTTTTTTCCCCCCACCACCGCAGCCTACAAGGATTTTTTTGTGTGTGCTGTTATGGTTCATCATTATTAAATGTCTCTTGTTAGATGGAAGAGGCGCTATATCAAAAACAGCCATTCATCAGGAGCCGGGGCAGACAGCTCTCATCTGACCTCTGCTGCAATAATACCGCATCAACTAGGCCAACTACCCAGTTTAGCGGCAGAGCAGAGAGCAGCGACCGGAGGGAAGATTAAGTGCACTGCTTCAGCTCTCCGCTCCCCCGGGCTCTTCTGCCTGATGTTGTATTGATTGCAAAAGTTTACCAGTAAGTATCACAAACAACAATAGCCAGGTCAACGTTCACTGAGGCCTGAATGGTTATTCCCTGATGGGAGGGGAGCCGGCAGAGATCTCTGGGCTAAAGCTGAGCCATCATCGGGTTGAGAGAGGAGCGGTACGGGGTTGGCTGTGCCGGACCACTCCTCCTGACATTTAGGAAAGCGATATGTCAAAGCGAAGAGGAGAGAACGAGAGGGGCTGTGAGATAATTATAAGCCTTTGCATTATAAAAGGCTCCATCGACAAACTGTCCTCCACATCTGCCTTGCAGCGCACAGGCCTGTTAAGAGCTCTCAGTACCCCTCTATCCATCTAATTACTCCGATATCTTTTTCTGCCTCTCGTATATAAAACACGCTATGCGCTGCGTTCAGTCGCAGTGTAAACTTCCGGACAGTTAATCAAAGGCTAGGTTTCATTTTCTGAAGAAAATGACCACACGCTCATGCATTCTGGGTGTTTCAGTTGGATGTTTTGGGCTTCCAATGACAGATATTTTATCACCCATTTTCTCATCCATCAGATGGAGATTGTAAGTTGAATCACTTTAGAAAGTAATAGCTCACCACTCCGATACAAGCTACATAATTTAAGGTGTCACGCCAGTCCTTGAATATGAGCAATCGTAACAGCAAACAACACTAACATAAGCAGAAAAACGCTGATTGTGTTTGATCAGCCTCTTCTACAGATGTTTTTACAGGGGATTTAAGGCATGCAGTCACTACAGGCGCCAACCGAGCAGATCTGACCTGAGATCGGCTCGTCTGGGCTGGACTGAGTGATGGCGACTCCTTGGCCTCTGCGCCAAGGCCACCTCGCAGCCTTTCATCACACCGCCCGCGCGTGTCATCATCAAGAGACCGCTGCCTGCGCGTGTCATCATCAGGGGACTGCGGTGCGGCGCTGCGGCTGGCTCTGTGGGTGTAATCATGTGATTTGAAGTTGTGACAGTGTAATGACACACAGAGCGGTGGAGTGGAGAGCGCCGCCCTGTGCTAGTCAACCCCTCCCGCTCCCCATTTCTGGCTCTCTCCTTCTGGTCTCTGAGGTGAAATTGAGATTTATTGCTGTGAAGAGAAACGCTCTTAATTTCGGATATATTTCATCTAATGAGCTGCATTAATGGTAATTACACTACTAAGAAGTGCAGCCTGTTTAAATTGCCTCCCCTTTGTTGTTTTCCTCTTCTGTTTTCAGGAGGCCTGTGATAATCTGAGGTTTGGAAGAGATTTCAAATGACATCTGACTGGAAGTGGGACGCCAGGGATAGTTAAGGGCATACTCCACCCAAAAATTAAAATTCTGTCATCATTTACTCAACATTATGTTGCCTTTCGTTCTTTTGGAGAACATGTAATAAGGTATTTTGAAGAATGTTTTTGTCCATACAATAAAATTCAATGGGATCCACGGCAACATCGCTGTCGTGTTGGTTTGTTTTAAGGTCTATAGCTGCATAGTTGGTCCTGTAGATGTGCCGTTTAGTGTTTAGTTGTGTTACTGGGTCTGTAAGTGAGTGGTGTAGTTGGGATGCTGGTTTGCTGGTCCCCAACATGGGAATTGACCCTTCTCAAAGCCCCGCCCCCTTTAGTTACTGTTACTATGTCCGACAAGTCATGCACTCTCACGCCACACATCATGTTCTCACGCAGTGAAAAATACATCCCGGAGCAAAGAGGACACTGACAACATATGAAACAGTTTCATATTTAATATATCGTAATTTTTTAAAGTATAGTCTCTTTCATGTGTGGTGACAGATCGCTGTAGCTCCTTCAAGCGGCTCGTGAACCGATCATCTCTTCATACTAGTTCATTTATAGCATCAAATAAACATGAATTAACATCAGAAGGAATGTTGTTTCAAGCGCATAAAGACGTGAGTACACACAGTTTTTCAAGTTCAAGTTCGCCAACGTTAATCTACTAACTCCCCTGACTGCTTTGTGAGACAAAATGGCGGATTCGGGGTTATGATTGTTCAGATCAATCAAACTGCCAGTGAAGGGTTAATTGGGTGTGCATGTGGACCAGCACAAGGTGTGTTTTGTGTGGTATGATCGCAGCAAGACCACAAAATTTCTTACTGTGTATTCATAGTTAAATAAATTTGACTTGGTATTTATTTTAAAGTTATTTAATATGCAAGCAGAATCACAGAAGATAAGAGGAACAAGAAGAACAGGGGAAAAAAGAGAAGAGACAAGCAGAAACACTACCATTATGGTGATTAGTGTTCCCGTATGCACATCAACTTTGGTTAAAGTAACTCTCTTTGAGAAACTGTTGAAAGTGCATGCTATCACTATTGTCTACAATATCATGCTTCTGACTGCAATGACACTTTTTACTTTGTGCACTTTTTGGAGTCAGTGATTGATTGCTGAATTTTGACACATGTGAGTTTCCAAATGAGTATGAAAGTCTTTAAAAATAGAAACTTTCAAATTTGAACTTTTATTATCAATTTGTTATTAACTGTACCATTGAAAGAGCTCTTCTCATAACCCCTGTTATTGAACAAAGTGCTTATGATTACACTTGCATTTTTCTTTGTTTTCATTTTGCAATGTACACAGGCTCAGGGCAGTCTTGGCAGTTAGAGAGTCTAGTAACCCGAAGATGTTCTACTTTCAATAGAGAGTGCAAAAGAAATTATAAAGTTATTATATAATATTAAAATAAATCATATGTTTTAATCGTATATTGTATTTCCTTTACACCATTAATGTGTTAAATATAGAATTTGCCAGAAAAAACAATGCTTGTGCCCAAAACACTGCTACCTGGCCTACTCACACTCAACCCTGCAAGACCACGCGCAAGGCTGAAATTCGAAGTTTGTCATTTTTATCTTTTTTTTTTTTTTGAAAACCGTATTTGAACATGTAGTACATGCTAATGGATAACATGCTATATTATAAGCCACCTAACCAATATTTTTTGTTGGTTTAAAATCCGCCCATCTTTGTTAATGTTATCATTTTAACTTTTATGCAAACAAAAAAAATGCATAGTGCTGCTAATTTTATTTGTTTGTTGGTTTTTCAACATAAAACTTGAAATGATTTCAGTGTGCATATCAGTCCTTTTTGAACATTCCCAGCCATTTAACAATACCATGATAACATTGCTAACCGTAATCATTTTGGTCACTATAATCATGATATGAATGTTCATTCCACTTCATCTAGAGTTTATAGTGGTGTTTTTTTTTTTAATCTGTAGCCATGTTGTTTAGTCTCTCGCTTTGTCATTGGAACTGTAGATTATTTTCGGTCTTTAGAGGTGTAGTTTGTTCTGTAAGTGTGTTGTTTAATCTTTAGCTGAGGTGTTGATTGCAGCTGGCCCACACATCAAGCAGTTGAGCAGAAGGCCTGAGGCGCCACTGGAATTAATTACATACAAAAGCATTTCTGTTTGGAATTCGCTCACCAAATTTATCACTGGCCCTTTAATGTGCCTCATCTGAGTCCATCCAAACTAGCTGACTGCCCGGGGGCAAATAGCTCCTGTCTTTCCACGGCTGTGTGTGAGTATGCGTGTGTGTGTGTTTGTAGTGTGAAAAGTGGGGGACCCACACATGCTGGAGGCTAGCCCAAATCCAGGGTTGAGGGGTGGAGAAGGCTAACAATGCCCCCAGCAAATTCAACATCTAAGCCAGGGGCCACCCCTTACACACAAACACAACCCCCGCTGGGACAGGGGCTCAAATCCAGTCCTGACTCTGTTAATTCTGTCATTTTGATGATGATAATTCTTCATAGGCTTGGATAGAGTGTCAGTTACTATTTGCTGAATTGGGAATTATGTCTTTGCTGAAGAAGAACAGAGATCATGAAATATCATGCTTATAAGAAGCTAACGAATGTGAAAATATATGCTTTTTAAAATTTTTCTATAGAGAAATTCTGTTTGTTTTCACTTATCCTATATTCTTTTAATATTTATTATATTCCTCTTATTATTAGCATAATAATTATTGTGCGTATTAAATTGTAATTAAATAGATTCTACAAAAATATGCTTTTAAGTGCCATCATAATCATACCATTCAAAGGTTTGAGGACGGTATGATTTCTTTTAAAAGAAATTAATAGTTTTATTCATAAAGGATGCATTAAATTCACAGTAAAGACTTACGTTATTATAAAAAACATTTGAAATTTATTCTGTTTTTAAACTTTACCCTTTAACTTAACTGTGTCATGGTTTCCACAAATATACAAAGCAGCACAATTGTTGATTGATAATAATATTATCAACATTGATAATAATAAGAAGTATTTCAAATCCATATCTTAAAATGATTTCTGAAGGATCACGTGACACTGAAGACTGGAGTAGTGATGCTGAAAATTAATTATTTATTTGCGGTTTAATTATTTCATTGCTGTTTTTAATGTATTTTTGATTTTTTTTAAAAATGCAGATTTGATCAACAGAAGAGAATTGACCCTTCGCCAGCAGTTTGATTGACAGGCGATCTGACCAATCATAACCCCGAATCCACCATTTTGTCCGACAAAGCAGTCAGGGGAGTGAGTAGATTAACGTTGGTGAACTTGAAAAATTTTCTGTACTCACGTCTTCATTGATGTTTATTTGATGCTATAAATGAACTAGTATGTAGAGATGATTGTTCACGAGCCGCTTGAAGGAGCTACAGCGATCTGTCACCACACATTAAAGAGCCACTATACGCTGTTTATTGTTTAAACTTCTTTAAAAAATTACGATATATTAAATATGAAACTGTTTCATATGTTTGTCGACGTGTTGTCATTGTCCTTAATGTATTTATTTATTTTTTTTATTTTTGAGAAGATGATGTGTGGTGTGAGAGCGCATGACTTGTCGGACATAGCAACAGTAACTAACGGGGGCGGGGCTTTGCGAAGGGTCAATTCTTTCAAATCTTACCAACCCCAAAATTTTGAATGTTAGTGAAGATCTGTAGGAGTGTTCTTATATATTCATACATGAATAAAACTATCTGTACCAAAAACAAAGAACTTCAGGCAAACAAACAGCTGTCCAGCTCAATGTGTTCAAAAATTGCTTACTTATATTAAGTAAAACAGCATATTAAGGGCCTGCAAACTAAAACCGTCAGAAGTGGACATTGATACTGAAAATATCCACAATTAGTCACATGCTGCTATTTGAGCTGCTTTCAAATGTTTCTTCTTTCAGCTGAAAAACACGTCTGTGAAGGACACAGCGGGCTGCGCTCAGAGGGACTGGCCTTTTCTCATGTGATTGTCATGCAGGCATGGTTGTAAGTAATAATGTGGCCTTTAATGATGGAATGATAGACCTGCCAAACAGTAGCTGTCCTCCCATACAAACACACACACACACACACACACACACACACCAGCAGTGACACATTAGCATATCCTGCTCAATTCTCAGCTGCCTTTAACATAATCCATATTTGTTGGGTAAAGTCCAACAGTGAGCCCACTCCTGTGAGTGTGTGCTGCTATGACAGTCTTCAAAAGCGGCTCTACCCGCAGCATAACGCATGCTTGACCAGCTAAGCAATTCAGAAATGCAAATGGCAGGGCAGTCTCCTCTCTGCCTTCAGCTCTCAGGGACAAATCCCTTTTGGCGAGACATCTATCTGACTGCCTGACTTAGTATTCCTCAACACCAGTGCAGAGTGCATGTGATCTTTATTCTAAATGCTGCGAAAGGGGGAGAGATAGATGGATAGATAGGAGAGAGATGAAGAGAAAGGGAGACCTCCTGTCAGCTCGGTGTGAATGCGCTCAGGTTCTGGGGCATGTCAGCGCATACATCACATTTAAAAGAAAACCTATTTCAAATTCACCTTATACAGGCAGACAAACAGTCAGACAGGTTAGAAAACTATCATCTTTCTATAGTAATAGTCATACATACACACAATTCATTGTATTGTCCGGAGATCAAGTTTTAGCAGAAAATTAGTTTATTATCAAGTCAAAAATGTATTAATTGTTTATTCAAATTGCGATTAGAATGTACAAAATCATTTTAATAGTGCATTAAATGGCTGATTTTCAACATGATCAATGTGAATTGTGGATGTAGTTGTTCTTTTTATGCTTCAAGTGTTCAGATAAACATTTATTTATTTCATTTTTATTAGTTGACAGATTTTGTGTCAAATTCTTAGTTGATTAGATCAAAATTAGGTTAAAATATCAACATGATCAAAACTTTGCTTAAAAACCCGTCTCACAGAATCTCCTACAGTCCTTCTGTCATCCAATTGATAATTTAGACCTCTTTAGCAAGTAATAGTCTTGTTTCCATCTGGTATTAACTTAAAGGTTAGTTCAACCAAAAATGAAATGTCTGTCATTAATTCCTCACCCTCATGTCGTTCTACACCTGTAAGACCTTCGTTCATCTTCAGAACACAAATGAAGATATTTTTGATGAAATCTGATGGTTCAGTGAGTCTCTATTGACAGCAAGATAATTTACACTTTCAGATGCCCAGAAAGACACTAAAACATATTCAACTTTTAATAATAATAATAATAATATTAAGGTTCAACCTTAATATTAGAAAGCCACGGGAATACTTTTTGTTTGCCAAAACCCCCCAAAATAACGACTTTTCAACAATATCTAGTGATGGGCAATTTCAAAACACTGATTCATGAAGCTTTAGGAATCATGTGTTTTGAATCAGTGGTTCGGTTCGTGTATCTAACTGCCAAAATCAAGTGAATTATTGAAACTGTGAAACACTTACGATGTAACGAAGCCTTGTTTACTGAAATCACGTGACTTTGGCACTCCAAACCCCTGATTCGAAACAAAAATTCGGAATTGCAGCTTGAATTACAAATTTTTGTTTAGTTTGGGCCTTGAGGTGTTTTTCTCTTCAAGTGATACAAAACATAAAACACACAAACATATATATATATATAAAATAATAGTATTTAAAGTATATAAAATGATAAAATGCCTGCTGTGAGCTAATATGAAAAGAAGGCTTTCATAAAGTGGTGGGAACAAAATATGCCAAATTTGTTTGGTATATGCATGCATCACCAGATTTTGATTTCTGCACTTGTCAGGAAATAAAAATGATCAGTTATTCAGACAAAAAGCCCCACTGAAGTGATTTCCATTATAGAATGCATTATAGAGCTTCACAGAGAAAAATCTGACCACAGGAGAGGTATTATATTTACTGCCTTTACCTGAGGGGTGTTGTATGTGTGTGTAATAAAACTTTAAGGGGTCCATAAACCTGCTCCTGTAGCACATCCTAATCAGCTCTTTGAGCCTTTGAGCAGACGGCGTTTATGTACTCAACATGCTCCTTCATGTCTCATTCTCTGTTTACAGAGAGAAGTGAGGCACTCACATTTGCAGATGTTTACACTGCTTTACAGAGTCTGTGTGGGCAGAAAAGCTTAATGCTTAAATGGTCATAATGACCAATTATAGAAACACATCATCCATCGTAAACGTAAAGATTACTGAGTCCTTAAGCACTTAAAAACGATCCTGGAGTGTGATCGTGTCATGTGTTGACAAGCGTGTGGACTTGAATGTTTCTGATAAAACTCTAAAATGCTTTACTGATCTGTGAGGATGAAGATAAAGCCTTACAAGTCACACTTGCAATTGTGTATTCATAACATGGATCACACTTTTTCTACTTACAGAAGAAATTGAATGCCTTTTAGAGGTACTTACTGAGGCATGTATCTGTATTAGGTTTACTGTTAATAATACTTTGAACAAACACAAGGTTTTACTGTAAAGTGTAAAAATTACTTTAAGCAATCTGACTTACAATTTCCACTTAGCAGATGCTAAAACATTCAAAAATAGACATATAAATAAAACAAAACAAAATACATTTTGGCCAATAACAACCACTTAAACGAGCTACCAACCCTTAAAACTATCGTCGTGCAGGTTTTTGTAGGCCTATATTTAGCTCGCAAAGTTACAATGATCATAAAACACAAACATACACACAAAGTACATTATGTATTGTAACATATAAAGTATAATATAAAACATTATAATTAGAGAGGCACCGATACTAAATTTGTCTATATATGACAGCCGATTATTCAGAATGTTATCGGCCGATACCGATAAAAAAAATCTCTCCCAAATAATGTTGCAAACTATACAGGAAACCCTGTCATGTGGTAGACTACAATATTAGAGGTTAAAATTAATAACAGACATACTGTATTTGGCTGCTGTTTATCTTTAGATATAATAATTACACAAAAAAAAACGTTTGTATAAAACTTTATAACATAAGGAAGTTTTCATAAGCACTTGTTGTCTTCATGGCAAATTCACACAAACATATAATGAATAGTAAATAAGATCCTCTCTAGTGTTTTTATATATAGATAGCTAAGGAACTGTAAACATTGTAAAACATTCCTGAGGTAAATGAGACATGATGTGACATGTTGTTCACAAGCTGTTTTATTGACTCCTTTCCGCGATTGAAATGCAAATAAAGTTAAGGATTCATTAGTTTGAATAAACATTAAACCAAACTCATCTTAGTTGATAATTCAATAAACGTAATTTTTGACAAAACATCCCATGTGTGGGGCTCCGTAAAAACCCTAGTCTACTAAAACATATTAAAATGGCCTACTAATGATTTGCATAACTACTAAAATTTTGTTTATTTCCCCAAATGAATGATTATATGTTCCCTTTTGTCACTACCAAAGCAATGATGACATGGTGACTGTTTCGGTAGTGACAATTTTAGATACTGTTGAAACAGGCTCAAAGATTCTAGGTAGCACAGTTCTGAACAGTTGTTCACACATAAAAACTAAAAAGTTTGCTTGGTTGCAGAAAAAAAGGTGTTTGGTTGTGACGTTCCTTAAAGTTACACACAGATTTTCAGACTTTTAAACACATTTAACTGAAAATGATGAACTTATCTATTATGAAAGAGAGGGGGGGACACCGGAATATTTCCTGATCAAAAATGCAGAAGTGTGTTAAAATCAGTCTCAGCCAATGTACAAAAACATTCTGTTTCGGTAGTGACAGGACACTATTTTTTACATAAAGTTTCATGATTTCAAAATAAAATATAAAATAAATATTTTTTTAGCTTCACTTTAAAAGAAAATCTAAAATATATTTTTTTAAAAATAAAACAATGGAATAGATGATATTTTTTTTTTTTTTTTTTTTAAATGCAAAAATGGTTCAATATCATTTTCACAAGTGGAAATTTGTGGGTTAGGGATCGGGAAAGCCACCTCCCAATCAGTTGAAAGTACTCAATATATATAAATAAATAAATATATATATATAAAATAAAAATTTAAATCTAAAAAAAAATCTAAAATTTGATTTGTTTTGGTTATTTGACAGCAGTTTGCACAGGTTCTGTAGAATGGCTCATATACAGTTTAACGTGCTAAACATATTTAACCCAATTAACTTGGATCCGTTTTTTTTTTTTGTTTTGTTTTGTTTTTGTTTTGTTGTTGTTATTTTGGTCATTCTTTGACTAGAATCGAGTACTCTTTCATGCTTGAACGAACAATAACAGACACTAAAATGCCAAAAATGTCTGTTTTGTCGAGTACCCTCAAAAGAGCTCTTGACTAATGAATTTTTGTAGCTTTAATAAGGATTGATCTATATTTAAGTTAAGCGATAACTTATGCTGTGCAGACTGTTTGGTAACTTTATTCAATTTCTGTCAGACATGTATGACATTAATTATGGGTTTATGTGAGGATTGTTTTAAGTTCACATAAATTTAAAGTTATATTTTTTGAAGTCTAATAAATGTTAATAAACTGATAGCTTTCAATTGAAGTTGAATGGCTATAATTCATGTTTAAAATTGGGGGAGAAAATCAATTTCATGGGGACATCAGAACCAGTATTAGTATCAGTGATACTGGCCTTCATTCATAAAAAGATGCCATTAAACAAGTATTTAAAATACATTAATTTGGAGATTAACTGTGAAATTATTACATTATAAAATATATTAGAAACATATAAAAACTGTGATTAATCTAGTTAATTTTTTTGATTGACAGCACTAATATATATATATATATTATATATATATATATATATATATATATATATATATATATATATATGTAGTATAATATATAATATTATATAATGTTACAATTAAATGTCAAATAATACATTTAAATATTTAATGTGAATATTAATAAAGCTAGTTTAAAGCTAAACTAGCGGTATAACTAGTCAAACTAATGCTAGCGGCCTGTTTTAACACTGGCCAAAAATGCATGTTAGCTAAACATTTAGCTTGAGAATGATATTTAATATTTAAACATTTAGATTTAAAGCAAGGTTTCGCTAGAATTATATTATTAGGTTTTAATCTCCCCTTTGGGAAAACTGCACTATTTTTCTAATTGCTTATTTTGGTAAACCTGTTTTTGTTAGCAAATTTGGTTCAAAAGTTGAAGTGATTTAATTCACTGATGATTTGGCCTGATCGTTAGTTGACACTCAATATGTAAACGATATTTTCTCCCACTGAACAGATAAAGTACAATGCAGTACAACGCATCGACAGACCCATATGAGACAATCATGGACGTCTAATGAGTTCTGCCATCTTTCAGAGATAATCAGTTATGTCACATTTTTTGCATTTTATTATTTCCACTCAAATTTCAGGATAACGCATGCTTGTTTACACTCTGCCTGGATGTAATGGAGGCAGCAATATGATGAACAAAACACATCAAAGTTCTTTTTCAAATGTATCTGAATTGAAGTTTCACCAGTTTGCAAATGGAGGGAAAAGTAGAAACTCCGGGCCGCACTCTAAATCTGATATCGATTCCCATCACCGCAGGATACAAAACATTCTGTGTGAATACATTAAAAGTAACTGCTCACAAAGTGAAAAAAAGTAAAAAGCTCATACATTGGAGCCACAAAGACAGACGGCACAATAAATCAAAGATTTGGGCATTGGTGAGACGAGTCGGTTGTCAAGTCTGAGTGAAGGAGTTTAGTTAGAGACTGACTCAAGCGGTACCTATTTTAATAGGCATGAAAACAAACGCGTGTTCTCTGTCCAAACACCTCTAAATGCCGACATGGCTCCACACACACAAAACACACACCACCAAGTTCCTGCTGTTGACCACTCTCTGTATTTCACCTGCTGAGCAATTACCTGGTGGGAACTATCAACACTAGTATTCTGCCTCCTTATTTGAGGGGTGTTTTGTTGAAGGTATGAGCGGACCCCTGTGTGCGGGCCCCTCCCTGAGCTCACTACCCTCAGAGACAGCGAGAGGGTTGTCAGGACACACGTGACCCCTCTCTCTCGCACACACCGACGACGTACGCACGCAAGTACACACTTGCCTCAGCCAAACAGAGGCACTGCGTGTCATCAAGCGTCTGAATTGCATGGGCTGTGCTGGAGCAGCAGGGGTCACTCAGGAGTCCAGCGAGGGCCGCAGACGTGTGTGTGTGTGTGAGTGCGTAACGCATGGACGCTCACAGCCTGTACACAGCAAGTAATGACTCCACTGCCAGCCCAATAAAGACAGACACAGAGTCTCCGCTTATGCTTAAACACACACACTCACACACAGTGATGAGGGACGAGCTGCCTTTGTTCACTTACACCGTCAGCACCGCACAAAAGAGGCTTTTAGCGTTCATGTACTGCTTCAACATGTTGTGTCAACACGCTTTATTTTTTACATTTAATGTGCAGGGACAACTTTTAGTAAGTTGACATCCTTAAAAGTTTGGGATGGGTCTTCCTGTTTGTCCAAACAATGGAGAACATGCAGAGACATTATGGAGGAAGAGACAGGAAGTCCAATCACGTTGTGGTAAATGCAGTAACATTAGTAAAAGTGCAGATTTTTAGTATGACTTCACACTTATTTGACCCTTCGCAAAGCCCCGCCCCCTTTAGTTACTGTTGCTATGATACGCTCTCACGCCACACATCATGTTTTCATGCAGTGAAAAATACATCGCAGAGCAAAGAGGACACTGACAACACATTGACAGACATATGAAACAGTCTCATATTCGTAATTTTTTAAAGAAGTTTAAACAATAAATAGCGTCCAGTGTCTCTTTAATGTGTGGTGACAGATCGCTGCAGCTCCTTCAAGCGGCTCGTGAACCGATCATCTCTTCATACTAGTTCATTTATAGCATCAAATAAACATGAATGAACATCAGAAGGAATGTTGTTTCAAGCGCGGAAAGACGTGAGAACACACAGTTTTTCAAGTTCACATTCACCAACGTTAATCTACTAACTCCCCTGACTGCTTTGTCAGACAAAATGGCGGATTCAGCGTTTTGATTGGTCAGATCACCTGTCAATCAAACTGTTTGTGAAGGGTCAATTGTATTGAATGTGTGTCAAATCTTAAAAGTATATTTTATATTATACAGTTTTTTTATTTGTTTACACTAATAACACTGAACAAGACACAAAATAGCAGTGTTTTATATTTGTTATATCTGTGAGCAGTTTGGCGTGTATGGCTAATCATGTGATGTTTGTGTGTAGAGTTAATATGCAAAAAAGAGTTAAAATAGTTTGAGTCAGTGTTTGCTTTTGCATGTGTGATGTTTTGCATGTTGTGTGAGTGTTTGGTGGTTTTTGCTTGTAGAGTTTAGAGAAAAACGAGTCATCGTTTTCTGTAAGCGATTTTTAAAAACAGCAATATTTCATAATATTAATGAAATAAAAGGCCACTTAAGTGAACTTAAAGAGAGTTTCAGGTAACACTTTATTTTACGGTGTCATTGTTACATATGTTACATGTAGTTACTGTAGTAATAACTATAAATGATGAATAATTGCATGCAACTAACCCTAAACCAAACCAAACCCAATCCCAAACCTATAGTAAGTACATGTAGTTACTTAATATTACTCAATACTAAAATGTATAATTACAGTGTAACAAAAAGACCTTAAAATAAAGTGTAACCAACTTTGACTCTCTTTATTAACACACTTATGTACACTTAAAAAGTGCACTTTCTAATGATGTCAAATTAATTTTCAAGTACATTTTAAATCATTGTTTCAATAGTCTTTTGTCATCCTTTAAAGTACACTTAGTTTGATGTGTCGACTAACATACTAAAGCCAAACCGATCTCATGACATTTTGTACGTATTTTACGAGTTGCCAAATTCGTTTAAATTCGTACTAATTACCTATCCCTGACCCCGTCCCAAAACCTACCCATCACTGGGGTTTAAACAAATCGTACAAATTCGGATGAATTAGCCACCTCGTAAACTACATACGAATTGGTCGTGGGATAGCGATGACTAAAGCATATGTAAAGTACTTGATTATCAGTGTGTTATTTGATATTACATTTAAAAGTTCTGAATGCATGACTCCCAGACTAAATCCCAGACTAAAATGCATGTTTGAGCTGTTTTAACTTAAAGCAACTTGCACTGAAATGTCTTAAAATATTGTTTTGTCTCAAGATGAACACCAGTAATATTTTTTTTCTAAGGCATAGTAGTAAAAGCTACTTTAAAGGCCTAATCCTGGCTTAATCTAAGCCTTGTCTGTGAAACCAGGCCAAGATATTTTGAACGCACTTTAATTGTCTGTATTCAAAGACCGTGATGAAACATTATTTCTCCATTTATTAGCTTTTGAATCATGTGTCCATTAATCCACATGTGGAGATGACAGCTTTTAAAATCACTGATACATGAAATGTAAAGTCAGCTGTGGCTTTAAGCAAAAAACATATACGAGAGAGCAAAAGGAAGTGACAAGACAAGCAATTAGTGAGCATAAATATGTGTTTGATTCATATTGTATTAAAGGTCGTTACAAACGCAAAATGTATTTTCAAAACTGAATTATGACTTAAATCAGGTCTAGGGCTCAATATGCTCAAATTCAGAAAAGACACATAAACTTGAACGTTTTTATTAACTTAATCTAAATTCCGTCAAAAAAAAACATTGTTGGCTATTGCATTTTAGTTATAGACTGATTGTACTATTATTGTTAAGAGTAGATCACTCCCATCATAATCAACATAGCTGTCGATTAGCATGCAAAACAAAAATTATAATCAACAAAATTCTTCACATAGCTGATGTGTTTTTTGTTTGAACTGATAGCGATCTAGTTTTGTTGTGACATGTCGTTCACTTTGCGGCTGGATTTCCATTGACTCTTCCATATGTTGATGGGCTGGATCTGGAAGAGGCTCTTTGTTTGGGAATTGATATTCACTCACTCTCCTGTTCCTTTGGGAAGAGCCGCTGTCCTGCAGATCCTCCCATTGTCACTCTCACAACTCCCTCACTTCTTCTGGCCCACTATCTTTCTGCCTTTCTTTTGTCGCCCCTTACATTCCCTTCACTTCCTTTGTTTTCTTCTCTAAATCCCTCTTTCCCTCACTGTCATGTTCTCTCTTTCTCTTTTTCTCTCTGTTTGTATTTCTAGCTGTTTTTCTTTTCTTCCCCCTCCTGCTTTCTCCAGCTGTCCCCATCCCCCTCTCCTCTTTTCTCCTCTTCCTGTCCAAAGCCCAGTGAGACGCCCCACACCTGTACAACATACACACACACACACACACACACACACACACACGCCCTCTAACACCACCTTCCCTGTCTCTCCATGTCTGTCTCTCTCTCTCTCACCATCAGTGCCCACAAGAGTCTCTCGCTCTTAAACTCTCGTTTTGTGCCTCTAAGCATGAGACTTATTGATATAAATAGCTGTGCACAAAGTGCACTGTGTTCAGAGCTGGACAGCCCGACACAGAGGTGTGCATGTGTGTGTGTGTCCCCTACATTATGGGGACCAAATGTCCCCACAGGTATAGTAATACTAGTAAATTTTAATCTTGTGGGGACATTTTTTTGGTCCCCATGAGGAAACAAGCTTATAAATTATACATAATTATCTTTTTTGAAAATCTAAAATAGTAGAACATTTTCTGTGATGGGTAGGTTTAGGGGTAGGGGTAATGTGGGGGGGGGGCAAAATATACAGTTTGTACAGTATAAAAACCATTACGCCTATGGTATGTCCCCATAAAAAATGAAAACACAACGTGTGTGTGCGTGTGTGTGTATGTGTGTGTGTGTATGTGTGTGGTCTTATATATATATATATATATATATATATATATATATATACACACACAAACTGGATATTTAGCCGCAATATATATAATTTTTTTTAGTCGCAATATATATAATTTTATATTCATGAAATTGGAATATTCTGGTATACTGATAGATAGACTCTAGGTTTCAACATTTCATTAAAACTGCAAGCTGCTGGCCATATGATGAGCAAAAAGGGCAAATGTACACTGAATAGAAAAAACAACAGCTGGTACAAGTGTATGATATACTGTACTGTAATTGTGGCAAGAGGTGCAGTGAATCATTAACAGTCTATTTTCAATTAATTATGTCATGATTTTTAACATTTTGGTAAAGGCATGTAACTGGGAAAACCAATCAACCAACAAAAAACCAAACAAAAACCAACCAATAAAAACAACTGAAATCCAACCAGCCAATCAAAAACCAGACAAAAACCAATCAAAAAAAGCAACTCAAAACCAATCAACCAAAAACCAAACAAAAACCAACCGACCAACCAAAAAAACAACAAAAAAAAACCCCCTGAAAACCGACCAGGCAATCAAAATCCAAACAAAAAGCAACTGAAAATCAACCAAACAAAAACCAAACAAAAACCAATAATAAAAAAACAACAACTGAAAATCAACCAACCAACCAAAAACCAAAAAAAAAAAAAAAAAAAAATCAACCAACCAACAAAAAACCAAGCAAACAAACAAAAACGAACCAAAAACCAAAATAAAAACAACCAACCAACCAGAGTTATTTCTAGTTTGGACCCCAATATACATATATAAAGACAGTTTACACATCTGAATACATTTGTTCATTAATTTTACTATTTTTTTTATATTATGTAATATTATAATATATCATATTATACAATTAACAACTGTATTCATTTTCTGAATCTCGCTTAAGCTGTTTTTTTTTCTTTTTTTACTAATTTTCAATATTAACACAACATAACATAATATACACATAATATATTATAATATAATATAATACAATGGTAATACTTTAAATTAAGGTTTCATTAGTCAACATATTTTAGTTAACGAACTAAGAAGGAACAATACTTTTACAGCATTATTAACCTTAGTTAATATTAATTTCAACATTTACTAATACATTATTATTAAAATCAAATGTTGTATTTGTTAACTTTAGTTAATGCGCTGTGAACCAACCTGAACAAATTATGAACAACAATATTTTTATTAACAAAAATTAATGAAGATTAATAAATGTTAGTTCATTTTAGCTAATACATTAACTATAATTAATATAATATAATATAATATAATATAATGGAGATACAAAAATGAACACATGGTGTTATCAAAGATATATATTTAAGTATTCCTGCACCTTGCTAATATCAACAGTTGAAGCACTGATGGGACGATTTTATCCTTGATTATACAGTATCAAACAAGTCCATTAGTATAAGCCTGACGTTGAGACGGTTAAAACTGTGAAGTGGATTTGAAACAGTTAACAACCTTTATTGGCGTGTAAACAAAGGCTGAGGAGAAGCGTCTATCTCTTTCACCCCTCTAAACCTGCACAACATCAGATGAATCTTTCCCCATTAAGATGACAACACAATTTGAGCAGAAGCTGAGTGTAAATAAAAGAGTGAGGGGAGATGATACATCAGAAGGAGACCAGCACACCTCCATTACACCAACACATTTATTTCCATCCAGAGAGAGAGAGAGGAGAGAGTAAAGCAATGGACACCAGCCAGGATGCAGAAAGAAACCCATATCTAAATGCAATGAAGGAAATGAGCATTTTGGGACGTTCAGACATTAACTTTCATCAATGCAGTCATTCCAAACACACACACACACACACACACACACTCAGACCACGGAGTGTGTGCTCATAAAGACCTGGCAGTAACATACAAGCAGTCGTTAAGCACATAACAGTAGTTTTGTCACCATTAACCAGTGCTGAAAAAGCAATAGCAAAGCCCCATCTGTCGTGTGTGTGTGTGGGTTTTGTGTGCATTGTGTGTGCTGTCAAAACAAAAGGCCAACCTTGGATCACATTCTTAAAAGTCATTTTTCTAGGGAGAATCACAGCCATAACAGAGCATTCTGCTGCTGTTTTTGAGTGTCTAAACGCTCTGAAGACAACATCGCTGTATGGGTGCTGGTGTGTAGAGCCAGGCTTTGTGTGTGTATTGATTGAGCTGTAATTGATCTGATAGTTCTCTGTGATAATTGACTATTATCCGTGATTACAGACGGCAGCTCTGTGGCCTGAACTCACTGACCAGCGACAAAACAAACAAAGGCTGGAAACACACAGAAGACAATACAGCTCACTTAAACAGCAGTTCCATCTCGCTACTCAACCAAGTTTAATAAAATTGTAATAAAGCTGTTATAACATGCTTTCAACAACTATCACATGTTTTTTCGTGGGGATGTTGCAATGCAGATGTTCAAAAGTTTTGAGTGAGTATGATTTTTATACTGTAACAAAATATTTTGATTTTTTTTTTAAATCATTTCATCTAAAAGCAGCCGAAATAAATGTATTACAGTTGTATTTACAGAAATATGAAGCAGCACAACTGTTTTCAACATTGATAATAATCAGAAATGTTTCTTTATCATCAAATCATCATATTAGAATGATTTCTGTAGGATCATGTGACACTGACAACTGGAGTAATGATGCTGAAAATTCAGCTTTGATCACAGGAATAAATTACAGGTTACTATATATTCACAAAGAAAACATTTATTTTAAAAATATTTGACACCATTTTTTTTTCTCCATTTTTGATCAAATAAATGCAGCCTTGATGAGCAGAAAAGACACCTCACTGACCCTATAAATGTGTCTGACCCTATATGACCCTTCATTACTGTACGTGAGGCTGTTATAACAAGTGAATTTCCCTCAAAACAACTGTCATATGTTTTGTCCCCTTATAAAAGCCCGTTCAAGGACGATAACTATAAGGATCAGTGTTGGGATAACGCATTACAAGTAACTTGAATTATGCAATCAGATTACTTTTTCAAGTAACTAGTAAAATAACACATTAATTTCAATTTACAACAAAAACAAATTTAAGTTACTTTTTCAAATAAGTACCACAAGTTACTTTTTCACATTGACTGCCAGCTCTCTTGTCCCCATGTTGAGAGAAATAAAGGACAGAGGCGTCGCATGTGAACATGATGGTTATTGTAGTTCTAGACTAAATGTGAACATTTACTCATGTCACTTGCATGAAAACATCCAGTATTCCTCAAAATGACTTAAAACAGTGAAATGCAATCTCAGAATTTTACGCAATAAATAATAAATATAATGAATAATAATACTATTATAATAAAACTAATAACTATTAAATTACACAAATATACTTTATGTATTTAATCTCACTTTATTAACCAGTGTCTTTGTTGTTGACCTTAAATGATCTAATTTAACCATAATAATAATCAACAAAAAATTACTTTAGATTAAGTTTAGAAATAAAAGTGTTGAACTTTCTTCTCCTGTATCCCATCCGTATTCCAGAACGTCAGCACAGCTGAAAGGTTTGTTTGTGCGAGCTGCTCCCTCTACTGTACAGGCATGAATATGCATTCCCTTCAGCCTGAGGCTCATTCATTTCAGTTTGGTGTGAAAGGGTCTTTATATTTGCAAAAAAATAGAACTTTTATTGTTGTTATTAAAAAACAAACAAGCAAGCTCAAACCAGGTGAGAAAAAGTAACGCAAAAGTAATGTAACACATAACTTCCCATAAAAAGTAGCTTCACTGTTCACAAAGACACGCCCCTTTAGTTACTGTTGCTATGTCCGACAAGTCATTGGCTCTCAGGCCACACATCATGTTCTCACAAAGTGAAAAATACATCCCGGAGCAAAGAGGACACTGACAGACAAGACAGAGCCGGTTACTTTTGATATGAAATAGTTTCATATTTAAAATATGGAGTTTTTAAAAGAAGTTTAAACAATAAATAGCATATAGTGTCTCTTTAATGTGTGGTGACAGATCGCTGTAGCTCCTTCAAGCGGCTCGTGAAGCGATCATCTCTTCATACTAGTTCATTTATAGCATCAAATAAACATGAATGAACATCAGAAGGAATGTTGTTTCAAGATGTGAGTACACACAATTTTTCAAGTTCAAGTTCACCAACGTTAATCTACTAACTCCCCTGACTGCTTTGTCAGAAAAGATGGCAGATTTGGGGTTATGATTGGTTAGATCGCCTGTCAATCAAACTCCCAGCGAAGGGTCAACACAATATTGTAATGCATTACATTTAAAAGTAACTTTCCCCAACATTGATATTGATAACTATAAAAATATGTACAATCGTTCCCACCACAACCTCTAACGATAACGGCACAGAGAAACAATATCATTGGAATCACTTTTTTTCCAGCTGAATGATAAAAAAAAGCTTGACAGCCAATGAGAATCCATCCTGCTTTAAAGAGCTCAAGCATTTAAAGTGGAAGACGACAAAACTGCAGTGTGCGCTTATAATAAACAGAACAATATGCTGCTCTGGACACTAATGTAATTATAGAAATATTTATAGTTATTGTTCTTTGTGTAAATGGGCTTTAAGACTGTTCTAATACATTATTAATCCTGTATAAGTCTAACAATATTAGGCTTCACAAGGCTAAGTTCTTTTATGAAACTGCAGGGATACTGTACTGTTTCTATATATACAGGATGTGTTGGTATATGTCCCTTAAGACATATACAGAAGTAATCCAGAAAGCAACATTCACAAACAGCAGTCCATCATGAACAACACAGATCCTTATACCTGATCTCGGAGATTGTGTGTTATGTGCGTTACGAGCAAGGAGTGTGTGTTGATGATGTGTGTTGGTGCGTGTCTGACCCTGCCTGATAGGTCCCCTTGATTTGGTTTAGACAGATGCAACTCATTGTAGCTTAATAAATGGGATGACCCAGGGGAGTGTTGCTAAGCGTCTCTATTAACTCTCAAACATGTCAGCCAATATAAAAACCTCCTGACCCCTGCAAAGGTCAACGGTGACACGCATGTTTACTCAGAGAAACAAGACAGGCCTGTTTTATGGGTCTGCTTTAAAACAGAAAAAAAGTCAAAGGGAATAAGACAGAAAAAAGAGGGACGAGTCAAGGTTTAAAAATTCTAAAACCTTTGAAATGAAGCCAAAAGCGATCAAAAACTCAGACTAACAAGTACAACTAAGAGCTGTCTCTTTATTTATTACATTTACCTGAAGAAATTACTTAAATTACACCACACTACTCTTTGAAGTTCACCGAAAAAAAACAACAACATTATATACATGACTAAATCTATCCTTCAGAACCACGGTATATATCAGAGTAACATGGTATGGATGACTTCAGCACATTATAAGGTTTTAATGCTACATTGTATTATCATTTAATATATAGTAATGACACAAATGTCAAAATGTTTAGTTTGCACTATGGTAAAAATGTTTTAATGTAGTATAAGATAAATCAAATAGTATAATGTGATAAATCCAAGTTAGGAAATAAAATGAACAAATGAAATGATTTTAACATTATATTTTGTCACTAATAAAATAAGCAATTTTGTGATGATCACCATGTTACCTTTTAAATATTTAAATGACCATTCGCAAAGACCCACCCCTTTACTGTTGACCAATGTCCAACAAGTCATGCGCTCTCACGCCACACATCATGTTCTCACACAGTGAAAAATACATCAAAGAGGATGCTGACAACATGTCGGCAGACATATGAAACAGTTTCATATTAAATATATTGTAATTTTTTTTAAAGAAGTTTAAACAATAAATAGCGTATAGTGTCTCTTTAACGTGTGGTGACAGATCGCTGTAGCTCCTTCAAGCGGCTCGTGAAGCGATCATCTCTTCATACTAGTTCATTTATAGCATCAAATAAACATGAATGAACATCAGAAGGAATGTTGCTTCAGGTGTGGAAAGACGTGAGTACACACAATTTTTCAAGTTCAAGTTCACCAACATTAATCTACTAACTCCCCTGACTGCTTTGTCAGACAAAAGGACGGATTCTGGGTTGTGATTGGTCAGATCGCCTGTCAATCAAACTGTTTGCGAAGCGTCAATTTATGGTTTTGTTTAAAAAAAAAACTGCTTCAGTTGGCAACATACACAGAGGAATTATTGAAAATATAAACATTAAAATAATATTCAAAATTGGACAAAAGCTCAGATTTAGAGCCTCATTTGAAGCACAAGATATTTTTGCATCATTGTTGAATCAGGCTCTGTAACATGTTTTTTTTCTCTCACAAAACTCTGAAAATATACCAAAACATTACAATTCACTGCAGTTTCCAGCTGAAATTATCATTAGTGGCAGTAAAACACAGACTACTTTTATTACTTTTCACACAAATTATAATTAAAGGAGCAAATTATCGATTAATAAAGACTTATTTTCACAAGGTTCCTTGCACAATACTGTGTTAAAACATTTTGACATTTGCATCACCTAACCAGCTCCAGCTACAATGTAAACTTGCTCGGTAGCTCACCTGTGTCAGACACGGACACAGAGGTAAGCGTGTTAAACAGTTGTTTTATTGAACAGAGTGAAACAGTAACAGGTAAGTGGTATGGTATGGTGAGTCTTTGAATCCGGTAATCAGGAAGTGACTTAGCTTGAGAGTTAATCCTGTGTCCGTGTGTTTGCAGGGTTGAAGATGACAGTCCAGCGGTTCGCGCCCACGCCTGAGCAGAAGGGAGAAGAAACATCCAAGGAATCCAGGAAGACAGGTAAGTCGCGACGGGTAAGTCTGGGGTCCATTAAAGACGAGATCAGACACCAGAGTGAGCGTGTGAGGGCTTCTTATAGCGTGAGCGTGAGTGAATGCAGGTGCGGGTGATCAGAACTCCGGTGATTGGGATCGTGTGGGTGGAGTTTGACGTGCTGGTGACGGTGGCGATGTGACAGTACCCCCCCCTCCACGGGCGGCTCCTGACGTCCGCAGGTGACGACGACGGGGACGTCCTCGTCCACGGGGCCCTGGTCGACCGGGATATTCCTGATGGTAACGAGTGAGGAGAGCAGGGTCAAGGATGTCGTCTCGGGCTACCCACGATCTCTCCTCGGGTCCGAAACCCTCCCAGTCCACCAGGTATTCCAGGCGCGCCCCGCGGCGTCTGGAATCGAGAATGTCGTTGACCTGGTAGATAGTGTCTGCCTCGGCCAGGTCTGGAGGAGGAGGTACGGCAGGTACTTCCGGTTCTGTGGGGGGAAACATAGGTTCAGTGACGGGTTTGAGTAAGGAGACATGGAAGGAAGGTGAAATACGATACGTGGTAGGGAGGTTGAGTCTGTAGGTCACTTCGTTCAGCTGCCTCTGCACAGTGAAGGGACCTATATAGCGGGGACTCAGCTTCTTGCAGGGCAGGCGTAGACGTATGTCCCTTGTAGAAAGCCACACCGACTGCCCAGGCAGGTAGATCGGTGTGGGTCCACGGCGCTTGTTGGCCTGTTGTTGATGTCTACGCACTGCCCGTTCCGGATGGACGTGAGCTGAGTCCCAGACCCTCTCGCTCTCTTGGAACCAGTTCGACACGGCAGGGACTTCAGAGGGTTCCCCCGACCAGGGGAAGAGAGGTGGCTGGTAGCCGAGTACGCACTTGAAAGGTGTTAATCCTGTAGTGGACTGTTGCAGAGAGTTCTGGGCGTACTCGGCCCAGGGAAGGAACTGGCTCCAAGATGGCTGATCCTGGTGGCAGTACGACCGCAGGTACCTCCCAATCTCTTGGATCTTCCGTTCTGTCTGGCCGTTGGTCTGCGGATGGTAACCGGAGGAGAGGCTGATGGTCACGCCCAGAAGACGGAAGAATGATCGCCAAACACGGGAAATGAATTGGGGCCCTCGGTCCGATACAATATCCTCTGGTAGGCCGAAGTTACGAAAGACATTCTGGAAGAGTAATTCGGCCGTTTGTAGGGCGGTAGGAAGTCCCTTGAAGGGGATCAGCTTGCACATTTTAGAGAACCGGTCGACGACAACTAGGATGCTGGTGTAGGTATCAGAGGGAGGTAGGTCGGTGAGGAAATCAATACCCACGTGGGTCCAGGGTCGTTGAGGTATGGGAAGAGGATGGAGCTTGCCCGCGGGCAACTGACGTGGAGTGTTGGTTATGGCACAGACAGAACATCCTCTCACGAGACGGGAGACCTCCTGGGCCATGGAGGGCCACCAGTAGCGTTGTTGGAGGAGCGAGAGGGTCCGCTTGCTACCTGGGTGTCCAGAGCCCGGAGACGCGTGTACTGACTCCAAGAGGAGCTGACGGCAGGTGGGCGGAACGTATGTCAGCCCCTCCGGGACTCCCGGCGGAGCAGGATCCGTAGCTTGGGCTTGGCGAATGAGTTCGTCCCACTCCCATTGAATGGGACTAACGATCATGGCTGGAGGGAGGATAGGTTCAGGTGGATGAGTGTCCTGGGTAGGAGCATAGAGCCGGGATAACGCGTCGGCCTTGCCATTCTTCTCGCCTCGGCGATAGGTTACAGTGAAATGGAATCTGGTAAAGAACAGAGCCCAGCGGGCCTGGCGGGTGTTGAGACGCTTAGCGTCTCGGAGGTACTCCAGGTTTCGATGGTCGGTCACAACGACAAACGGGTGTTTTGCTCCCTCCAGCCAGTGTCTCCACTCCTCAAGGGCCAATTTAATGGCCAGAAGCTCTCTGTTCCCCACGTCATAATTCTGCTCCGCCGGGGTCAGTTTGTGGGAGTAGAAGGCACATGGATGGATACGGGCGGGGTTCCCCTGCCGCTGTGAAAGGATGGCACCGACCCCTGTTTGAGAAGCATCTACTTCGACCAGGAAAGGTAAGTCGGGACTCGGGTGACGGAGGATCGGTGCCGTAGTGAAGGCCTCTTTTAGGGTTCGAAACGCGGTGCTTGCTTGGGGGTTCCAGGACAGAGACTTGGGACCCTTACGAAGCAGTGAGGTGAGTGGTGAACTGATGAGACTGTAGTTGTGAATGAACTTGCGGTAGAAGTTCGAGAACCCCAGGAATCTCTGCAGTTCCTTTACGGTCTGAGGTTCCGGCCACTTCTGGATGGACTCCACCTTCCTCTGGTCCATCCGTATCCCATCCGAGCTGATGTGGTAGCCCAGAAACTGGACCTCAGGTAGGTGGAACTCGCACTTCTCTTGTTTTAGGTAAAGATGATTGCTCCGGAGCCGGTGGAGTACCTGGCGGACATGCTGCCGGTGCTCCTGGATAGACTGAGAATAGATGAGGATATCGTCGATATAGACGATCACGAATCTGTGGAGGAGATCTCGGAAAATCTCATTCATGTAGTTCTGGAACACCGACGGCGAGTTCGCCAGGCCATACGGCATTACGAGGTACTCGTAGTGTCCGGAGGGAGTAACGAAAGCCGTCTTCCACTCGTCTCCAGATCTGATGCGAATGAGATTGTATGCGCTTCGGAGGTCCAGTTTGGAGAAAATGGTAGCTCCGCGGAGTTGTTCCAGGGCTGATGGGACCAGAGGAAGGGGATACCGGAATTTGACAGTTTGAGCGTTGAGTCTTCGGTAATCGATGCAGGGTCTCAAGCCTCCGTCCTTCTTCGCGACGAAGAAAAAACTTGAAGCGGCAGGGGAAGTGGAAGGCCGGATAAACCCTTGCTGGAGAGCCTCGGTGATATACTCATCCATGGCCTTCCGCTCCGGGATGGACAGAGGGTAGATCTTTCCTTTTGGGAGTACTGCCCCAGGTAGCAGGTCGATGGCACAGTCCCATGGCCGGTGTGGTGGTAATTGGGTGGCCAGCCGCTTGCTAAACACATCCTGGAACGCCCGGTAGTCGTCCGGAACGGGGGTCGTTGGTATGGCCTCAGGACTCTCCACCGAAGTGGAGTTGAGGTGAATAGCCGGAGTGGAGGATTGGGTAGGCTCAACGGAAGAACCGGACTTCTTCTCGAGGGGTAGAAGGCAGGATTGGTGACAATGTGAACTCCACTTGAGAATCTCGCCGGTGTTCCAATCTACCACCGGATTATGCTCAGCCAGCCACGGGCGTCCCAGGATGATGTCCGTGGTGGACCCTTCCAGCACCATGAACACTATCCTTTCCTGATGGAGACTCCCAATATACATCGTGAGCGGTGGAGAATGGTGGCTGATCACCCCTCGGCCCAGTGGTTTTCCGAGGATGGTGTGGATTCTCATGGGGTGGTTGCTACGGTGACGTTTCTGATGAAGAGTTTGGAGGAGTTGACGTGATATGAAATTCCCCGCAGAACCGGAGTCGACTAGGGCTTGGGCTGAAACATAGGAACGCTCAATGAGAAAATATACTGTGGTTCTAATGAGATGTGAGACCTTGGGTTGTACTTGAATCGTACTCACCACGGGCCGAAGGGGACGGACCGGACAGTTGAGACGTTGATGACCATTCCCACCGCAGTAGAGACATAGACGATTGTCCAGTCTACGTTGTCGTTCGGCGGGTGAGAGGTGATAATGGTCCACGCTCATGGGTTCAGGTGCTGGAAGTGGCAGTGCGGCTGGCCGACTGGTGGACGGGGACTGCAACACGGGTGGAGGACTGTCACAGGCGGTGAGACGTTGTGAGACCCGTACCGTCTTTTGGAGAAAGGCCTCTAACCCCATAGTATCATCATAGGTGATCATAAGCTGACGAATCTCGGGGTTGAGGCCTTGACGGTAGGCCGTGAGCAGAGCAATCTCGTTCCACCCGCTGTTGGATGCGAGGGTTCGAAACTTCAGGGTGTAATCGCCCACGGTGGACTGGTCCTGGCGAAGACGGTACAGCTGATCCGCCACAGAGAGTGACGCAGTGTCTTGGCCGAAGACTTCCTTGAAATGGGAGGTGAAAGCGGTTAGAGACGATAATACGGGCGCGTTGGATTGCCAGAGGGACTGAGCCCACCGTAGAGCTTTGCCGGTGAGCAAATTGACCATGAACGCCACTTGCGCTCTTTCAGACACAAAGAGATGGGGCTGTATTTCGAAGTACAGCGAACATTGCATAAGGAATCCGTTGCAGTCCTCCGCCTCACCAGAGTAGGGCGCTGGCCGGGCCACGGGACAGGCAGAGGCAGCTGGTGGCAGCGAAGAAGAAAATCCAGGTTGCGGTGCAGGAAGTGGTGCGCGACCGGCTGGGACTGCATCGGAGAGGGTATCCGTGGTTCCAGTTGTTGTGCTCGTTTGCATCATGTTTGTGGTCTGATCTTCTGTCAGACACGGACACAGAGGTAAGCGTGTTAAACAGTTGTTTTATTGAACAGAGTGAAACAGTAACAGGTAAGTGGTATGGTATGGTGAGTCTTTGAATCCGGTAATCAGGAAGTGACTTAGCTTGAGAGTTAATCCTGTGTCCGTGTGTTTGCAGGGTTGAAGATGACAGTCCAGCGGTTCGCGCCCACGCCTGAGCAGAAGGGAGAAGAAACATCCAAGGAATCCAGGAAGACAGGTAAGTCGCGACGGGTAAGTCTGGGGTCCATTAAAGACGAGATCAGACACCAGAGTGAGCGTGTGAGGGCTTCTTATAGCGTGAGCGTGAGTGAATGCAGGTGCGGGTGATCAGAACTCCGGTGATTGGGATCGTGTGGGTGGAGTTTGACGTGCTGGTGACGGTGGCGATGTGACAACCTGGTACAGTACTGCATTTGTGATGAGGAGCGTGTCCCGTGTAGCAGGACACAGTAAAAGATATAGATATAAGTATAAGCAAACTAAAATTTCATGTTTGCTTCAGCAAATGCTTGGTTAGGGTAAGATTTAGTGCAGATGGTAAGTTATTTTTAAGCAAGAAAGAGCATTAAAGGGATAGTTCACCCAAAAATGAAAATTTGCAGTTTATTTACTCACCCTTAAGCCATCTAAGATGTAGGTGACTTCTTTCTTCAGTAGAACGAAGAAGATTTTTAACAGAAACCTTGGTTATTCATATTATAGAAGTTAAGGGGTGTCATCACTTTGAGATAAAAAAAAACAACAACAACAACAACAACAAAAAAACATAAGCAGGCAAAAAAAAAATGAATACCCCCTGGCTCCTGATGATACATTGAGGTCTATATACGATCAGTGTATAAAAGAAACTGAACGTTATTATCTGAACATACAGATCAGCTGGCAGAGAGTTTGCTCCCACACACACGTCATTATGCGTCAGGAAGCTCACGCTCAGGACTGTTTGCCAACGCTAGGGATTAAAGGTAAAATTGCAGTAAATTATGTTCAGTTTCTAGCATATACTGATCGTTTCACTTCCTAAGACCTCAGTGTATGGTCAGGAGCTACACCCATTGACTTCCATTAAATGAATCACCAAGGTTTCAGCTAAAAAACCTCTGTGACCTTCTTCAACCTTCTTCTTTGCTCTACTGAAGAAAAAAAGTCATCTACATCTTGTATTGCCTGAGGCTGAGTAAATAAACAGCAAATTAACAGTTTTACAAACATTTCCTTTCAGAACTGACACAATGATTTTGTACTGTATTGTACACTGTAAGTAATGCTTATCCTGAATGTGTGATATAAATAAATAGTGCTCATAAACGGCTGTTGAGTATTCTCAAGTGAAACGAGCAGAGGCTTGGACCTGAAAATGGTATTCCTTAAAGGGTTAGTTCACCCAAAAATGAAAATTACCCCAAGATTTACTCACCCTCAGGCCATCCTTGGTGTATATGACTTTCTTCTTTCAGATGAACACATTCGGAAGTATATCTAAAAATATTCTTGCCCTCCAAAGATTTAAAATGGTACTAAAATAAATGCATCCATCTATCATAAATATAATCCATATGGGTTCAGGGAGTTAATAAAGGCCTTCTGAAGCAAAGAATGGACTATTGTAAAATATCCATTTTTAAAACTTCATAATATAAAATAACTAGCTTCTGGCAGAAGACCGTACGCATACTGCACAACTCGACTTGCGCCACAAGAGTGACCTGTGATGTGATGTATGACACAGGATGGTGGAGTATCGTAAGCTTAGACGCCTCTCGCGATTCAAAAAATATGTAGGGCAACAAACTCAAGCTCCTCTTCTCTTATATCAAAGTCCTCCGACATTTCTCTTTTAAATTTCTCGTTTTGGACTTCTAATTCATGACCGGTGTTTTTTTTGCTCTCTCCTCTCAGAGGTCATTCAAATCGATGCATACAGCCGTCTGACGGAAGCTGGTTATTTTAGTTAATAAAGTTTTAAATATGGATTTAAATTTTGGGTGAAGTTCTCCCTCTAATAAGTGCATTCCATCGTACTACCACAGGACATTTTTTGCTGTCAGGCCTAGTGAAGCCCTCCTCCCTGCTCTGCAGGTGAGTCATACACACTTTCTGATCTCAGATCAGCTGGAATCAGCAGATCCACACACACTGAGTTGCGAAGCCTGAACATGACGCAGTCACATTAACCGGCATTAATGAACTGTTTGCTTATGCAGTAATAATTAACTTCCATTACATTACTTTGTGTGATTACTTTCTTAATTGCCTGAATTATGCATCAATTTAATATCTAATAAGCAGACTCAGACATTAGACAGTGTTCAGAAACAAATTGCCGACTCTTTCCGTGGTTTAATTAAAGACAGCGCTGTAAATGAGAGCGTGTAGGATGGATGTCTCCCAGTGATTTCCTGTGAGCTTAAATATGCAATTTATTATAAACACACATAAAACTCAAGTCTCGCCTCAGGAAGGCAACCCACAAGATGCCAATTACAGCATGTAAGCAGCCCCACCACTGCTTTTTACAATTCAGATTAATACATGTATTCAGGGAAATTCAATTTTGCATTATGCAAATGCCCTTGCATGTCATTTTTAAGTTGGTAAGTTTCATGCCTTTAATAGTGGCGAATAAACAGGAATCCCTCCCAAACGGCATGTTCTTGTTCAAAGGAGGGGCCACTGCTGATAGTCCCAAAAAACACACACACACACACACACACACACAGCATGATAAAGACACCACTGAACGCAAAGGCGAGTAGAAAAATGAGTAAATTATTGATTAGCCCCTGTCTTCGTTGTTAAATAACATTTCTTGTCAAACACTCGGTGACCTTGTGTTGTCTCTGCTGTGTGTGACGTTAATTATAGCTTGGGTATCAGCCTCATCTTTCTCAATTAGGCCATGCGCGGTAAACAGACAGACTGATCTCATCTGAGCACTTTACAGAGTGTCTTAAACCAAAGCTTATTAAGAGTCCTCCACTCCAAACACAAAATCGTTACCTGCACTGACACACACCCCTCTGCTGTGTCTTAATTTCACCCTCCGCTCAAAAAGTGATACATTTACATTATCAGGGAAATCAATACAATCAAGCAGCATCTCGACGGAAAAATTGGGGTGCAAAACTAAAGTCATGCAAACGTGCCAGAAGGTTGTTATAACACACTGTTTCTTCATAAGACCCTTCAAAAGATTATTGCAGAACAGTACTGTTCCTTGAATGAATGTGCACTGTGAAAATTATTTAAAAAAAAACTGTACTTGCAGATAATATAATATTAGTGAAATTAACAGGCTACTTAAGTGCACTTAAAGAGAGCACACTTTCATGACTGTTTCTAAAAGGATTAGTTCACTACAAAATTAAAATTTCCTGATAATTTACTCACCCCCATGTCATCCAAGATGTTCATATTTTTTTTCTTCAGTCGAAAAGAAATTAAGAAATCAAAATTAAATTCTCCATATAGTGGACTTCACTGGGGTTCAACGGGTTGAGTGTCAGTTTCAGTGCAGCTTCAAAGAGCTCTACATTATCCCAGACGAGGAAAAGGGTCTTATCTAGAAACATTTTTAACCACAAATGCTCATCTTGCACTAGCGTTCGCAACCTCACGCATTACGTAATCACATTAGAATTAGCGGAAGGGCAAAAAACCATCTCATTTTCTCCGTCAACTTCAAAACATTATTGTTTTATCAGTATTTATATAGGCTGTTCGACTTAGTCTTTACCCGTTCACTTTGTAATCACTGGATCGGTACTTCCGCCAACGACACCTCTGACCTTTCCAACGGGATTACGTAATGCGTGGAGCATCATAGAGCAGTGCAAGATGAGCATTTGTGGTTAAAAAGTATATAAATTTAAATTTAAAAAAAAAAAATGGCTGATCGTTTTGCTAGATAAGATATTCCTCGTCTGGGATCATTTAGAGCTCTTTGAAGCTGCATTGAAGCTAAAATTTGGACCTTCAACCCATTGAATCCCAATGAAGTCCACTATAGGGACACTAAATAAGACTGCTATGATAACTGTTCCTTCATATAACTGATGTTCCTACATAATGCTGTTATAATAAACAGTAACACTTTATTTAGGGTCCAACTCTCACTGTTAAGTAGTTGTTTATTAGCTGCATATTACTAGGATATTGCCTTTTTATTAGTATATATAAACCACATTATTAACCTTATTCTGCATGACCATATTCTACATACTTTAATTCTACCCAATACCCAAACTTAACAATAAGCTGCAATTAAGAGTTCATCGAGGCAAAAGTCATAGTTCAGAGCAAGAATTTGACCCTAAAGTGTGACCTAATAAACTATGATAAATTCATCCCCCTCATCCTTTGTAATACAATTAAAAAGCAATGCATTTAGATTATCAGAGAAATCAATATAATCAAGTTGCATCTGAGCAGAAAGACAGGGTCGCAAAAACAGGGTTTGTGAGGCCTGAACCCCTGCTGTGTTTTTAAGGTGAGCATAGAGATGAAGTGAAGGGATTTTTATGAATGCAGGATAAGCCGGCGCTGCTCACAGGAGTGAAAATGGCAGCGATCCCGGCAACTGTGCTAAAGTCATGCATGTGCGTCGAAAGGTTGTTAGTTCTGCTTTTTTAAACATGTTGTGGGGTGAGGTGGGTGATGCCAACCTAGACACAAAATGATGGCAGCAAGCAGACGCTTCACAGATCTCATCATAGTTTCTGCCGGCCGGTATTTACATCTGAGCACCACGTCATGTCAGTTACCTCGAAAAGCCTCTACAAATGCTAAAGTCTCTCTCTCTCTCTCTCTCTCTCTCTCTCTTAAACAGACAGGGGTACCATTATTTCTCTGCTTCAGTACACTTAGGTGAAGCTTCAGCCTCCAGTCTCTCTCTCTCTCTCTCACACACACTTTTCAAAATCAAAGACAGGTCTCATGCCTGTTATTAAGCATGCTTGCACCCTGTTCATGGAGGCTGACACCAAACAAGCAGTTCCTCACAAACTCTACATGTGTGGATTCCATGCAAGCATATTTGGCAAGAATTTTAAATATGTCGCATTCGCTGCAGATTTCACATGAGGAGGAGAAGTCAGTTCCTGGTACCACTTTATATGAAGTGTACCTTAAGTGAATAATTTGATACAATGCATTTATTGTGTGCATACATTTTTTTTACATTGTACTTACATTTAAACACTACATGCATGTAATTACAGCTGTAATTAATTTCTGTAATTACATCTATAATGACAACTGTTGACCTTTCCTTACCATTAAACCACCAAATCTGTCCAAACCTTACCTGAATCCACCTCAATAGCTGTCAATTGTTTCACAATACAACATCAAGAGGTACACTGTACTAAAGTATTAATATTATTTGTTTAATGTAAGTACATAGTAGTTAAAGACACCTAACATAAAGTGTGACCCAGTTCTTAGTAACATAAAAACCTACATGAAAGTTTGATTAAAAGATTGTTTTGAATACAGCGTTGTCATTACACTAGATAAAATTTTATTTTACAATATTCTTGTGATCGGTATATTATATGTTTACTATAGTAATAACACTAAATTATGCACTTTACAAGCAACACATTCAAAACCAAACCCTAACCATAGAAGGTACAGGGTGTTACCTGTCTATCAATCAATCAATCAATCAATCAATCAATCTATCTATCAATCAATCAATCAATCAATCAATCTATCTATCAATCAATCAATCAATCAATCAATCAATCAATCTATCTATCTATCTATCTATCTATCTATCTATCTATCTATCTATCTATCTATCTATCTATCTATCTATCTATCTATCTATCTATCTATCTATCGATCTATCAAATTATGTAAAGAATTATGTAAAGAATTATATAAAGATTATACATTATTTATATAAAAAATAATATAAAGATTTTATGCAATATATGCTACAAAGAGTTTATGCTTATAGATACGCATAAAGAATATGTCTATCTTTCTTTTCAGTCACACATTTCATGAAAACGTCTACAAAACATGATGGTCTGTATGTAACATCAATGATATGTCATGAAAAAAAGAATTATAACAAAATGAAAACTTTGGTAAACCTCAAACCTGTGTGTGTGTGTGTGTGTGTGTTCTCCTGCAATAGTTCAGTACTCTAATAGGTGTGTTTATCTCCACAATGACCCAGTATGTGTTGGCAGTGGACTGGATGTATCTGGGCTTGCTGTGCCCTGCAGGGAGTCCAGGACTCCAGACCTGACTGAGGTCAGTGTAACTGCTGCTCAAATGATCATCCCTACAGCATCCAGACACCCTCAACCTCCCACACACACAGTCACGGGTCTGAGATTGCCAACCATTCCAACAACCAGCTAGTATTGCTGAGGGAATGTTCTAGCATTTACAAAAATGTGCTATGGTAACGAATTTCTACCAATTATCTTGATAGTGTTATGCTACAGGTCTGCTCAAAATATGCAAGATGCTAAAAATTTTACCTGAATAAGAGGGATCATAATAAACTGCTTGTTATTTTTTTATTTAGTACTGAGGACATTTTATGCCCCTTTTCAAAAGTCTTTATTTTGTTTTTGGGCTCTACTAACAATAGGTTTTCATGCTTGAATGTTCAAAAAACACATTATTTCATATGTTTGACATTGTTGCAGCTCCTCTCTTCCCAGTCTGTCAGTAACGCTCTGTTTAGTTCCTGTTTCTATGAAGCTCCTCCTTCTGAAAAGCACAATGTGCTCTGATTGGTTGGTTGGACTCTGCAGAAGCAGATAAATAGAATTTCACAGCCACGGTGGTTAAGAACCATGCACAAAAATTGCTCAATATCTTGGTTCCTGGCCAATTTTCTATCACTTTGTGTGTGTTTGACCAAGTATGTGTCCCGCCCCTTAACACAACCGACCTGCCGCCCTTTATTTTGCATATGCATTGGAGGGAAATTATTTAAATGAGGAATATTGTGACTTGTTCGTTCCTGGACGAAAACTCAAGACTCAGTTACACGCTCTAACTGCGTTCAGACTACCGCCGGCGAGAGCGTCAATGTGACCTGCAACCAACCGGAATCTAGAAGTCCCCCGCTTGAGAGAATTCCAGAGAACGAAGAGAACAAATTGCTTAGCTGGAGAAAATAATGATAAATGTCATTAGGCTTAAATATATAGTGGCACATTCAACTGCCATTTCAGACATAGCATGCAAACAATGTTAGACACCTTGGTCCATGCATCATTTTTCTTATTTATGTCCCCGTACGCAAACAGGGACACGTTGTGTATATTATTGGGAAACTCGCCACAGCACATTGACCCTTCGAGGGCAGTTTGAATGACAGGTGATCTGACCAATCATAACACTGAATCTGCCATTTTGTCTGACAAAGCAGTCAGGGGAGTTAGTAGATTAATGTTGGTGAACTTGAACTTGAAAAATTGTGTGTACTCACGTCTTGAAACAACATTCCTTCTGATGTTCATTCATGTTTATTTGATGCTATAAATGAACTAGTATGAAGAGATGATCGGTTCACGAGCCGCTTGAAGGAGCTACAGCGATCTGTCACCACACATTAAAGAGACACTAGACGCTATTTATTGTTTAACTTCTTTAAAAAATTACGATATATTAAATATGAAACGGTTTCATATGTCTGTCGACGTGTTGTCAGTGTCAATCTGTGAGAACATGATGTGTGGAGTGAGAGCGAATGACTTGTCAAACACAACTATTACAAAAGGTGAAAACAGTCACTGATGCTCAAGAAGAAAAATGATGCATTAAGAGCCAATGGAGTAAACTTTTGAATGATCAGGTAAAACTGGATTTATTTTTTTCACTTAATACTTCCCTCCTGTACGCTTCATTTGTGGTCTCTAAACAAAATAAGAAAATTCAACCTAAAAACAAAACAAGCTTTTCAAATCTTTGTCATGTTGCTCAATGTCTTTTGATGACAGCAAAAGGCCAGTTCAAAGTTACTACAGTTTATTGTAGTTAAATAACTGTTGCAATTGTGGTATTAGTGCAGAAACGAAGGTCTGGAGGAGTCAACCCTATAGGTTAGAGCCACTCTGGAGATTTTGGGTGAATAGAAATGGACAGATTTCACAGAAAATGGTGTAGTGAATGATGAACACAGACTCTGATTTTTCAGCTTCAGATTTCGAATGCATTTGGTCGGATGTTGCGTCAAAATGTTTGATATTTTGAGCCAAGTTTAGAACACAGTTGCACAAGTTTGTTACGTTCGGTATGACTTAAAAGTCAGTGCTTGATGCCTAGTTTTTCTCTGTAATCATTTGTAATATCAGCGAGTGTATATGATAGAGCCTATTGAACAGTGTGTATGTGTGTTTCTGCTGACATCAGATGAACCGTGGCTGAGGGAGGTTTCACATCCATTACTGATTTCAGGGGAGCTGACGAGCTCGCTGGCATTTCATACACTCATACGTAACATACATGGATCATCGTAAGGGTCCCAGTTAATGGAGAATATCTGGTGTCCGTGTCGCTGACAAGATGAATGTGGTATTACATTAGGCAGTAGTAGCACTGCAGTTAATAAGGTTATTCTGCATGTCTGATAAGGTGCTTTTCTGACACATTTGATCATAAACATAATTCATCTGGGGCATAAAGACAAGGGTCAGAGACCAGCTTTAATGTGCATGAGAGAGGAGTATATGGGTTGTTGCCATGAAATCCCACTTATTTCAACTCAGTTTCAGTTGCTGCCTTAAATTTTATGCACAACCAAATTGGCAGGATAATTTAATTTCAACTCCTTTTTTCTAAAAAATCTTCTAATTGGTTAGATTATTTTAATGAGTTAACGAAAAACATATGTTGCCATAACATAATATTTTACAACAGTATGTGGGTGAGATTTGAGCATCATGGACCAATTTTTTATTGCAAATTTATTTATTTATCCTGGCGAGTGTAGGATGAGGTTGTCATCTTAATCTGGCAGTGTTTTTTTTTTTAATAAACCAAGCAAAATTGCAACTGAACTTCCGAGCCAATGATCATCATTGTACGGAAAAGAGGAACTTTGATGTTTTGATTATTACTCCTCGCAACATGAGGGTGTGTGGATGATGACGTTATTTTCAGTTTAAAGCAAATTTTCCACTGAAAGCAAATGATCGGTGCGAACAAGACATCCAGGGTTTTTGCAACAGCGTTTTATATAAACACTTTTTTTAACCTACAATAATTATACAATTAAATTATCAAAGGCACATTTTTTCACTTTTTTTATTTTTTATTTTTTTTACAAAGTAAGTGTGAGTGATCACAACGCCTCATGGTGACTTTGTCCATGAACGTGAATATCTAAGATGAACGAATCACTCTCTTGAATCAGTTGATTCCAGCTCATTTAGTTATTGGTCTGAATCAGTCAAATAATTCACAAGAGTGTACAAAGGATCTGATTTATGGAACAACAAAAATCTTAATATAATAGCTGAATATCAGCAAATTACAAATAAATTTACTAATAAACTTGTATGCCATTAAGCCTCAAATGTCAACTATACATTGCTTTTGGTTTCTTCTTTAAATAAAAAAAAAAGTTTAAAAAATGCATGGTATTATAATGTTATACTGAAATTAAAAGACACATCTGAAGCATACAGTACAATGTAATTTTTTTTGAACGATTATGTAATTGTGGCATCCGTAATTGTAATCACGTTTAGAATTTTGATTAATTGTGCAGCCCTAATTGTCAATGTACATATGAAACAGGATTTAGCACTTTATTAAATCTAAACTAACTTTATTAAACATTATTAAATCTAAATATTGCAAATAAAAACCTCCAGCTAAGCCACGAGACATAAAAGATTTTAGCGTTGTTTATCATATTTATGTTTTAAATGGCTATTATTTATTAGTGTTTTTAGTATGTATTATGGGATTTGTCACAATGAATTCAATAAAAAAAACTGCACTAAAAAATCACAATCATTACAATAAAAACCTGAATCTATTATAACATTTCTGTATTGACATTTTACACTGAATGCATTGTTAATATATTTTTATATTATATATATATATATATATATATATATATATATATAGATATATATATATATCTAGATATATATATATCTAGATATAGATATAGACAGATAGATAGATAGATATTGATATATATTGATATATATATGTATATATGTGTGTGTGTGTGTGTGTGTGTGTGTGTGTGTGTGTGTGTGAGTGTGTGTTCGAGCTTGTTGAAAAAAAATATGATGATATTTTAGTAATCTTAATAATCAAATTTTTTAAGACATCTAATTGGACACATCCTCAATAATAAAAAAAAAATAATAAAAAAAAACATGATAAAATACAAACAATGTTCAGTATGTCTTGAAGCCAATTGAGGCTATAAAAACAATCTTTTCTGAAACGAAGCAATGAATCCTAATGGAAACACGGCACAGAGCAGCTCGTGAGCATCACGCGTCAGTCCGGCGCGTTCAGGGCTTTCTGTCTCTTTACATAAAATGTGCCAAATCCTCCAGTCTGTGTTATATTGGCCTAATAGACACTGTAGAATCTATTTTACCCACATAAACAGACAGGACAGCAGAATCAGCAATGAAGAGGCCATATGAATTATGTATATTACATTACCATTCTCCTCCACTATCAAACACTGCCAAACAATAGGGATAGAAAATTGGCCAGGAACCAAGATATTGAGCAATTTTTGTGCATGGTTCTTAGCCACCGTGGCTGTGAAATTCTATTTATCTGCTTCTGCAGAGGGACGGCCAATATATACGTTCCTCCGAAATCCTTCTCTCTTTTTTTTCACAAGTAAATCTAATGCAAACAAGTGCTGCATAATTGAAAAGTCTTCATTCTCAGAGTCCAAAGCCTTATCATGGCCATGTCTGGGAAACAGGCAAATACGAGGCTGGAAAGAATTGTTTCATTGATTTTCCTTTATAAATCAAAGGCAGATAAATCAAACAAGGCAATTCTCCCTGGCTGCTTCACTAAAACCTTTTGTGCTGCCTACACAACATGTCACAAACTATTATTTGCAATCATGTTGCGCTTATTAATCTGGAAGCAAATGAATGAGCTGTTAGATGGAGTCACAGAGGGATTTATTGGAATGCAACACGCACGCCGGCCGTATTATGTTGCAAACACAGAGTGGTTGTTGAGAAGCTGCCCTTTCACATCGAATTTTACCTCACTAATTCATATTCTCATCGAAACGCTTTTGAAAGGAGGGGTGAGTAAAGAGATTAAAATAACAATGGAACATCTATTGCACAGGAGCGTGTGACAACCAGACAGAACTGGAGCTGGCACGAGGTCAGACGCGAGCAGGTATCTGCACACGTGACTCTGAAGATAATGCTGAATTAATATGTCAGTCACTGCCTGCTCCCTTTTATCATCAGATTAATGCAAAAGAAACAAGGAAAAGACAGGAAAAACTACAAGCTGTGGTTACATTAAATTGTTTACCTGCATTATTATAATAGTGTGTTTGTTTGAATGTATATGCACAGTTCACTATTATGCTCACTGCACTTATTAGATCAAAATGGAGGTAGTACTATTGTGAAAAATTATTATAATTTAACATTTTTTATTTTTTTTTTTTTTGAGATAAAAGCTGAATTTTCAGCATCATTTCAGTCATCAGTGTGACATGATTCTTCAGAAATCATTATGATATGTAGAAACATGACTATGATTATTATCATTGAAAAATATTTTTGTCGAAATTGTAATACATTTTTTATCAGGATTCTCTGATGAATATACATTTATACATTTATTGGAATTACAAACATCTTTTACTGCTTTTACTTTCACTTTTGATCAATTTAAATGATTAGTTCATTTCAGAATTAAACATTTCCTGATAATCTACTCACTCCATGTCATCCAAGATGTTTATGTCTTTCTTTCTATCTTTATCCAATCCTAGACGAGGAATAAGCGGCTTATCTACCGAAACGATCAGCCATTTTCTAAAAAAAACTTTTCTTGCACTGCTCTGCGATCGTCACGTTGGAAAGGTTGGCGGAAGTACCAATCCAGTGTTTACAAAGTGAACGAACAAGGACTCATTCAAACGCCCTTTACAAAAAAAAAGGTGAAACAATGATGTCGGGCGATTTTGAAGTTGGAGAAGAAAATGAGATGGAGCTTTTCCCCTACTACCGCAGTACTTCCGCCTAGGTCACGCGTTTGGACCTTCAACCCGTTGAACCCCAGTGAAGTCCACTATATGGAGAAAAATCCTGGAATGTTTTCCTTAAAAACCTTTTCAACTGAAGAAAGAAAGACGTGAACATCTTGGATGACATGGGGGTGAATTATCAGGAAATTTTAATTCTGAAGGGAACTAATCCTTTAATGCATCCTTGCTGAATAAAAATATTATTTTCCTTTAAAAAAAAAAACGTTCTGACCACAAACCTTGAACAATAGTATATTCTGTACCATTGTTGGGAGTAACGCATTACAAGTAACGTGAGTTACTTAATCATATTACTGTACTAATAAAGTAACACGTTACGTAAGTTACAAGAACATATCTGAGTTACTTTTTTAAACAAGTAATGCAAGATACTTTGCACATACAGCAATACTTTGTAATACTTCTAATGTATTGACTGACAGACTGAAAGGTTTTTTTGAGCTGCGCCCTCTACTGTACAGGCGTAAATTTGCATTTCCTCAGCCCGAGGCTCATTCATTTCACTTTTAGTGAAAGGGCCTTTACATTTGCCAGAAATAGAATGTTGTTTTATAATTATCCTTATTATCGTTAAAAAACAAACAAAGAAACCAGCCCAGATGAGAAAAAGTTACGCAAAAATAACGTACCACATTGCTTTTCATAAAAAGTAACTAAGAAACACAATTAGTTACTTCGGGAGTAACACAATGTTGTAATGCATTACTTTTAAAAGTAATGTTCTGTACATACATTACAAAAATCTGCAAGTATTCCCTTCCCCGTTTTTACACTTAAATGGCTTTGTCTAGTCTGGTGGAGGATGTTCATCTTTATGTTCTTGAGGCACGTCAATGTTAATTTGGCCTTTTCTTTGAGCTCATTGTTGCGAGCATCTGTTATTTAGCCGACTGAAACAGGTTCTCCAGCATCATTTCCCCACGAATAGCTTGTGTAACCCTGTGACTGGTTTTAAAACTTACCTCCCCTCTGCTCTCATAATAGTAACCTATTATCCCCTCTGCCCTTTGAGCTCCCGCCGTCCTGCTAAACACACAGACCTACAGCTGATCTTTTCATAATATTTTAAAGAGGGCGTCCCTGCTGGAGAGGCGTGGAGAAGGGGGACAAATTAGAGCTGACAGTATCTACTTAAATCAGCGAGATAACTGATCCTCAGGGACCGGGGGCCACATGGGGCAGAGAAGCTTCTCAAGGGCCCCTCATTTTAACACACACACACGCCTTTTAACAGGCTACAGAATGTCAACAATCCAGCCTTGAATGAGCCAATGAATCCACAAAGGAAAGAGGATTTAACAGCTGATGTCCCAAAATGCCATTTGAGGGGTGGATGGGGTGAAAATTTACGTGAATTGAGATTCAAGAATCTGTCTCTCTATCTATGTAGTGTTAAGTGGTGTTCTTTTCTTTCATTAGGTGGGTTCAAAGTGAATGTGGACTGTAGTGATTTTCTGCAGAATTACAACCTGTGTGAAAATATATGTGCTTGACTTGATTGTTCCTGAGTTCACCTTTTAACCTTTACCAGCCTGAAACATGGTATGTCTTATTTTGGCGTCTTGCATGGGCTGTTATCTTCTTAATAGGGCATTTACTGCAGCGCAGTGTCGGCGGTAAATCAGACTGGGAGACCAGAAGGGGTAATTAAGCCACATCAGTCTCTGTAAATCTCACATTCACTCTATCTGTGGTGATGGAGATCTCTCGGGCAATTATAGTACTATTGTTAAAGGCAGAAAAAGTCACAAGCTACAAATGTTACCAATTTGCCCCTTTATTTTATTCTTTTGTGTGAAACAGCAAGCTACAGTAGAAGAGCTGCTGCTAAAAAGGAAATGGAAAAAAAAGAAGTAATATTCTGAAACAGAATACAGGATCAGACAGCAGAAGTGGGGGAAAAAAACAAAACAAGGGCTGGGTAAATATAGTACAGAACACGTGTTGGGTTAATTTTACCCAGCAAATTGGGTTGCTTATTTAACCCAACATAATTGATTGATTCATTTTTACTATAATACAAGCTTTTTATATACATATATATATATATATATATATATATGAATTAATGTTTATGGATTATGAACATAAATCCTCTAAACTTTTTTTGAAATACTCTACACAACCACTGGTTTGCATGATAATTCCTTTATCAATTTTATATTATAGCATATTTTATTTTATTGAAATAATATTTATGTATTAATTTTAGTATTACTGTTTTACCAATATGAAGTTTTTCTAGGCCTATATAGTCATTTCTAAACTCACCATGTCATCTGATCTTAGTTCATTACTAAAACAAATTTATTGCTGAAATAATATCTCTGAAAAATCTTGGGACATTTTTTTTTCTATCCAAGTCCTGGGTAGAAGGAAGAAGTGTATATTTTAATGCGTTCTCGTTTAATGAATGTTTCCACCGTAACGGCTCTGGATCTCGTGCCGGCGATGCTCACGTTCGGCGGAGGAAGTGATAACTTTGCTCTTTACTCGTAGGCGAAAAATACTGTGACTGACTGCATAACCTGTCCATAAATAATCAAGTGTGCAATTCTGAGAATATATTTTAACATCCTAAGTATTCTGTATCTTTTTGAACAAAATCATAAAAATTTTTTGCAAGGCATCAGGCATTTCCATCACGCAAAAAGAGTTTAGGTGACTCAAATCGCCTTGCTTTGCATAAAATTTAATGAAATACAGAATGAATTTTTAGATAAAATAAAACATACACAAACTCCCCAAATACTGGAAAAATAACCCCAAAAATTACCCAAATGGCTAAACCCAGGACTTGGGTGGGAAAAAAAATGCCCCAAGATTTTTTAGAGATTTTATTTCAGCAATAAAATCTCTACGATCAGATGGTAAGTTTGAAATGATTATAAAAAACTTCATATTTGTAAAACAAATAATCAATTGAATATATGAATATTATTTCAATAAGTAAATAAACATACAAACAAAGAAACACCTGTGAACAGCACCACACACACTAGAACACAGGAATATGAGATCTAGAAGTCAGAGACAGAGGCATGCTGGGAATCCCGAAACCCGAGGTTTACAGATGAAATACAGTTAACAAAACCAGAGAATTATTGCTGTTGCAGTAAGTAATTGCTAAGCTTGTGATTTGCACCATTATCATGAAATAATTCTTCTCACATAGTTTGCATATTTAGAAACATTGACCTTCAAAATCAAACTCAATTAAAATATGTTGTTCAGCAATTAGATTTAGCTTACAACTGTGTAATATGATGACCAACACTGTAAAAAGACCCACCAACATGTATTTAATTTATTACAAATGACATGCATGGTCAGGGCAACCAAACTTCTTTTGATTAGATTGAACATGTATCTGTGTACATTTTATATGAATGAAGCATTCATAACATCAACAGAAATAAAGAAATCCAGTTATGACAAACAGAACATGATGAAATAATTATCAAAAACTATTTCAGTAAACATCCCGAAATGGCTGATAGTTCTACTGTGGTACTGTGTAGCAGTGCTATTTTAAAATACTTTACCACAATCGTTAGACCCTAATTTACTGTTTAATGTATGAGATGCGTCACCGTGTAAACACAGCGCTCTGAACGTGCAGTAAATGAAAAATGAGCCAAATCCTCTGTGGAAACTACAGCAGGACAACAGTGAATTTATGGGCCGCGACCGGGGCAGCCTCTAATACGACCTTGAGTTTGTCTTCATCCAAATGCAAACGCCATCCGTTTAGTTATTTACATTCACACAACAACAATACAGACTTGTGTTAAGATGAGCAAAGGCACACGATGGCAAAGCAAAGACAAGTTATTTTGAATATTTCGACAAAGTCATTCAATAAAAAAAATTAAGTTAAAACATGGAGGTTTATTAACATGAAAGGCACAACTGTAACTGAGCCTTTTTCCCCTTTATGATTGTACATCTAGAATCTGGACACTTAAATCACACTTTAAAAATGAAAGAAAATATGAAATCAAGAATTTTAAAAAGAGGGAACAAACACAAACACACTTTCCAAACAATACACCTCACAAAAACAAGTTTGAAATGATAAAACAATGGATATATGATTCAACGTGAACAGAAAACGTATTATGACACGTAATTGTCTGTCACTAGTGAAGTGAATCTTAATGTGATCTATGGTTCCTCTGATAGAAGAACTGACCACAAAAAACACCAAAACACCTGTTGATTAAAAGGTTGACAAAAAACTGCAGCATTTGCTTGCAGATGCCACTTGGCTTTAGATTTTGTTATAATGCAATGAGTTTCATACATTTTCAAGTATGAATTAAGTGTCCACCTCTACTATATATAATCAATGAAGGAACAGAGTTTAACACCGAGGAGAAAATACAGAAGGGTTCAGACTACACAATATTTTTGTCTGTCACTATGTCAGATTATGAGATTTTGACTCTTAAATTCTTGCTGTGTCGTGGACAAGACGTCATGTGGCTTTCCGACCAATCATCGCTTGCCATCTTAACGAATCTATGTCTAATGTCAGTAGGTGTTTACATGGAGCATTGTAATCGGTTTAAAAAGTCCAGTCCGAATGAAAATGCTGCATATAAACACCTCAATCGGAATAAAAATGCCCAAACCGAATGAAATTGTAATCGGTCTGAGAGGGGTGGGACAAACATTTCTAGAAACCGAACAAAATAAAAATTCTGCCATATAAATGCGTTAAACCGATTACTTTGCGTCTACGTCATCCCGTCAAGAGGTTGAGGGTCGCCAATGCACAATGGCGGCGGCAAAATCAAACTGGAGTAAAACTGCAACAACACATTTATTAAATACACTGAAGGAACTCAGTGTATCATTACTTCGGACCTTCATTGGAGGGGGGGTAATATTGAGTCGCACAGCCACCAAAAGGTCAGCTTCCTGTGCCATCTTTTCCTCATACAGCAGTGATATGCTAAAATTCACGCTGTTGCTTGATTAAGAGCGACATTTTACATAAAAATAGCATGCATAAGAAATAATGGAACTCCATGCTGACAGGTATAAAGCGCGGCAACAGGACATAAGCTAATGTGTGCAAGTCAAAAAGTCCTTCCGATTGAAAGCGCCAGCACATGTCGGATTAGATAATGATTTTAATCGGACTGACAAAAAAGTGTACATGTAAACGTGGCTAATGAAGGCGGAACTGATTTCTGAAAACAAAACAATACCTACCAAAGTGGTGTGTTAGCTTAATGCTAATTCCAGTACTAGTAGGTTGCTGAACCCCTCCACTATCGTTCTCCAGCGTTTATCTCTTTTCACTCTGCCATGGTCGACCTTCGAGGAAACATCATAAAGGCAAGAGTATTGTTGCCAAAGATCCACGAACCTTTCCTCCATTGCAAGATTCCACCTAGCAGCACTGATACCATCGTCTCTTTCGATTCGTCGTGTTTGAAAGCTGTGCACGGAAGAGCTTCTGTGCTCCTATTGGTCAATAGCACAGATGTGACAGAATCCGTTGTGGAGGGCCAGAAAAAAAAATGAGACATGATAGTCTTTCCGTTTAGACGTTATGAAGCTTCGCAGACACAGCGTCGGTCGTCATCAACTCTGAAACACTATATGAGATTAAAAAAAAAATCGATTGTTGGGTCCCAATGGCCATTTTCGTTTACGAATCACCACAACACCCTACATCAAACGTGCCAAAATGGGATGATTTTCGTGTAGTCTGAACCCAGCATTAGATCCCTACCAGATAAGCCTGCGGGTCTGATCCGATCAGAATAACCCATAGAGTAAACAACAAAGAGAAGATGCATGGCATAATTTTACACAAAGGGTTTTTTTTTTTCTTTTTAAATAAAAATTGGCAGATCGTTTCTAAGGATCAATGTTCCCCGTTGTGTTCGTTCTGCTCACACCGTGATGAGCCATTGGACAGGCAAGTCCAGCCATCTGAAATCTGTGCCTAATTTATTACTGAAAACTTGATGTTAGAACATGGAGGCATTCTCCGTTAATCACATCTCCTAGGAATGCGTGCAGTGGGCCAATACCCTGATGTGTTTCCTTTTAAAAAAGACAGGAAAATAAGGCTCGCTCTCAGACTAAGCCTCGCCGTAATTCAGGGAGCAGGGGACCGCGCTCAGTGTAAAGTTCAATTCTCCTCATCCATTAACTCTGAATAAAACTACCATCATTTAGATATTTGTTCATTCAGTATTCCTTTAGCTTGAGAGAGGGAGATCTGAGTCTCCATTCTGCGCTCACGCTTGGCTAATCACAGAGGGGAACAGAGCTAGTCAAAATGGCTCCCCCTCAGCATTAAAATAAGAACCTCAAAGAAAAGCTGTTAGCCTGTAGCTGGAGAGCCTTTTATCAGATCAGAGTAACATGGAAAGCAGGATAAAAAACCTTGCGGTAAATCTCCAGTCTTTTATGTGCTGAAGGAGACAGACTGCTGTTTGGCTTTGTTTCAGCCCAGGATGTTAAGAGTGAGCTGGCATCGTGCTCTCGGCTTGATGGAGCCGTTCAAATTATGAAAACTCAAAATCAATCCTGCAGAAGATCTACAAAGCTCAGGCATGCTGAACTGTGAACCTGTTGGAGATGTGTCATAGTGAACAAAGCTTTGAGATCTGGCAACTCTCTACAAGAGCAACCGTCTACACTCTTAAAATAAAGTTCCAAAAGGGGGCTTTCACAATGTCATAGGGGAACCATTTTTGGTTTGAACCTTTCAGTGATCAGTTCTTAAAATAACTTTTTTTTCTTAGTGTGAAGAACAATTTAGTAATCTAAAGACCCTTTCTCCACTATAAAGAACCTTAAGCGGTTCCATGAATGTTAAAGGTTCTTCATGGAACCATCAATGCCAATAAAGAACCTTTATTTTGAAGAGTCTACATGTAATATGGAATAGGAACTGAAATGGAAAGTCCAGGGTGCCCAATCCTGCTCCTGGAAGGCCACCTTCCTCCAGGGTTTAGCTCCAGCCCTACCTCAATCAGCTAATCAAGCTCTTAAGGATCACATGAAACTTCCAGGAAAGTGTGTTGGAGCTAAACTCTGCAGGATGGTGGCCTTCAGGAGAAGGATTGGACACCCGTTCATATGATGCAATTTTAAAAGTTCATTATTTTGTTTTATTGGGTTGATAGAATAGGTTAACATGCTTTAGTGTTTTTTGTTTGTTTGTTTGTTTGTTTGTTTGTTTTCTCATCTACAATGCCTGGCAAAAGTTTTCTACCTTGAAGAATTTTTTAAAAATCACGATTTTATCATCTCGATTTTAGCATCCCGCTCTATTATGGACTTAGTCCATGGAACGCTTGCAAATGGTCTAAAATGCAGCTTATGGGTTTTGACTGGCAGATGTAAATTTGAGCCCATCAGCCCCATCCGGATTTCCTTGAACTGGATGCCAGTTAAAATTAGAGTGAAGTTCAAAATGTTTTTAAATCATTACATAATCAAGCACTGTTCTGTCTGTACAAGCTGTTGTGATTTGGACGCCCAAGAATGCTTTCTGTCCCCAGATCCAAATTGAAACACAGTGGTGATCAAGCCTTTATATCTGTTCTACAATTTTAGAATAATCTTCCGTTTTTCATCCAAACAGTGACTGCTCTTCCTGTTTTTCAATCTATGCTTAAAACTCACCTATTTGAAAAGGAGTTTACAGCTTAATTATGTCGGTAGCACTTTATTTTATAGTTCTGTTTCGCATGTACATACTATGTACTTATTATAGTAATTAGAATAACTGGGTACATAACAGGGCACTAACCCTGAATCTGTCCCTAAACCTAACCTTACCTCATGTATGGCCAGTTTCACAGACAGGGCTCAACCTAGTCCCAGACTACAATGCATGTTTGAGCTGTTTTAACTAAAAGCATCTTGCACTGATATATCTTAAAATACACCAGTGCCACTGTTTTCAAGATTCACACCATTAATGTTTTTTCTAAAGCTACTTAAATGTCCTAATTGAACTAAGACTGCTTAATCTAAGCCCTGGCCATAGCTACCTTATCATACTTTTTTGGGTAAGCATGGTGTAAGTAAATGCACGCCCTGTAAAATAAAGTGCAACCATAATGTCTTTATTATGAGGTTACATATGCTACATAGGGTTCTTGAGTTCATTATATTTAGATTTTTTTTTTTTTAGATATTAAAAAGTACCTCTATTGAGGTGGCTTTCTAAAGCGCTACAGAGTAGAGTTCTTTTTTTAACTCTCCTATTATAACATCAGGCTGTAGAGCCCTTTTTGGTTCTGATTATTTTTAAGAGTGTATGATGCCCAGAAATGCTGTCTAGGTAGCAAGCTCACTATGGTTTTGAGACCTAGCTTTGATATTGTATGAAGGAGGCAGCATTTTAATGGTAAGCCTTTCATGTGAGGTATAAAAGTTTATGCTAATTAGACACTTAGCTAGTGCTTTTATCCAAAGTGACTTACAGCATGTTGATTACAAGGACAGCCCCTCTGGAGAAACCTGGGGTTAAGTGCCTCACACAAGGGCACAATGGTAATAGTTGATGGAACAACCCTTACAGGGTTCACACCTACAGCCTTCCCAGCCCACATCTCTAATGCAACAGTGGAAGCTTATTAAAGTCCTGAGAATATTGTGGAGACATTTTAAGCAATGGCTTAAAGGGGTCATGACATGGATGTTTTTTATTTTAATATGTTAACATTTTAAATTATATGTTAACACACACACACGTCTGTATTGCTATCTTAGTGAGGACATTACATAGACTTCCATTGATTTTATATAAGGTCAATGATATTTTCTAGCACCTAACCCAACCCCTACTCCTAAACCTACCAATCACAGAAAAAAACATTAGATTTCAATAAAAACCTATTTTGTCTGATTTATAAGCCTTTTTATCTTGTGAGGACCAGTCACATGTCCTCACTAGTGGGTTGAGAAAGTATTTCACAGTATAAGTGAGCACATTTGGTCCCCACAAGTATAGCCAAAACGAGTACACACACAAAATCTGTGTGAAAACAATTATTTTGAACCTTCATTCTGAGCCTCTGTCTGAACTGATCAGTTTTAAGGGGCGGCTCCTTTAAGGCTTGTCCGTAAATGGCCACTGTTATGATTGGTTAACATCATTGCCTAGGAAACAGTATCAACGCCCACTCTCTATTACAAGTGTTTTGAAAAACTTATCCATATAAAACCAGTTAAAGACAAAGCATTATGAAATCTTTTATAGTTATATATCAGTTTGTGATGCAGCTGCTGTCAGATCCAAAACAGTCGGCCATTTCATCTTTCAACAAAAGTTTCTTTGCAAACTCTCCATAATACTGTGCTTCGTGTACAAAACAAAATGTTCAGAATAAACACAAAACGATCCGGGGCGCCTTTAAAATAAATCATCCATTTGTACTTGATGCTGGTATTCTTCTGAAGTCTATTCAGAGATGCAAATGAGATGTCTAAACTGGATGCATCAAAGCAAACGTTCTTTTCCATTCATCCTGTTGTCTGCAGAGTCAAGTGTGTTGAGTATGTCAGAAACTGAACACACATCTGTATACTGTATCCAGTGTAGACAGTGCCAGTCATTATAATGAGTTCTGTTTGCTTTTGACACGCTGCTCACATCCAGTGTAAGTGAATGTCTGCCATTACTAAAAGCCAGTGGGCGGGACCTATTGTGCGATGAAGTATAACTATTCGTCGATGTCTTGTTCTGGAGGCTGGCAGATGCAAATGTATTTCCCCGTGTGACATCACAGATCCTGCAACATCAAACAAAACGAACCATTTCTGAAGGTGATTAAAAATGCTTTGTTTATAACGAAGAGGACATTTTAACCTCTGAAACTTGCAGGATGCTTTAAAGCTGCAATATGTAAAATTTTTACAGTATAATATCCAAAAACCACTATGCCAGTCTATATATATATATTTTGTTAGGTTGAGTATCTACAATATCCCAAATGTTTCCAACTATTTGTAAATCAAGAGAAAATTGCAATTTAAACCAAGGCTCCGGGACATGTGAGTGAGTCGCCTGTCAATGGCGTCATATCCGCGTTACCCTCGGTTTCCGGTTTTATTTTGTAGAAACCATGGAAACACAAAAGAAGCTTTAATATTACATGTTTAATAGACAAGGGAACATCTGTTTTGCATATAGCTCAACGCGTTTAGTCTTATTGTTTAAATCTAATTTTCTTGATTTTCTGCGAGTACCATGCTTTACCATTCCTCAGAGAAAAACACTATTTTTCCAGTAACGTTACCAGACACAGCATTTTCAGATGCAACTTTATTTTTAGTAACAGTAAAACAGAATTTTCTCCATCATACAATATGTTTTAAAATTAATTACGTGTCATTTATCAACACAAGCCATCCAGCATTTAATATGATATTGTAATATGGATGTGTCTCACAGCAGCCGCGAGCGAACGCTCAGAGTAACGTTATAACATCATTTTCAACACACTCAGATGTATCTAATATGATAAACAGAGCTGTGTTTCCTCATACTCATGACCGGAAAAGCGGAAACAGCGACTGTGTCTCGAGGCGTGTGTCGCGTTCGTCTCTCATTATCAATCGCTCCAGCGTCTCGTTCAGCTCCACAACACTCGCTCCTGCTCTGCTTCATACTACAGTAACGTTAAGAATCGCATCCGTGAACATGATTTCTGCTCGAGTCTCATCCCGATTCTTTTCCACCGGCTGTGAGGTGAAGACCCCATGACCCAAGATTCCTCGCTCAAACTTGCCGTCATCAAGCTACACCTTTGTTTTGAATAGGCGACCTCTAGTGGACGAAAAACTACATAGTGCACCTTTAATAGTACAAAAACCTCTTATGTGTCAAAAGATTTCTCATGTCATGCTCTTTAAGGTATAATGCACTGCAGTAGTTTCTATAGGTTGTTTGCAGTGATGTACGGTGGAGCGAGACTGACAGGTTTAAACCCCAGCTGACGAACACACTCCGCTCACCCGACGCATTCTAATATCTCAATAAACACCTGGCTCAGACTCACGTCACACCTGTGCTTTTCTGCGGTTAGACACCAAGTCGTCGGGAGACCAATGCACCTGCCGAACACCCCTCCATAACTCCTGTTGGAACACTGCTCTCAACAGGAATCACGTGGGATTAGTGTGTGGCGTCACCGGAGAGTTCAGATGCACATTTGAGTGGAATATTTGCAGATCAGAATAGTTTAAACCCTTTATTGCAGTGATTTATTTTAAGAGCAAACAGTTTAAAAGTGAAATTAAATTACACAGACTAAGTGGCAGCCTTTTTTTATAATCACTTCGCAATTGTGGAACATTATATACATTTCAGGCAAGTGCCTAAATCTTTGTGTGAAAAAGTGTGAATAAATTCAAACTGCAAATATAAGTATACATAATTATTTTTTGATATTAGCAAGGAGAACCAATTTTTGCCTTAAAATGCCTGTAGCTCATGCACGTCAAGACTGTTTTCTGCTGAAAAACCGAAAGTTTTCCAGTGAAACATCAGGAAGGTATTAGTACATGTTATACGCACTAATCTGATGTAATGTGATTTTATGTGAACACCAGCATGAGGCTATACCACAATTTTCATAAACACACCACATTAAATTGTTTAAATTCAATAAGCATATGCCTCTAAATGCGGCAACGCCATTGGGACCGGGCTGTTGATCAATATTATTGCACACTTCCCACTCTATCAATTTAGTGTCTGCTAAGGGTTCATTATCCACTCTAATACTGAGGCTTAAATTAAAGAGGAAAAAGAGGAATATATTAACAGTCCCTTTACCCAGCGGTATTTATTAATTTCACACAACAGCACACATTCAGTAACTCACCTCACTGAATTTCCATGCAGATGAGAGAGAACTACTACTAATATGGAAAATAAAAACTATTTTCCATCAGAAGGACTGCCATAAAGCCATCTAAATAGGTCAACACACATATTATAGCAATTTTTAACAACAATTTTGTCATTTTCATGAATTAAATGCCTCAACAAAAACTTCAAATGACTCTATTACAAGTATAATGTCAGTTAGTAATAACCAGTTGCATGCTTTCACTAGATTTGAAACAAATCCCGCTACAATGCGATTTCTGAGTGCTAATAGCTGTTTGGCTTAAAGCTGAGCTTCAGTCTTAATGAGGACTGATCCAAACTCCAGAAGTCATTTGGATGCTCTTTGTAATTATGCAAATGAAGGTGCATGTTTGATGAGGCTCAGTGCAGAACTCAGTGTCTGTGACTGTGATCCAGGCAGGTGTTTCATCCTTCAGTTCAATCACAGTACAGATGAACAGAGTGCCTGAATCCCACAAACACACACGGAGGATTATAGTCAAAACCATGATGAGTGATCATTACACTGTGTCATTTATTCAAAGGTTGTAGTGCAAAATTATTTATTATCAGTGGCACTTTGCTCGACGCTTTATTGATGGGAAATGTGCACAAAGATGTTGAATATTATCGTTCTTTTGCACTGTTACAGTTAAAACTGTGACAGTTTATGTCTGTCTATAGGTTTCTTTCTCAAGGCTCCGTAGGCTTGTGCTTTAAAGCATTAGTTCAGTCATGATTTAAAATTTCCTGATGATTTACTCATTCCCATGTCATCCAAGATGTTTATGTCTTTCTTTCTTTCTTTAGTCGAAAAGAAATGAAGGTTTATGAGGAAAACATTCCAGGATTTTTCTCCATATAGTGGACTTCACTGGGGTTCAACGGGTTGAAGGTCCAAATGTCAGTTTCAGTTTAGCTTCAAAGAGCTCTACATGATCCCAGACGATAGGAATTATCTAGTCTTATCTAGAGAAAAAAATTGGTGATTTTCTAAAAAAAAAAAAAAAAAACTTACTTTTTGACCACAAATGCTCATCTTGCACTTTTCTGTGATGCACTACACATCATACATAATCACGTTAGAAAAGTCAGAAGTACCACGATAGTGGGGAAAAACACCATTTAATTTTCTCCAAACTTCAAAATTGTCCGACAATGTTGTTTTATTTATTCTTTTTTGTAAAGGCCGTTTGACTTATTCTTTGCATGTTCGCTTTGTAAACACTAGATCAGTACTTCCGCCTACATCACATTTTACAATGTGATTACGTAATGTGTGGAGCATCATAGAGCAGCGCAAGACGAGCATTTGTGGTTAAAAAGTATATAAATTTTTATTGTTTTTAGAAAATCACCATTTGTTTCTCTAGATAAGACTCTTATTCCTCGTCTGGGATCATGTAGAGCTCTTTGAAGCTGCACTGAAACAGACATTTGGACCTTCAACCCGTTGAACCCCAGTGAAGTCCACTATATGGAGGAAAAATCCTGGAATGTTTACCTCAAAAAAAAAAAAAAAAATCTTTTCGACTGAAGAAAGAAAGACATGAACATCTTGGATGATATGGGGTGAGTGAATTATCAGAAAATTTTAATTCTGAAGTGAACTAATCCTTTAATAATAAAGATAATAAAATTCAAATGTTAATTGCTAATAAAGTCATCCTAAATAGAAAATAATTATGTGTAAAATAATCCAGTTTTTCTTCTTTCCCCTATTGGGACAGTTATTTGCAGAATATTGACTGTTTTCACTCAGATACCGTTATGTTGATAATTGAAAACAGACTTGAGTCATAATCATTTCTATTTTCAACATTTCCTGAAACTGTCGTACTCATTCACTCATGTTACACGTTTTTTAAAATCATGTCTGAATACAGAACGCATGTTAGACGACGAGATTCAATGCAGTTTTAACTTTAAGATCAGGAAGACCAAATGCCCATATTGAAAAGCCCATATTGACTGACATTACTCTTAACATTTGAAGGAATATATCTGAATGTGTTACAGCCCTGTGCGCAACACATAACACCTGCTGTAGATTCACTTCACGAAACCCTGAAGATTTATAATCCTACCTGTGATGTTTATTATTAGATGAACATGCATAAAGTCATGAGGTTATGGCATCAAGCTCTTGGAAGAGAGGCTGTGTTGGGCATTACAGGCCGCATTGATCGTGGTGTGTATAAAAACCTAAGGCGAGGTTGTAGGACGAATCGCTCTGCAGTTTAAAGGAGTTCTGTTGCCATTCAAACTGCAGATACTGCAGAGAAATCTGTAAAAACAAGGTGCTTTAACCGTATTTTGAATGTTGCACTGCATTGTTGTTGCACATTAGAGTTGAAAAATATGCGTAAACTTGTCAGATATTGTCAATCGGCAGAATATTGTCAGAGCCTTTTCTGATTTTCAACTGTGTAAAGTGTAAAGGCAACACAGTCTAACAGACACGCGCATGCGGCACGATAACCCGGAGTGTCCTGATCATGGTATTCATGAAAAGATGAAATTGAGTGTAGCATAAATCTGTAGCTTCGGGCGAAATCAGCACCCCTGCATTACACCACATGAACTATTTCTATCCGAGAGATGCAGCGGGTATAATGAAACTTCAGTAGAGAGACTGGTAGGAGGAGGGTTTGTGTCGTATTCTGGGAAGAGCCTCTCAAAACATACTTAATACAGATCAGGGTCTGGGAAGCTACTTGGAATCTACAATCTTCTAAAATACAGTAAACAAACTGTTACGTTACTTATTATAAGCGATTTATCTGTGCACGTCATCATTGTTATTTTAATTAATGTGCCTCATAATCTTGAATCAGAATAGCTTCCCCTCCCTCTTGCAACAACATCTCTTCTCTTCTCTGATGATGAGGGCGGGGCAACCTGTCACTCACATGAGATCCACCAATAGCAAACCACAAGCATCCAATCAATTCCCCATGCATAAAATCAAGCCCCGCCCTACATTTGTTCTTGTTCGAGAAGCAGTTTCACTTAAATATGTGTCACAATAGGGATGAAAAGACTTTACTTTCATGCTGACATTAAGGGGTCAATATAAATATCACTAAATATTTTGATGATTTATTAATTATGATTTTGATTAATCCCAATAACTAAATGCTTTCGTTCTCATTCACCAAAAATTACTCAAATAATAATCATTAAACTAGAAGCATCCTAAATTCAAACACATAACAGTAAAATGTTTCGCTACAAAAAGATCTCTCTCTTTTTTATTACTATTTCACTGATACTAAAATAAATAACTTCGCAAGCACGACTTTTGCATTTGTTCTGTTTATGTTTATGAGATATAAAACAGTAGTGTTTTCTTCTTCCTATGTTGTTAGTCACTGGGAATTAGTAACTTATTATCACGAAAAGTACATTTTTATGGTCACACTTTAGGGTCCAATTCTCACTATTAACAATGACTTTTGCTTTGATAAACTCCTTATTACTGCTTATTAAAGCGTTAGTTCACCCCAAAATTTCTGTCATTAATTACTCCCCTCATGTCATTCTACACCTGTAAGATCCCAAACAAAAGATTTGTAAAGCTTTATGAAGCAGTGTTTTGAAATCACCCATCACTAGATATTGTTGAAAAGTCGTTATTTTGTTTTATGGCACACAAAAAGTATTCTCGTCGCTTTCTAATATTAAGGTTGAACCACTGTACCCACATGAACTGTTCTAAATATGTTTTAGTGTCTTTCTGGGCATCTGAAAGTGTTAATTATCTTGCCGTCAATAGAGACTCACTGAACCATCGGATTTCATCAAAAATATCTTCATTTGTGTTCTGAAGATGAACGAAGGACTTACGGGTGTAGAACGACATGAGGGTGAGGAATTAATGACAGACATTTACATTTTTGAGTGAACTAACCCTTTAATAGTTAGTAAGGTAGTTTAGCTATTGAGTAGAATTAAGGGATGCGGAACATGATCATGCAGAATAAGGCATTAATATCTGCTTTATAAGTACTAATAAACAGTCAATATCCTCGTAATATATACAGCTAATTAGCAATTGGTTAATAGTAAGAATTGGACCCTAAACTAAAGTGTTACCATTTTCATTAACAGAGCTGAGCTTAAACATAGGTAAGTGATTAGTGTCGCCATAGTCAACACTGATGCAGATGGATAGGAGTCTTTACACATGATCTGATCCCGTCCTTCATATCTCTTCATTTAACTGTATTGTGTACGCGAGTGTGCACGTGTCTTTTTGACCAGCTAAAGTGTGGAAATGAAGTGCATGGATTGGTAGTGATTATGAACTAGACTGGGATAAGCCCTGTTGTTATTATGCAGATTAGGCTTGCGATGCAGCATATTGTACAGATGCAGGGCAGCAGCTGCTGGTGCAGATGGCTGTTGTACGGCTCCATCAGCACACAGCTATTGTCTCCACTCCGATTGTTCTGAGACCAGAGAGGAGGGCTTCCGAACAACCCAAATGCAGTGAATTACGAAAGAGAAACGGAGAGCAGACAGCAAATTTATACACACTAGGCCGTGGGGACGGCGACGTGCCGAACAGACACACAGTCATCTACATACACGCCAACATGGTGGCGCCAGTCAACTATACCACACAGAGACGCCGTGCAATGCAGTAATGCACACAGACATATGCTGAACCGCTGCTGTTGTTTTGTGCTGGAGCTGTTTAATCGTTGATGGAGAAAGGAAATATTTGATTTGATAAATGTTGTGTTTACAAAGCAGGCCTTGATTTGGCAGAGAAATATAAATTCCTTAAAGTGTTATAACAAGCAACTTTCTCTCTTTTGTGGGTGGTGTTTCTGTCACGCAGGACTCGGGTATAATTATTCCATTAATTGATCATTCTCCTTTGATTAACACTTTACTCCTGATCAGCTCTACAGTATCATATAGAGGTTACACTAACCAGGTTATTGGTTCATGTTGACTTGTTGTGCAAAAAAAAAGAAGACGATAAAATTCTGTCATGTACTTGTTCCAAATGGAACACAAAAGAAGACATTTTTGAGAAGGTTTCAACATTTGACAAAAAAATATATATATATATTAAATGGGTAAATCTTCTATAAATAATTTTTATTCTTAATTTTCTTTGCAGGCATAATCCAATTCTTGACATACTTGGTATGTGCATTTTGAGCACTTTAAGCACCTTAATTGAGTGTCAAAAGCGCAGCAAAAATAGACTCGGCAGTAGAAACCCCCTCCACATTGATGCTCCTGCTTGATGCTCACGCGCTGCTCCTGCTCCCGGTGTTAATACACCCGTTGGTTAACATGCATGCTGAAAAAGTATGTGCTGTTTAAGCACGGTGTGAAGCCGGCGTTAGGGCTGGTTCACACAGAATGCATTTTTGATGTTAAGATGCATGTCAGTGCAAGATACAGGTCAGTGGAAGAAAAAAAGTGCAAAGTCTTGATGTGTTTTTTAAAAGTTTAACTTCTTTTAACTTGAGCACGGTATTTTTAGAATGCGGTGTTATTTACACTGCATACGTCTGCGGCGCATTACGGCTCTGGCGAGGTTTTGTTCCGTCCTCTACGGGGTGTCAACTCCAGTGGCGGTTCTACACGGAGGCCTAGGGAGGCCCGTGCCTCTGTAGAAATTTCCATGGCCACCCCTGTGGCCCCCCCTGTGCTGACCAAAAAATAAAAATAAAAAATGAATTATGACTTCATTATGATTTTACACGTGAGCGCCAAAAAGCGGAACTAACGTGACGGAACGTTCTACACGGGTAAATTAGAGCTGCGCCGGCCGCGTAAGTGACTCGTATCTCGTAAGTAACTGGTTGTTCCTGCACAATGTTGTGATGTTAACCACGTAACTTCATCTGTCTTGGCTGTTGCATTGCGATAACATACATTTGAGTAAAGTAATCAACAGGTTATTATTGCCCGTGTTAAGTAGAGAGGGATGGTTAGGCAACGAAATGTAATGCACGTTTTTTTTTCTTCCGATAGTTATCATGAAACGAGGAAAGGACATAGCGTCCTTTTTCGTTAACAAAATCAATATTGTCAATATGGATCTAATGTTTCTTTTTTTAAAGTAAATTCTAGGCCTACATTTTTGAAATACATGCAATACATGCAGATATGCTCTACCAATCAAAAGTTTGGAAACGGTACTATTTTGGTTGTTTTTGAAAGAAGTCTCTTCTGCTCACCAAGGCTGCATTTATGTTATTATAAATACAAAAAAGCTCTAAAATTGTGAGATATTATTAAAATGTAAAATAACTGTTTTTTATGTGAATATATAGTAAAGTGTAATTGTGATCAAAGCTGAATTTATCATCATTACTCCAGTCTTCAGTGTCACATCATCCTTCACAAATCATTGATAATAATCATCAACATTAATAAACCTACCTTTTTTGCACCTGCACTCACTCTTGTACAAATGTTGTACAATGTTGTAATAAATGTTTATATGATTGTAAAGTAAAGAAGTTAATAATCTTTAAATATAATTTGTTACCATTTTTAATGTGCCCCTCTGGTTAAACACTGGCCCCCCCTTGGCCCCCCTAGTAAAAATTGTCTAGAACCGCCACTGGTCAACTCACAACAGGAGCATTTCAGCGACTTGATTCGTGAGACCACAAAATTTGCCTGTCCAACGTTGTTTTCCTTGTTTTTTTGCGTTTTTATTGGCAAAATGGTTATATTTTGGTTTAATTGTGTTTATTGTTGTGCCCTAATTTGTTTTGCTGCAGCCTACAGATGAAGTTAATACACTTAAAAGTCCACTTATGGACAACAAGGATTAAAAGATTCATCACCAAGATTCAAATCACTAGTGATTTGAAAATGAGCGGTAGTTTTTGTTTTGACTTTATTTTGTATTTGAGCTGCGTGGCTTGGACGCGGCGTTCGCGCTGCAGCGGGTATATATATGTGCTGCTATAAGGCGAGCAGAACGGTTAAAGATGTCCGTTTAGCGCTTGTTTACATTGAAAAGCAATGGAAAAGTAGCAAAGTGGAATATAAAAATGCATTCTGTGTTAACTAAATGTAAAATGGTATGTTTTGGTCCGGACCAAAAGAACCAAGAGAACTGAACTACAAGTGTGAACACAGATTTCAGGAGAAAATCCAAATTTAGATAAATCAGCCTTTAAAGATATGTATTGTAATTCAAATACACATAAATAAAGTGCAATAAAAAGTGTATTTTGGATCATTTCTTTCCACTAGTCTAAAACAACATGTTATGAAGAGCCAAATATCCTAAAATCTCAAAATTGACCTGTACATGAAAAAATTTTTGTCTTTAAAATAATGCAAAAACTGTTGCTTAGCATTCACAACACATATTTTAACATCTGAGATGGTCTGAAAATAATCAAATGTCACCCAAAGGCCAAGAGAAACTATAAGTAAGTGGATCATGACTTCACAGTTTATAACAATGCAATCCGTTCATGTAAATGGAGATATGCATGTTTTATTTCGGCTGCATGGAGGTTCTCTTCACTAAAACACTCTGCTTCTTTGCATCGGACGTGCCAGACACAGCAAAGTTGCTTCTAAAAATGAGTAGGCATGCAAACCCTACACCAGCTCAGCTGACCTTTCACCCCACCAGATCACCCTAGACAAACTACACCTTTATGTTCTTCATACTGACCTAAACCGTTGCAGCGGCCTGGAACGTCCTTCATAAACGAGATGTGTCAGGGTGATTTGGGCTGCACAGAGAGAGGGCTGGTAGATATGCAGATATGTGTTGTCAGCTTTGCCCTCCAGGGGAACCGAGGCTTGTCCGTTCGATGGAGCAGCTCTCCCCTGCTGGGCTGATCCCAGATCAGGCCGCTACAACCACGAAGACCTCCTGGCCCTGTTCAGACATGACACACCACCTCCACACACTACACGCTCCGTGTGCTGGGAAGGAGGTCACACACAAACATAAATGTGTGTGTGTGCATGGACGTGTGTGTGTGTGTGTGTGCACGCTAAAGTCGTAGTGGCAGTTAAACACAGTGTAATGGTCAGAGAGGGTGATACTGATCTGATTCTACAGGGCGATACCTCTGACAGGAAGCATGACCTCTGACTCTGCTACAGCGAAAGGACACCCTACCTCTTTTCATCCTGTCTTTTTATTAAGATTAATTAGAATGTGTAGAGGCCGAGTTCGTTGAACAGGAAAGGAAGATACAAAGAGAGAGAGAGGAAAGGATAATCAAATAACAGTTTAGCAATAAATTCTGCAACATACACAAACTAAACACAAAGCCACTCTGAAATAAAAGTCAGAAACAAACTTATGCAAATTTGGTTGTGAATTACTATAGTTTTATTATTAATCACATATATACATACACACACAAACACACACACACACACACATATATATATATATATATATATATATATATATATATATATATATATATATATATATATATATATATGCTGCTTGGTAGAGTGTGTGAGTGTGTATTATGCAAAATTCACTTTTAAACATAAATGTGTGTTGGCAGTGTGTGAACACAACCGCCCTATAATGATAAAAAACGCACCCACTCCTCTTTTTTAATCCCCATAAATCATGAGCAGTGTCTCAGAACAAGCTGTTTACAGATTGTAGCTTTTGTGATGTCACAAATTCTTTGGCCCCGCCCATGACTGCTGACAGACTCTGGCCTATTAGCTTAGCTCCTCCCCTGAGTGAGCTGTACATTGTCTGCCATGTGTATCTCCTCGCCAGAGCATTTAACAGCAGAATACAATAAATGTATTCCTATTAAAGTTACGACAGTTATTCAATCAGTAGCAGTGAGGGATTTTCTGTTATAATAATACACATCTAATATACACATGCAATTTCTTTAATAAACTTTCATGATGACAAAGAACTGCAATGTCCGCGATAGAGATGATAATCAAAACCAAACAGATGTTTTGTTCATTTTTGGCAGAGTATACGATTCACAAGCTGTAGGCTCCACCCTCTTCTGGAAAGTTGGGCGGGGAGCAGCAGCTCATTTGCATTTAAAGATACATGCATTAAAAAAAGCGTATTTTTCCTTCCACTCAAAAATGGGCATTTACAACATGGTATAATAATTGATCTGTGGGGTATTTTGAGCTGAAACTTCACAGACACACTCTAGAGACACCAGAGACTTATATTATGTCTTGTAAAAAGGGTCATAATAGGTCCCCTTTAAAGCTTTGGCCAATCTATCTGTTTGTTTTTAATCTACATAACATTTATTTCCGTCCTGAACTGGCTCAACTCAGTGCAGCGCGCCATGGGAACCTTCCTAGCCCTCCACCTTCCCCGGCACCACCTGCCTAAAGCTCCTAAGGGGTTCTCCCTACTTTCATTGCAGGAGCTTGTGACCTATTCACTGTATATATGTGCATGTTTCAGCAGTCGCCTTCACTCGTGCCGGCAGCAGCAACATAGCAGATATAGTCCGCTAAGACAAAGCCTTTGAACATTCCATTCCTATCAGTAAAATGCTGTTTAAAATATTCTGAGAGTTGTCATGGTTGAAATTAAGAAATTCAGATGCCAGGGCATTCTTGGAGGTTGCTATATGTTTGCTAGCGTTGCCAACATCCTATGTAAGTATTATGGATTTTGGCATGTTTTATTGTCCACTAGTGAAAATCATGTATGATGGCTTAGAAAAATAACACAACTCGTCTGTCCTTCCTTCAGGGCTTAAAAAAGTGATCCCTTCCTGAGCAACCACCACTATTTAAGAGCAAAAACGTTGTTCTATAGCATTAAAAAAAGGCTGAGATTTTTTTTCTCAAAAAAGAGAGGCTGATTAACAAATGTTTCCTCTTCATATTTCCTATTTTGAGAATGTATTGATGCAAATCTTTCAAATCTTGTGCTTAGTTTGAGGCACATTGTATTCAAAACCCTGAAATACTCTTAAACTGGATCACACGCATATCAAGGTAATTTATTTCCACTTTATTCTGTGGATAGATTCAGAAAGTATATTTGGCAACAGTGCTTTCCATATCAAAGTAAATTCTCAACTCAACTTCTCAACTTCTCCCTGACATAATAAAGTACAAAGTTTTGTAGAACAGAGTAGATGGGTTTAGCAAACAATGCATATTCTCACTACAGAAGGAAGTAGAGGATTTTTTTTAACTCTCCACCACTTTAGACAGAAAAGCATTGAAGTACATCCAACTTTATTCGCAGGATACTTACGTGAAGTGATATATACTAATATAAGATATCTCGAATGCCTTATTATTAAAATTTAAACTATATTATCGCTCAGCTTTTTATATTAAGTTGGATATCAACAATTCAGAATACTCACATGACTCGATACATACTATACAGCAAATCTCAACAGCTTGATTGTTTATATTGTTGAAAAATCTAAACTATTTTTTCACCTAGCTCTAATCTCCTAAATGTGACTATAAGACAAAAAAATATTATGATATTATAAACATTAACATCATGATTTTATGTAAAGCCGCTTTGAAACAATGTTTATTGTGAAAAGCGGCATTCACATAAAACTGGCTTGACTCGTATCTGTGATAAGTTACAAAAAGTCCACTCTAAAAAAGTTGGGTTGAAAATGGACAAACCCAGCAATAGGGTTGTTTTAACCCAGCGGTTGGGTTAAATGTTTGCCCAGCGTGCTGGGTAGTTTTATTTAACTCAACTATTGTTTGAAAATGACTGTATTGCTATCTTATATGCTAAAATCTATACACTGAAGCTGTTCAAGATACATTCTTAGAAAAAAAGGTTCGGTGAGGTTCTATATAGAACACTAGGGTTCTTTTAAAGAATCCTTCATGCCAAAAAGGTTCTATATAGGAGAAATTACTCAAATGATTGCATAATACTTTCATGGGTTTTTCATAAAATTTAATTCAAAATAAAAATGAATTCAAACTAAATCCATAAAATGATCCGTGATGGGAATCCCAAAAAATGTTCTATATATGAAGCGCCTGACGGAACCTTTAAAAGTTCTCCTTTTCTTCTAAGAGTGTATTAGGTTAAAGACAATATTGTCGTTCCATCAAAAACACTTCAGGTCCCCCTTAAAAGATCAGCACGCTCCAGTGTTAGCGGTACGCTAGTCCTCCGAGCGGAGCCGAGCGTGTGGGGGTGCGGAGGAGCAGGTTTCCCACAGCTGGGCCGCTCTATCAGCTCTTTAAAGGCACTCCTCTGGGACCTACCACTCCTCCTAGACTCTGACATGTACACCGCTTGTCATATGGTCCAATTTGGTCAATACGGTCACACTGCTGCTGCGTTACAATAGATTAACCAGACGCTCAGAAAACGACAATATTTGGGTTTGTGAGTAAAATTTTGATATGCATGTGGATAATGCGGTCACGGGCCCTCTGTGGTTTACAAGACTAATAATAAATATAAGGACTTTGCTTGTATTGAAGAACTCCGCTGGTGATATCGGACTCCTTTATTTATCCACCGCTGACACTGAACATAGAGTTTAATAGCGCATAATCCAGCTCCGGTGATTAATTACACAAAAAGAGCGTAGAAGTGTTTAGTCAGCAGAGGCTCTGCAGAAAAGCCTGTCAATTAATATGTCATTTACACCCCATTCAGCCTCCAAATGCATGTTTAAATTTGATTAAAGCCTGTCTGTTTAAGTGCTAGGCGGAGAAACGGGTGAAAAGGATTAGTGTCTGCCGCACAAAGCCAGTCCCCGAAGTGCTCTTTGACTCCTCCGTTGTCGCGGTTACAGCCGGGTCTGCATGGGGCCGATCTGATTGGAGGGCCCAGAGGGGAGGGGCCCTCGGTCACCAGGGCATTGTTAGCACCGTCAAAATGGCCTTAGAAGAATGGCTGATTATGCAGCTACATCCAGCGCTGCTAACAGGGAGCGGATTTGAATTTCTAACACAGCAGATGTTTGCTGAGCTCCTCCGTGGAGTGGGCATATACTGTTATGCTAATTTCGCAGTGTTTCCCTTCAACCCGGCCTGGAGTCACCAGAGCAAATGCACAGATCCCTCTGTCAAACTCATAATTGGCCATTATTGATATTAATTAACATTTTTTGCACCCCTTCCCTGTTCCTTGACCCAGTATCTGTTAGTAAATCTAGTTATCGTAGGCCATTAGAGGCGTCGAAATCCAAGGGACCTCAAAGCCATTTATCAGAAAAGAACACAGGCCAATTAGTGCAGCGTGGAGACAGTTGTCTTGATTCGCTGCTGACTACTTTTTGATCGCCATTATAAATTGCTAATAGGGCGTCGAGAGTGGCGGGGCAGTCTGCTGGCGGCAGAGGCAGTCTGTGACACGCCAGAAAGGCAGCGACGAGACCAGCCCATCAGACGCTATTTACTATGGAGCCCAGTGATGTCACAGCCCATCGTGCTCCGCGGCAAGTCAATCAAACTAATGAGGCCTGCAGCATTCCACCAAGGGTTAGGCTTCGCTCTGACAAAACAATACTGTGAAAAATCCTGAATCGCAACAGCACTTGATATTGAATAGTCCGACCCATTATTCTCCAATAAGGGCCGACGCTTAAAGTTTTTATCGCCACAGATCAAGAGATCATAATAGGAGCATATTGACAGGTATTTTTCTTGCAAAGCTCAGAGGGACCGGCAGCAGCAGGAAAATATATCAGAAGCCTATCATCAGTGCTGGGATCTCCGGTGTAAAATCGATAGTGAAGCATAGAGGGCTGGAGTTTTCACTGCTCCTCTCCGTCATTTAAAAAGACTGCGGCGGCCTCAAGGGACTTAGTAACTTAGCAACCATGCAGTTTCTGCGATTAAGTATACAGTACCGTAATGCCATTGTTGTTTCCGCAGGCTTTTGTTGCAAATATTGATGCGAGAAGGGTGTAGATGAAATGGTTCGAGGATCACCTCTTACCTGTGCTCTCCTGAAGCCAGCTCTACTCGAAGACCATCAGTCCATCCAACCGGCAGTGCAGCGCCAAGCAATCACATCTCAGCCGTCCTCTACTGTCCCCTGCGTGATTATGCGCATTACCTACACGACATTAAAAAACGACCTTGATCTTTACATGAACAACACTGTATGAAAAAGATTTGTCTATTATGGCTGCACAATCAATTGAATAAATAATTAAGATTGTAAAATAGACTAATTAATTGACCCTTCGCAAACAGTTTGATTGACAGGCAATCTGACCACGTCTCACGTCTTTCCGCACTTGAAACAACATTCCTTCTGATTTTATTTGATGCTATAAATGTATGAAGAGAGGATCGGTTCACGAGCCGCTTGAAGGAGCTACAGCGATCTGTCACGACACATGAAAGAGACACTATATGCAATTTATTGTTTAAACTTCTTTTAAAAATTACAATATTGTAAATATGAAACTGTTTCATTCGCTGACAGTGTCCTCTTTGCTCCGCGATGTATTTTTCACTACGTGAGAACATGATGTGTGACGTGAGAGAGCATGGCTTGTCGGACATAGCAACAGTAACTAAAAGGGGTGAGTCTTTGCGAAGGGTCAATTGCGACATTTGACACTCAACAAAAAAGATTCAGCTGACAAGCATTGTCTGTAATTTTTGAATCACTAAATGTTGCGCATATATATATATATATATATATATATGTAAAGGTAAAGGTGCTTTTACATTAGTGATATTTTAGAGAAAGGCAAAAAAGGAATTGTCAATAGCGTCGTGATGTAGCTCACAAAGAAGTCACGGTTGCACTTTAATTTACAATACGTGCACTTCCGTGTACTTACAGTGTACTTAAGTAAGAAAGTACTGAGTAATATAAGGTAACTACATTGGTTAGGGTTAGGTTTCGGGGGGTAGGTTCAGGGTTGCTACATAGTTATTACACAGTTATTTCAATTACTGTAATAAGTACACATTATGTACATGGGGAACAGGACTGTAAAATAAAGTGCTACCGAAGTCAAATGAGGCAGCTTTCTGTTGGTCAACGCAGCAAATTTGCGTACCAAACTTGAATATAAGCGAAATCTGCATAGGGAACTTTTTCACCCTCAAGCTAAACTGCTGAAAACACAGATTCCTATTGGATTTTGCACGTGAAATTTTGCAGAAAAATGATAAATGTGACCTTAAAGGTAAAGTATATAAGTTTGGCTGCTAGAGGTTGCTTATTCAAAACAATAACAAAGTTGTAGCTTGATGACATGAGTGTGGAATCATGGGAGTTGTCATCTTCACCGGCACAGCCAATGGGAAGCAATCCGACGGGACTTATGCAGACATCATGTTCGTGGGACATTTTACACTGCTGTTTTTATTGTGCTAATATGACGCAACCGCCGCTACTGCTCCTTTCATTTTGTTGTGTTTTACAATTAAAGTTACATTTAACATCCGCCGGCTCTTATTTCCCTGAACTTGAACATTGTTACGGTTACGTTTGTTCACTTAAACTCACATTATTTTAACTTATTCAAATGAAACAGCCGCAAATGCTGAATTATAAATCATACAGGTCAGTTTATTTCACGAATTAAAATTATGGGGCAATGCACCACTGTTTTACTTGGTCAAAACAATCATACTAAAATGTATTTGAGCGTGCTTAAAGTTATAATGTTCATTTGTGCGTTCGGTCAGCTGCTGCTATGAGACACTTGTTGCAAATTGTACTAAACTAGATCATTATTACAATTTAATATTAATAAAAGCTTGATGAATTGCTAAATGGCACGCAATGAATTTTAAAACATATTGTACAGTGGAGAAAATACTGTATTACTGTTACAACAAATAAAGCTCTCTCTGATTATCCTGTTAGCCAACTGACAGAACAATGTTGTCTCTAAGGTAAAAACATGGTACTAAATCAAGAAAACAAGAGATTCAAACAATAAGACTAACCGTGTTGAGCTACATAACAATGATTAGTTTTCTGTCGATAAATGTATCCTAAAAGTTGCTTACCTCTCTAATAAAACACAATATATATTCAAATGTCTTTGTTGTTTCCATGGAAAATCAAGGAAATCGAGGGGAACATTGACATGGCCCGTCACATTGAAAAATAGCACTTTTTTAATGCATTTTTCAAACTTTCTCTGGATTGTTGGAAACATTTGGGATAATCTTAAGTACACAAGGCCACTAAGTACACAATCATGCAGCCCTAAAGCCAAAAAAGTAGTCTTTTCAGAAAGCATAGATCCATAACTTTCTCCATCAAATAATGTTAAATGTTATACTTTTAAGAACCGTAATAATCAGGACTAGAGTTTCATTTCTACTGAGGTCAGAGAAACCCTGATGAATGCGGTTTGGCTTTATCTGAGCCTCATTTGTGGCGTTTAGCCTGGTCTCAACAGAACGGCAAACTCCCCTTGTGTCTGGTCCAGCGTTCTGGAACTCCTCAACTGTGATTGTGTTTCTCTGCGAGACTTCTCCCGCGAGACTCTCTCACAGAGCCCAATTACAACTTCCATCATCAATCATCAGCGTTATTTATTCAGTAAAATGAATTTCTAATTAATAACTGATGAGCATTATGGCCTTGAAGACTGTAAAGCTATTAATTATGCCGGGCTATAGGGAATAAGCCTGTAAAGCAGTACCTGGCGGATCTCCTGTGCCATTAGTGTTACAGTAGCGAATGTTTACCTCCTCCAGGACTACAGTATTTAGCCTGTGCCCATTGAAGGATTATTGAGCTAATTAGATGACTGTGACTGGCATATGTTTCCTCTTCAGTCAGAGCACCACTATAATAATGAACTATAACTGCGGGACAATGGCTTCCTCAGCCTCCGATTTCTCATAACGCCCAACTGCCAGGCCCAAGGGAGATGTTTAGCCCACAATAAAAGAGGATGCTTTAGACTTCCATTGTGTCTTTTGAGCGGTTAGCTCATTTTTACAGTGAAGATGGCTCTTTGTGCTGCCACATTAGGTGTCAAGGCCACAAGTGATGGGAGCGTAGTGTTTTTACTAGGCGCTGGTTACCTGAGCACCGGCCTTGTGGATAACAGATCGTATAAGAGGTGAAATGAGCGCAGCATTGAGGAGTTGTGTTGTGGTCTCAGTTCATCAGCTCCCTCCTCACCCAGAGCAGCGGTCCATGCCCAGCTCAGCAGTAATGATGACTTACAGACTGCTTTCAGACACCCCAGCATTTTTGTCCGTGAAGAAAATATAAAAAGTCAACCTAAAAACAAAACATTATGAGCTCCACGCAAGCATTCCTCAAATGAAGTAATGCAGCAGATGTGCTGGCACATGCGAAATAGCCTTATTTAGCAATGAACCAAACAGTTTGAGTATTCTGTTGTGGCTTTAAAGGAATACACTTAAAAATAAAGGATCTTTATAGGCATATGAAGAACATTCATGGAAACTTTCCATTCCACAAAAGATTCTTTAGAGTGAAAAAAGGTTCTTTGGATTTTCCAAATGTTCTTCACGCTAAGAGAAAAACGGTGCTGTTCACTGAAAGGTTCTTTGTGGAACCCAAAATGGTTCTTCTTATGGCATCACAGCAAAAACCTGCCTTTTGAAATCTCTATTTTTAAGAGTGACTGACTTTCTTCTGCTTAGCACAAAAAGAGAGATTTGGAAGAATGTTAATGCTGCTCTTTCCCATTTCATGAGTTACCGGGCGGTTGTCAAGTTGCCAGAAGACAAAAATGGAACACAGAAGCAGAATAAAAGCACAATGAAAACCCATCCTCATGTAAAAAGAAGAGCATAAAATGATCCTAAATGTGAATGTACTGTATGACGATTTCAAAAATTCCACAGAACACCCACAAATATCACTTTATGATTTAGAAGGGTACGCATATATATATATATATATATATATATATATTATTTCCAGGAAATCGTATATAATTAATCGCATGAAGCAGTTGCTCATTTGCACATTTGATAATATTATTAATGCATATTGCAATTGTCTATGTCTATATCTTTACATTTTAATAAACAATGTCGGTTTAGTTTTATTAATTTGTACACTCTAAAAAATGAACCCAAAGTATGTTGGCAATTAGCTTTTATTTATATTAATAAATGTTTTTTTATTAATAAATGTTAATATCCAAAGTATTTTGGATTCATTTTAAGCAAGCAATACAGTAATTTCTAAACAATAGTTCCGTTTAATAAAACTACCCAGCAGGTTGGGCAAACATTTATCACAACCACTGGGTCAAAACAACCCAATCGCTGGGTTTGTCCATATTTAAATCAACTTGGGTTATTTTTAACTCAGCATTCTTTTAGAGTGAAGTCTTCTGAAGACATGCTATAGCTTTGTATGAAGAACAGACTGAAATTTTGTCAAAAGGCAGTTAAAATCATCCCCTCTGCTGTAGGGTAGCTCTCAAATCTCATTTGAACCTGACACAGTTGACCCTTCGCCAGCAGTTGATTGACAGGCGATCTGACCAATCATAACCCTGAATCTGCCATTTTGTCTGACAAAGCAGTCAGAGGAGTTAGTAGATTAACGTTGGTGAACTTGAAAAATTGTGTGTACTCACGCTTGAAACAACATTCCTTCTGATGTTCATTCATGTTTATTTGATGCTACAAATGAACTGGTATGAAGAGATGATCGGTTCACGAGCCGCTTGAAGGAGCTACAGCGATCTGTCACGACACAGTAAAGAGACACTAGACGCTATTTGTTGTTTAAACTTCTTTAAAAAATTACGATATATTAAATATGAAACTGTTTCATATCAAAAGTAACCTGCTCTGTCTTGTCTGACGGCATGTTGTCAGTGTCCTCTTTGCTCCACAATATATTTTTCACCGCATGAGAACATGATGTGTGGCGTGAGAGTGACAGTAACTAAAGGGGGCAGGTCTTTGCGAATGGTCAATTGGTGCGACAGTTTTGTAGGTTATTGGTTGCGGTATTTTTGTCTTATAAGAAAATCAGAAATCCAAACTTTTAGGCTTTCATGATGATTTTCAGTTTTGCCTATTCCTTGCTACACCTATTGAAAGTTTATTTTTTATTATTATTAGTTTGCGTAAAATCGTATCTCTGTGGTGTGGAGCATGGAGAACATCCTATGCCTTCTAGTCAGTCAGTGCTGACACTGGCAGGAAACTGATGGATATGCCCTCACATTACTCTCGGAATGTAAAGAATGCCACAGAATGCTTATGTACGCTGAATATTAAGGTGAATATGTAGATGAGAGTGCTAATTGAAAGCTGAGAATCAATACAAACGCTCACAGCAGTGAACACACTCCTCTTTACCCTCAATCACGCGTCAGTCATTCATCTCTGGGTTAACCTCGCGCCACCCTAAAAATTAAGAGAGATTATCGTCTCTGCACAGAACATCTCAGCATCCGGTACAGAGAAATGCAAAACACAAGGGATGTCAAACTTTTTGATGAAGAGCCATGAACAGACGTAATTCCTATATTTAGGAAATGAAAACCAGTCAAGCAGTGCTTCAATTTAGTCATTGTTACAATTCAGCACAATTTCTGCACGTTTGTGTCAAATTGTTTTTTTGCATATCTTCATCTCATCTTGTGCAAATCTATTGCACTACAAACAGAGATGGATGGAGTCATGCATGGCGGGCTGTTTTAGGCCTAGAACAAATACAATAAATGTACATGAGTCTAATGCTGAATCGGAGCTCAGAGCTGTAATTTGCTCTCTTGGTTTGAGCTGGATGTGTTTTTATAAGGCCCAACATTCACCACCATCAAAATCTGTGTGCTTATGTTGTGTGTGAGAGAGAGAGACAGACTGAAGTCCAGTAATAGATTCTTACCTACATCACTATATGAGTCACTGTCTTCACTGAAGAAAACGGTCTAGACTATATTTTTGTGTTTATATAGGAACTGCAGTGCGAGGAATACTGAAGAGGACGGATGTTATTCTTTCTTCAGACAAGTTTTGGTAAACAACAGAAAACTTTAAAAGAAAGACACACAGAAAATACTGCACAGATTAGCAGCACAATTTGAACCCTATCAATGAACAGCACTATAGGGGCTGGTTCTCAGCTGTGCATGCACAGAAACTGATGCTCTCAAATGGAAGTGTCCAGATGAACAGGATGAGGGTTTGATTATTATTCGGTGCAGCCAATGTCATAAGCATATCCACCATGAGAAAGATGTGGATTGTGAGGGAAGTAATATACATAGGCTATGAAACAGAGCAGTTTTCTTGGCTGCTGAAGGTATCCAGAGTTAGAATTTGTTCAAATCACTGCTTTGAATCTTTGTTATGTTTATGTAAATCTTTTGTTTAGAATCAGTGGTTCGGTTCGCGTATCAAACTGCCCAAATCACGTGAACTACTGAAATTGTGAAACACTCATGACGTAACGAAGCCTCGTTTACTGAAATCACGTGACTTTGGCACTCCGAACAACGTTTCGTAAAGCTTCATGAAGCAGTGTTTTGAAATCGCCCATCACTAGATAATGTTGAAAAGTCGTTATTTGGTGGTTTTTTTGGCGCACAAAAAGTATTCTAGTCGCTTTATAATATCAGCTGTAACTCACATGAACTGTTTTAAATCTATTTTAGTGTCTTTCTGGGCATCTGAAAGTGTAAATTATCTTGCTGTCAATAGAGCCCCACTGAACCATCGGATTTCATCAAAATTATCTTCATTTGTGTGCTGAAGATGAACGAAGGTCTTACGAGTGTAGAACGACATGAGGGTGAAGAATTAATGACAGAAATTTACATTTTTGGGTGAACTAACCCTTTAACATGTAGTTTTTAAAGATCTTTTTAAAGATCTCAAAGAGCTCATGCGAGATCTATCATCTGTTGACATATTGTTCCCATCAGTTTTGTTTTCAAGCTATGGAAGGGTTATGAACATGCATATTGCACTTAATATATGGGTAGATTATTTGTTTATGTGCATGTCATGTGAACTTCATTTTATTATTATGATTATTATTATTAAGTTAATTTTTTTTTACCTAACTTATTAATTTAAAATCTAAGGGCCTACTTCCAGTAAATATATTAGGTTAAAAGGGTTCATCTGACAAAAAAGTTGAATCCCTGCATTGCAGGTAAATATGAAATGACCTGAATGTGTACATTCTAATGTGTTTGAAAGACAAACGCCTTCGAGAGACAGTAATACATGCACTGAACAAAATAACGTCTGGTTTTATTCAAGTATTATAACTTATCATTTATTCAATATATAACTTAATATTGAATAAATTGAATCAACCTAAGTACATCGGTTTATACCAACAAAATTCATTTTCATGGGTTAAATCAAGTAAAAAACAGCTCTTTAAGGTGTCAATTTCTTTTTACAGTGTGGTAAAATGACTTCAAATAAGAATGTTGAGCAATGATTTCTGTAAATCCAGTGATCAAATGCTGTCTTAGTTTTCAGTGATAGTCACATGACTAGTAAAAGAATATTTTAAATGTAACAAAGAAGTAGAATCAATGCCATTCTGAGAATAACATGATCAATACAAAAGTGGAGTATTTTAAAATTTAATAAAATCTAATTACAAGTGCTTTTTTTTTTTTTATCGGATTACGTAATTCAGATTACATGTAATCAGTTATGACCCAAAACTGTATATAGGCTATATTATATTACATTACACACGCTTTACAATTCTGCTATTTAATATATTATGACTTATAGGCTCTCCTCCTTTTATTTTTAATTTTTAGAAATGTTATTCAACTTCTACCCATTTAAGTGAAATAATCTATGGCAGCAATCTAGCAACAGACATTTTGGAAAATCTATTTGCAATCATTTAAGATGAAGCCCTGGCCGTTTGTCTTGGGAGAGTAGAGGAGTAAAGGATAATTGTCTGTAGTCCAGTAAAACCCAGCATAACTGCCACCACACTTGAGTGAGCTTACAGCCGGCAGCTCCCAGGGCCTGGGGAAGATAGAGCAGTTAATGTTCCCTTTTATTTTAGAGGATGTGTCACTTGTATCTCAGATTTATACCATGATACAGCAATTTCGTCCAAACAGATGGATAATAGTGTCAACGAGAGGAGAAGGGAGAAGACGGCGTTTCTTTTATCGAGTTTAGCGCAGATTGTTTGGAGGAGACGATCCAGGCCGTTCTCTTTCCCTCTTAATCTCCCTAATCTCAGTGGCATTAAGCTTGATCATTTTTGTTTGAAGGAGCAGAACGTGGCGGTAATGGCGTCCTAATAGCCAGCGCTGGGGACACAAATCTGCCGGCCCTGTTTTCTGCTGTGCCTCCATAAGCACCCCTGATTTATTGCTCTCTTTATGACAGAGAGGAAAATGATGTGCTGCAGGTATATATCAGCGCAGAAAAGGAAATTGAACGCAGATATCATCTTGTCAGATGGTTAATGCTCTTCCCCCTGTCACATTCGATAGCACCAATTTGGAGAATCCTGCAGAGGTAAAAAGAAGACAATTAACAATGACAGAGTGGTAATGGATGAGCCCATAAAATGAGGCTGCGGGCTGCAGGATGCTTTGTATGATTTCCACATGAGATAGAGATACGGGTACATGCTAGCTACGCCAGCATTAACCGCCCCCCCCCCCCCCCCCTCTAGCCCCCGTCGGCGAGAAAACAGGAAAACAGACCGTATATCGCTGGTGAAAGGGTCATGGGATGCAGTCGCTCTCCTCTGAAGGCACTGTATTGCATGTTGCTTCACGTGAAAGCTATGTAATTACCATAATTATCGAGCACTTGTGGGAATCAGTGGGTTTGGTAAGTCTATTTGCCGTTACATCGATTTCCAATAGCGTTTCTCCTAAAACATCAACTCACCGTAAATCCATGTGTCAGATGTTATGGGATGGATCTAGTATGAGGGCTAAATTATATGAAGGTCAGGCAGTATTTTAACTCCCACTTTGAGACGGCAACAGACTACAAACTGCCGTATCATTTCAGTTCCTCTTCTTAAACGGGTGTTCAAACGCTCTGCAGTCGTGTTTCATTTTTTAACTATAAAAAACAAGGTGCCTTCTGTTAGCAATGCTCAATGCTAGCAAAATATGCAACACACTATTTCTGTTTAACTCCTAGTATTTAGTATATGAGGACAACATTTAAAAGGACAGTTCACCCAAAAATGATTTACTCACCCTCAAGCCAAACTATCTTATTTCAGAATAATACAATTGGAGATATATTTAAAAACGCAGCGTATGACGCAGGATGTTGGAGTATTGTAAGCTTAGACGCCATATTTTAAACAACCTCAAGCTCCTCTTCTCTTATATCAAAATCCTCCAACATTTCTCTTTTGAAATTTCTCGTTTTAGACTTCTAATTCACAACCGGTGTTGTGTTTTGTTTTGTTTCGCTCTCTCCTCTGTACTTCTGCGTGGGAAGGAGGTTACTTTTCCGCTGTAAAACGATGCGCACGGGTGTCTGCCGCAAGCTAATTATTGTAGTTAAAAAAGCTTTAAATATAGATATTTTTCTAACAAAAAATGTACAAAAACCCAACACTTCTCTTCAGAACGCCTTTAGTAACCCCTCTTTAGCTGTATGGATTATTTTTATGATGGCTGGATGCATTTTTTTGGGCTTCAAAATCACAATCTCTGATTGTGTTCGTCTGAATGAAGAAAGTCATAAACTCCTAGGATGGCTTGAGGGTGAGTAAATCATGGGAGAATTTTCATTTTTGGGTGAACTGTCCTTTTAAAGTAATTTCTTGCATAGAGAAAAATGAGTTTTGCACGTGCATTGCAAAGAAAAAGTAAGGCGTTTATAGCAAACATATTGATTCCACATTAAACGACAGTAAAAATATGTCATCAGACCTCAGAATGGACCGCATTTTAGTGCCTACAAAATGATGTCTCTTTTTCTGAGAAAGTACTTTCTTACAACTCGGGGGCCAAAATTTGATTTTTCCATTGAAAACCCCACATTGGTCAGGACACTTTTTTTATCAGAATGGAAAGGTCAAGCTACTTCTACATGTGAGACGACAGTGTCAGTCATCTCTAAATATACGACGGTAAGTTAGAAGCACTCATAGATCTATATTGTCAGAGTTCAAGTAAAAAAAATTGCCCTTTCAGAGGTGAAAAACGCTGAAGAATATGCGAGCGACGATAAGCCTGGCATTTCTCTGCGCCATGATGCCTCTAAAAACGTTTTAGAAGAGTCTCCATTTGAGCTCCAGCGAGGTTTAATGACTTTTCTGCTCCAGAGAAGCTTATTGTTCCTGTCTAACAATTTATGGCAGGCTCCAGTGCGCCGGGGATGGAGGGCGAAATGTGTTTTGTGATTTAAATGGTAATTCCGTTCAAATCAACATATTTTTGGCACCTCATGACCTTTTCGTGAAATGAATTCACGCCACTCAACTTTGTCTTGTGGCATTTAAGAATCACAGAGCCAAAAGCTAATTGCCAGAATTCAACTGCTCATGGAGCAGCTCGTCGTTCGGGCCATGGCGCCGCACCCGATGCGACTCTTTAATTTGATTTTAATGTGTCCCTCACGCCGACGGTGGTATGATGACTTTGATAATGATACAGTTGTCATCATCTCATGGTGAACTCTAATACCCGGACATGTTAATTGCTTTTGTGACATTCAACTCATTATGGTCCGTATCATTCTCCTTATAAGGAAGCGGCAAGGGTCTAAATTGCGAGCCACTCTCAGTTTTGTCTGGCATCTGCGAGGAGTCTTCTTTTTAAAAAGGATTTTGAAGCGCTCACCCCAAAGGGCAGTAAATGGAAAAGTGACATGGCTCGTGCTCTTGTCTATTTAACTTATTCAGTTCTTCTGTTATATATATTCTGCCTGGAACAGCGAGGTTATTTTCCTCCAGGGTTCACAAGGCCAAGCTCTTTCATTTCAACAGAAAATTGTTTCTTAGGATTTCAATCTTTGGCTGCTCGATATGACAAAACACAATATCAAGAACACTTATGTTTCTTATCTGCCATATTTTCAGGGAATAAATAAAAGATCAGTGTAAATCTGAGTCGAGAGACGCGCGAGGTGAATCGGAGAGGGTTGTACTCCGAGAATGCCGGTTTGGCCCGACAGGACCGGGTCAGAATTGCCTCTGCTCAGCAAACCAGCGGCTCGTTTGTCATCCTTGAAAATCAATTAGTAGGTCGCTGATAGCAGAGGGCAGATGGAGAATCTCCTTCCTGTGTGGACGAAAACCGGCTGCATAAAGCAGAGCAGAATATATGCATCCTTCGCTATCATTTCTCTCCACTTATACTGGGATTCTCTATATAACCAACCAACTGTGGTATGAAGCAGGCCTCTGATGAAAAGAGTGTGTGTGCCGCGCAACATCTCTTGAAAATCTCTGAAAAACCAGATACTTCCCCTCTTAATTTCACGCAACAGCCGTATGACTATTTTGAGGGTGTATTATTCTTAACTGAACAGATGTATCAAGCGAGGGAGAGATGGTAAGAAAAAATGAGTTTGAAGTACTGGAAAAGTGAATCTTTCTACGAGTGAGGCGAGTATCAAGATGGATTCATATCTAATCACTCCATCTGCCTGAGAGAAGTCCTCAATAAAAAAAGTGATTGTGCCGCAAACACGAAAAAGCGTCTTTGAGCGCGCGGCTCGCAAACTCTTTAAATGGATGGGAATTCAAAACACACAAAATGATTTTACTGACAGAGCACTAGCAAAGACGTCAAAGAAAATAAATGTCGTCTTTCGCAACATGATGTAGTGAGGAGTTTGACTCCGAAATGAAACGGGGGTGGGCTACTGAGCGCCCACCTCACGAGTAATTCACCAACACTTGATCTACATCATATTTGCTGGGAAAGGTTCAAATGTCCTATTGACGGGTTATTTTTTCTGGAGCGCCAGGGTGCTGTCAGAGGTCAGAGAGAAGCGCGGTGTATGGGAATCAGGTGCCACTGTCCTGCTGACAGTGATGCATTGCTGCGCTCAGGGGGTCACGTATCTGTAAACATGCATTATAAAATCCCAAAGACAAATGCGAGAGACTGACCTGAGAGAGGGAACGTGTGCGTGTCAAGGGGCAGAGATAGCGCTCTTGTTGCAAATGAAGAGGGTCAAGTAATCAAGCTCGGTTGGGCTTGTGTGTCACTCCCATTATCTAATACTGTCTGAAATGATCAATGAGCTAAAATAAAATGATCACAAGCTAAAATAGGCTCCCTAATGAAAATGGACTGTGTTTTAACACATTCTTCTCAATGTCTCTCCGTGTCAGAGCGGACGGGCCGCGGGCAGGGCGATACCGCCGGCCGCTAACAGCCTATTTCAGTCGAGCACACACAGATGTTCTCTCACGCTCACTTGAGCAGGGTCACTTAACCATTCAAGTGGCATATCCACTGACCGGCAATCTCTCCACACAAATAACACTTGCTACAGCCAATAACTACACATATCTACCAGCGTAACCATGACCACTTCGCTCTCAACCCCAGAACACCAGAATAATGGATATTAAAAATGGAAAGAAACTGAAATTCGTGCGATTCTGCGTTCAACAGAAAAACTACAAAATAATCATTTTAAAAAGGCTATGTGCATTGAGTGTAAATAGCAACAAAAAGTATTTTCTTTGCACTAAGTGTACATTGTTTTTAGATGCCATTTATATTTAGTGCAAATAGTGGAAGAACATTTACATTTAGTCATTTAGCAGACGCTTTTATCCAAAGCGACTTACAAGTGAGGAAAACAAACAAGCGATTCTTCATGAATTGGCAAATAACACAGGAAGTGCTCACAATACAAGTTTCATACATTGCTCAGTACCATAAGCTAGAGTAGGAAGGGAAAAGGGAAGGAAAGGGTTTTTTATTTATTTATTTTTTTATGAGGGGATTAAGTGTTCACAGAAGAGATGAGTTTTCAGCTGTCTCTTGAATATTTATTTATTTATTGTAATACACTATAAAACAGTATGCAATGATAACAACGATTATATTTTTTTTAAAAATGGATGCTGCTTTATTGGTACATTACTTGTCCCTGTCCCTAAATCCCTCCCATACATTCCTACCGTTAAACAACTCATAATTTAGCCTTCACTGTTTTGGATTTCCACTTTAGGAAAATTTTCTTAAATACAGTATGTAACTTTTGGCCCTCTAGTGGTTAAAAACTAAACTGTACGCATTTTGCGGAAGAACGTTGTTTTGGTTGTGCTTCGGCCTCTGGTTGACTGTGCGGATGAATATGGTTATCCTACTGCTCATAAAACATTCACTAGGTTTGAGAAATAACCAGTTTGGATGAAATGATCTCAAGCTGACAAGCAGAAGATGTTACTGTAGCTCTACCCATTAATAGACATTGTATAGTAAATGTTGCGCTACAACAACCATAATGAAATGACCCCTCACAGATAAAACTTTACAGTGAACTCCGTTAGAGCTACTTATTTGTAGGCTACAATAAAATACCTACTCACTTGAGAAATGAAAACGCTATCTCAGCATCGCTTGTACATTTCAAATCCCTCAGTTCCCGCCATCTCCGAGAGTCAAGCCTGATTCTTGTTTTGTTGGAAAGAGAGCTCTATCACGCTCTCTTTTCGCCAGCAGACTCTCCTCGTTTCGGCGTTTGTTTAAAATCGGTGTTTCTCCGGAGATTCGAGATGGCTGCTCCATGTCAACCTTTCTCGCTCGTTGTCACAACTAACCCGCTCACGCACGAGCGAGTGACGCATGAACGCAAGTTCCCGCGTAAACCTTCCCGACCAGTCTAAAATATAAATACTTCGACTTACCACGGTGAATCAGGGTAAGACAAAAATCATATTTTTTGAAAGAAAATACACCATTAAATTGACTCATATAAATTAATTTTGAACAAAAAAAAGTTAAATGGTGCACCTTTAATTTTTATTTTAAATAAACGCCTCTCTGAGCTAGTGGGGGGGGCACTTTCCCGCACTTTTAGAAACAGGTGATTCTATCCCCCAACTTTTTTTTTTTTTTTTTTTTTGACCCAGCGCCAATATTTTCGCCCGTGTTCTCTGATTTGTTACTTAGACTTGAGTGAACTAACATTCAGCCAATCACAGCGTGAATCATCTCTTGGGCGTGTCTGTCATGAGCTTCAAATCTTTTGTTGCTCTTGTGAATTTTCGGTCGTTCAATTACTTTGCTGTTTGGCTGTCTGGGGTAAAATGCACCCCAGAAAAAAGCAGAGAACGATTACATCCTTTTTTCAAACACACACTGTAAGTATGTGTTACAGTATGTCGCGACGACATGAATCACACGATAAAGTTTCAATGTTATGATTTAACCTACTGTAACATAGTAAGACAACAGAACCCGTCCGGACCTCTTCACGAGTGTGTGTTAAATGCTTTCCTACTTGTCACTTCGGATAACATCGTCTGCTAAATGAGACATAACAGATTATTCCAAGCAGGCACACAACATCATAAAACGTTGATATTTGGTTAAATTTCAGTTGCGAAAATTCAATGTAAATTCAACGTCTAATGTCAATGTTAAATTGATGTCCGATACCGAGGTCAGCTGACGTTGAGATTTTGTTGTTTTTGTAGTACCATGACACAAACACGGCTGAATAGTGTTGCTGTGTGTCATATACACAAGGAAAAACTTGATCAATTAGCGAGAAAAAAAGATTGCTCAACAATTTGTGGCCTGCAAGGAAAGCCGAAAGATTCAGTTTGGAAGTTTTGATTAAAAATCTTACTTCAGTTTTGAAAATATTAAAATGTAAATACACTGATTTAGGTTGTATTGATATATTTTTCATAAAATGAAAAATCTGTTGTTTAAAATTACTGTAGATGTAATCTGTATACTCATTGAACACTTTTTTGTCGTCCAACTGTTATGAAGTAAGATAAAAGTTATTGTTCAAGTGTAGTCTAACTGAAATATGGTAAATACCATAAAATAAAGTATAGATGTCCACAGTGGTCTCAAAGTCCCAAGTCCTGCAGTATTTTTTTTTTTTTTTAAATTTTGAGCATGACTTCACAAAAATAAGTTCCTGTAAGCTATCATGGCATGTTCCCAAAAATGCCACTTGGCTGCTGTAAAATGTCAATTGGCATTCTATTTAGAATGTATTATAAACATCACCTTTGGGTCACATCACCATACAGCTGCCCCCCCCCACTTTTATAATGGCTGCTACGCCCCTGGCCACTGCTAACTAGTAGGGCTATTTGTACTTGGTGTAAGTAGACACTCTATAATAGGCAATATTACTAATAAAAAAAAAAAGTAAGAATTCTTTCCCTTAAAAAAACCCCACTGCATCAGCATACTGTTTTAAAACTTTATTTCTCATATTGCTTGTAGACAAAAATAAAAACAGCACTACTTCCGCACAAAATGCTATTCTTGACAATTATTTGACAAGTCATCTGTTTTTTAAATCTTGAAAGAGGTCAAACATAAAAGGCACATGAAGATGAGAACACCGAAGGGCTGTTTTTATGCCGTAATAAATATCCAGACATTCCTATGGCGGTATCTGAACACATGTAAACATGGGACTAATCTCTCCCTGCACAGCACCTAATGTCTGCTACACTTTAATAACAGGCACTGAGAGGATATTAATAACTATAAATATCATAAATATACTTTTGAATTACATTTTTGCATTATTACAAATTGTAAATAAGAATATTAAATACATTCAGGTCACAAAACAGTACTTGTATGGAGCATGAAAGGAAATGAGTGTCAATAGCTGCTTTTCTTGCCAACTAAGAGAATAACAAACAGTTATGTGCTGAACATTCTGCTTTAACACAGGTTTCATTCACATAACATGTAAACAAACACAAAATATTGTATTCCTATTAACCTCAGCAATGTAACCAGTTATTGCAGAAACAATTTTTCTCAAAAAATAACCCTCACAAAAATCCCTGACCCCTTAACTTATTTTTACGTAGCTTTGCCTTACTAATGTATTAACTAATACTGCAATATAACATGTAGAAATTAAAACAAAATATTACAAATAAACTAAAGGTAAAGAATAAGAAAATCAAACCCACATGCACACACACACACACACACAAGATGAACAGACTTCAGATTATATTGGCAAATTCTCTCTCACTCTATTCTACTTCCATGGCGGACACATCGTGCTCGCCATCCGATTTGTCGGGGAGGTCAGTGAGTGGATCTGGATCTGCCGGCTTCTTCTCTTCTAAAGGATTGTCTTCTGAGTGCTGCTCTCCAGCTTCTGCTTTCACATGCTCTGGACTGGCTGCTTTATCCTCTAATGAACAAACAAAACCAGTGAGGGTTAGTCAATTCTATTTCACTGCAAAAAGAGGCATATCATTGATTTTGATTTGACTTGATTTTCCTTGTGGTTTTAAAATAATAAATCAACCTAAAATGCACGAATCAAAGCTTCAGCCATGTCCACCCAAACGATTTCCTCTCTATGGTTATGACGACAAACCACATAAGAACATGATATGACCAATCAGAGAGAGGGTGGAAAACCATAAACGGTAATAAAGTTAAATAAAAAAAAATTTTAGTGCATGAAAAAAAGTGAACGTAATACAGTTTAAGCTTGGGGAAATTCTTTATAATTAAAAATATATATTTTAAATATTTGGGATGTCAAATCTGAATTTTCAGCATCATTTCAGTCTTCAGTGTCACACGATCCTTCCCAAATAATTCTAATATGCTGATTTGCTGCTCAAGCTCAGATATCAGTAAGCTTAATACATATAAAATCATCATTTATAGTGTACTTTCAATATGGAGGTGGCGGTCCCGAACCCTAACCTAAAATATAACGAATCTCAGAAATTACACTTCAAATATTATAAAATATTGTAATTATTGATTTACCTGTAAATATTTACAAGGTAGATGTAAACAAAATCTAAATAGATTAAATGTAACCCTTATTAAATTATTCATCTTTGTGTTTCAGTAGTGATAAATTTGGGGAAAGGAAAAATATTCCAAAACTTTCTGAAAATACAATATGACAATTAACTGCACAATTACTAGAAATGTGTACCTTGGATATTATACAATTTGCGGAAAAAGACTAAGAAGTTTTTAACTCTGACTTTGAACCAATTCTGTAGAATGGTCTAATTTTTTTATATTATATGCCAGGAAATGTAAAAAGTACAAAATTATTAAAATACGGAAATTAAAGTACTGTTCATATAAAGACAAGAATATTCACTTGTCAACCTGACAGAAAGGGTGAGGGAAAAAGGTTCAAATGAAAAAAATCATAAAAATAAAATGTTTTACATTCATAAAATAAAAGGCAGATATAACTAAATTCCAGAATGAACACACATATTAGAAACAAAGCACACACACACAGTATCATCAGTCATCACTTGCCATTGACTGAGCACATAATAACAGGAGAGAGAGCAAGACAGAAGTGTGTGTGTGTGTGTGTGCGTGCGTGTGTGTGTGTCAGGTAGATACACAGGGTAAAGCCCTACTAACTAGGCAGCACTGTGGGGGGGAATATAAGACTCTAAAGCCTTTAATCACCTCACAGATCTGCTCTCAGTACATCAGCAAATGTCCTCTCAGAGGGCACGAGCAGCAGGGACTCACACACACACACACACACACACACACACACACACAATAAACCTCCAGTAAACAAACCCACCCCTTCTCAAATCAAAAATCATTAATACTGTGCATAAGTCCTCACGCTTCTCAGAATATCAGGAGCATCTAAACATCACCTCCTCCTGCTGCTCAGGTGAACTCTGGTGGAGATCTGGTACCTGGGGCAGGTGGAGAGCTAGACAGGTCTGTCTCCATGGCAACAGCAGGGGGGTCTTGACTCATCTTGGTTTCTGCTGTGAATTCTGGGAGACGCGGGGCCTGGGGACGTGTCTTCCGGGCCGGGTTCAGGAAATAACAGTAGGCACATCTGAATGCTAAAACATTGGAGATAAAAAAAACAGAACAAAAAACAAGTTATCAGAAATGATCCTTAGACACACGAGTATGAAAATAAACATGCAGCACAGTTACGATGGGGTGGGGGGGGGGCAGAGCTCAGTGACATACTGAACAGTTAAACGTCAGTCAAACTTACCAACATATTCGAACTCCTCCTTTAAAGCCATACCATTATGAGACAAACACTGCTGGCATATAAGAGCATATCTGCAATAAAAACAGAAATTATTCACACTGAATAAAGCTTTTTTTTTTTTTAATTGTGTTGTGTTGGTATCGACATTATACCTAAGGATAAGAGAACAAATGACATTAAGAGAGATTTATTTTTCTCATCAAGGCAATTCATCTGATCAAAAGTACAGTATAAATCATTAATATTGAAAGATATTACAATTTCAAATAACTGTTCTATGAATACATGTTAAACTAATTTATTCCTGTGATCAAAGCATTTATGATTTTCATCAATATTGAAAACCTTACATTTTTAATGTATAAACATTTAATGAATGTTTTCATTAAATAATTTTAATGAATAACTTCAAAAAGAACTGCTTTTTTTAAATATAAATCTTTTGTAACATTATAAATGCCTTTACTGCCACTTCTGATCAATTTAAGACATCCTTGCTTAATAAAAATATTAATGTCTTAAAAAGAATCTTACTGACCCCGAACTCTTGAACAGTAGTCTACATTATTCTACAGAACGAAAAGCAATAGTGATAGTGATTTTTTTTTTTTTAATTGATAAAATGGCATTATGTGTGTCATGTAAACCTCTAATTGTGATTAAGTCCATTCTTTGATAGTTATATAAAAAAGGCACTATTGGTCCACATGTAAATATAGTACAAGCTGAAATACATTCCAGGTTCTCTTACCTACAAATTTTAGATGTGTGCCATTTTAATTCAGAAAGTTCAGCTAAAATGATCTGTATTCTTTGGGCTTAGCTGAACGGAAGCTGAACTTGTCTGGATTATATGGTGATCGTTCTTTTTGGGAAATCATATCACACCTTGATTTTGCTCAGAGTAAAGATATAAATCATGATTTCAAGATAGACCATTCACCTGTTCTGAGGTCCATCACCCACTAGGTACTCAATGACCCTGTCCATGGCACCTCGCTCTCTGGGGAGGATGGGTCTGGCCAGCGGAGGACCTGGAGGGTGCATTCCTGCGAACGAACACATAAATACACACACACACACACATGTCAGTCGTGTGGGCGGTATCTGTGGCTCAGTGCTGCATGGCCGATGATGAATGATAAGAGGGACAGCTTTTAATAACGACACTGATATGGACCTCCCTCCTCATGCCCGCTGTGATCCACACTCATAATTAATATAATTTAACATCAAGAGCAATCATAGCGAGAAGACTGGTCATTTCTGCCAGACTTGGCATAGTCAGGAATCCCTGCTGCTTACTCATTTACCAGCATATGGAGACGCCGCAGTGGGCCAAGGTGCTTTTCACTTCCAATTTCTTCCTAAAGGTGTTTGCTTGAACAGGGCCCAGATCTGTTCACACACAGCAAAACTCATGTGACCAACACAGCAGGGCCCGTGTCACCTGTTAGTCACCGCTAACAGAGGTTTGTACACGACCGGAGATAAAAAATTAAAAAAAACAATAATATGTATATATATATATATATATATATATATATATATATATATATATATATATATAATATATATATATATATATTATATATATATATATATATATTATATATATATATATATATATATAAAATAAAAAAAGTTAAAACAGACTGATCTAGTGTTATTTTAGTATTATTTATATACTAATATAGCATTTATTAATATTTTTAAAGCTTTCATTTAAATGATCATTTTTGTAATTTAATTTTTTTATATTTTATATAATACATAAAATGATAGAAGCAATTTTTAGCTATATATTTTTTATTTTATATTTAACAGCTTAGTTTAGTTTTCATTTAAGTTTTTGTAATTTATTTCACCATTTATTTTTACCTTTTTAATTACTGAAAATTATTTTTAATTATTTTAGTTTTAATCGACAACAACAACACTGAACTCCTCAAGATCTCCATTTCTGGTTCAATTCTCAAACTCCAAATTACCTCAAGTCAATGAAATGAGAATTTTAGTAAAGATTACAGCATATTTTATTAGAATTCAGCTTGGTTCTAGAAGCAGCTTCTTATGGTTTTATTAATTTGCAAGGGTTATGTTCAGAATTACGGAGCAGTTTGCACCATTTAGCTCACTACTTTAAAGTGGTGGTTGATTACGATTTCAGTTTTTTAACTTTAGTTGGTGTGTAACGTTGCTGTTTGAGCAGAAACAACATCTGCAAAGTTACAATGCTCAAAGTTCAGTGCTTTAGAGGAGAGGAAGAGTTGTTGCAGTAGATTGTTGTTGATGCCGTCATTTTACACCGGACTGCTTCACAAACGAGGGTCAATTCAACACTGGATTTGTGCAAAAGATTAACATCCAGGTCGATGAGTTGAATCAACTCCACATCAACAAAAATGTATCCGCTAACCATTCAGAAACATCCAGTTTCATTCTAAAAGTTGTAACTTCTTCCCGAGTCTCTCCATCAGTGTCGACTCCGGTTTGATCAATGTATTGGGTAGAATTAATGGATGTAGAATATGGTCATCCACAATAAGGCATTAATATCTGCTTTATAAATACTAATAAACGGCCTAAATGTTATGTGCATGCTAATAAGCAACTAGTCTTCTGTCGCCAGACTTTCAGACGGATGACAGAGGGTCTGGACTCTATCCAAGCTTTCTTTGGCCAAGGACCGCCCAAGAGGACGTTTGACTGACATGTAACGCAACTAATCGAAGTTGGTTTTGTTACACGTCAAGTTTAGGGGCGTGAAAATGTAAAATTGATGTCCCTATCATAACAGACTGGTGTGCATCTAATAAATTATTCATTCAAGAACATTATGCAAGTTAATTGCACCAGTGGAGTCCCAAACTTCACATACTTTTGAAAATCCAGCATTTAGTTGATCCTGGCAAGCACTCATTGTCACAGTTGTAAACACGACGGCTTTCTTCTTCAAAGAGAGGGTTGGGTATGATGTCTGAGGTTGAGACTAATAAGCAACTAGTTAAGAGTGAGAATTGGTCCCCAAACTAAAGTGTTCCCCATTTAGCCTTCAAGAAAACCCACAAGCTGTGAACAGTATACGCTTCAGAAACAATATGTATGGTAGTATGATATTCAGAACATAAAATAGGTCACAATACAAGAAAAGCATGAGCATCGACCACTCGTTGGGTTATGACTATGACTGGTTGTCACTCAATGTTTTGTTCATTTAAAAAAAAAAAAATACAGGTTTCTGTTGAACCACCAATACCATCCCATCTATACCAACCAAAGGCAATAAGACATTGAGTGAGGACATGAGACTCACCCATCCCTGGGGAAGGAGAGCAAGCCGGGGTCCCAGGCCTCCTGATCAGACCATGTGGGGTTGAGGTAGACAGACCTTTTTCTGGCGGCCCACCCGGGGCAGACAGTGGAGTACGGGGGACTGCGGGGGCAGTCACAGGAACCAGAGGTGGACGTCCAGCAGGACGAGGGGACACAAGCCTCTGACGCAGCTCTGAGCAAAAAATAACATGATTCTCACAGCAAAATGCAAGAAAGCTGTTGACTTTCGAGGGGAAAAGGACTTGTTTGCTCACCTTGGCCTTGTCTTGGGGTTGCCGCTGGGACAATGGGTTGAGCTTCTAACTCCTTCAGAGAAAACAAAACCAAAAATATTAATCCGCCACGCATGTATAAATATATTTATTTTCAGACTTAAGAATGAGGTGCTTACAAGCTTTTTCTTAGAGTCTGGGTCAAACCGTTCCAGAATCAGCTTGGCGTTTTTGTAGGTTTCCGTTTCCATTACCTGTTCAAGCTGTGTGAAAAAATATCACAATCACATCACCACAATTACATCAGACAGAGATGCCAATTGGCTAACTGAATGAAAACTGAAAACCTACATTGGTAAGAATTTCAAAAACCATTTCAATTTATGACATCGGTCCACTTCGGATAGAGCAGCTAAACCCGCTGCTTATTTGGAGGTTGAACGGCAGAAGAAAACCCAGTCTGTTTTCTTACCGTCTTGTGTTTGGTTTAATTTTAAAACTTCATTTCAGGGAAAGAGCAAATAGTGCTAATTATTTAACTTTAATGAATAGAATAATTACAAGCCCTACTGCGATAATGGGGAGTGCGAAAATCCATCAGCTGTAATTATTGAAAGTTATTAGACATGACAGTGGATGACAAGCAATTTCTCAGATTTATTTCCTCCCATCACTAAACACTATTAATTTAAAGACAAGTCGTTAGCTAAGCACTTTACCAAGTAAAGTCTTTGTGCCAATTACCCGCTGTCTTCATTGATTTCAGATTATTTATTAAGAGCAGAAATGATCTCTTTCTCTCACTGACAGCAGAGAGACGCAATATGATGAAAGGAAAACAGGACGGTAGTGCTAACATAAGTATCGGGCTAACTAACTCATACAGGACGGGGAGAACATCTCTGACTGGGTGAAATTACAAGCTCATCGCTCATATTAACAAAAAAATCCTGACATTTATGAGAGGGCCTGCACTCCAGCACCTCTGAAGTGCTCTATACACGTGTGAAAACAGACAAACTAGCCCAAAATTAACTACACACATTCAAAGAAAAACACTGCAACTGATTACTCACTATTTTCTTTTTCTCTGCTTTCAGCTCTTCTAATTTGTCATCTAAGATGCAAAAAACAAACAAACACATGGATATGAAAAAACATAGGATAAAAGACCTGCTCACACCAATTAAAATAACTATAATGATAACGATAATGTAGAACTGTGCGATTAATCCTAGTTGATTTTCGGACACTAACGATTATGAAAAAAATATAACCGAGGTAAAGTGATTATTGTGTCGCTTCCGCTTTCCGTCCCGCCCATCTTCCTTTCCTTCACAGTGGCGTGCTTTTCTAAAAGCTCAATCTTAACATCTAAATCAGGCAAATTAGTGCAGTCTACTGTTGCTAAACTGTGGTATGTGTTTGATATTAAACGGTGATATTATAAGTGCATTAAGTCACAAAAGAGACAAAACAACTAAAAAGTCCCCCAGGAGTTGTTTGTACACTGGATGTCTGAGCTAAATGCGCACACACAAAAATGTCAAAATGTCTTTTTGGAGAATATTCATGTAAACACAGAGTTATGTATTAAGTAAACACACAGTTGAGAAAGAAAAAGTGTGTGTGTAACAGTATAATGGATCCGCGCATTGGCTCTTAAAGTGACAGCAGCCTATTATTCCTGCTTGTCCATCAAACAAATGAGAAAGAAATTACTCACTGACCTAATAACTTAAGTAGCTTTAATAAGGATTAATCTATATTTAATGTGAACAGTAAGACTATGTAGTGTTATTCTACATTTGAACATTCAGGGATTTTTTGTAGGCCATTACTTAATACTTAAAACTTCCTGGAAAACTTAAAACACTTTATTTCTCAGTTTTGTTTACAATTAGTTTCTTTGTTCTTACTCAGTCTTGCTGACTGTTTACTTGTCTTGTGTAATTGTTTTGAGTGCCTTTTTCTTACATTAGTTAACCTAGTATTCGTTTTTGCCATGGTATCAATAATTGTGAAATTTCACTGATATTTATAAAAAAAACACAAAAAAAAACTCATATCGTGAAATAAATATGCCCACCAATAATAGTGTTAAATAACCGTGATTTCAATACTGTCCAAAAATAATAATAATAATAATAAACCATTTTTTCCAGCTGTTGAATGATAAAAACACTGACGGTCAATCAGAATCCATCCTGCTTTAAAGAGTTCAAATATTTAAAGCAACAGACATCAAAACTGCAGCGCGCAGAATTATAATAGTTATATAGTTTTCGTTCTTGTGTGAATGGGCCTTAATACTACGGTGTCATCATTAAAGACTGACCTCATAATGAGATCAAATATAAAATCATGTTCAAATCCAGATTTTGCCATTGGGTTCACAGGTAAATTCTTACTGTTTCTCTCCGTTCGCTTGTTGTATAAAACAATCAGCAGTTTCCTCAGGAGCCAAACTCTGCAGAAAGGAAAAGCAACTCATGTATAGTTTCATCAGCATCAGCATTAGAAAATTTACTCTTTGAATAAGAACTAAATGAACAGAATTGACTATAATTCCACTGATGGTCTGAACTGGACAACTGAACCCAAAGTACTTACAACAGAGGAAAGATCAAGAATGGTGACGCCACTATTACTTTTCCTATCATCTGCTCTGGGATGTACCAGACATAGACGACTGTACAGGCGATCATGTAGAGCAGGGCTGAGTACAACAGCAGTCTGTACACCCATAACTTTCGCTGCTTTTGGTTCTTCTCCCGGTATTCCTCAAGGGTCTGGATATCCTGGGAGCGACCATTTAAAAACATGTAATTAGTCTAATTCAAACAGCAAATACTGCTTAGATTTGGAGCATCATTTATATTTAATTACATTTGTCCTTTCCTAGTAAAGTATTACTGCAGGTTTTATAAAGAGAAATTTAAGACCTTTTTAAGACCAAGCATAGAAAGTTAAGATGTATTTCTGTTGTAATACAACTTACAACAGATATACATTACTTTTTGATTCAATTTACAAAAATAGTAGCTTGAATCGCTTTGCTCTCAACCGCTAGATTACAGAATCTCATTTACTGTACCTTCTGATCACACAGCACAGAAGCGATGGTTTTAGTAGTTTTGACTTTTAGTTTTTGTTTTCCAGGGCAAATGTACAATGATTCTTAAAGATGCATTTACTGTAGACACAAAATCAAGTCTTGTTTTTAAAATTAAATGATTCATGATTAAAACAAGAACAAATATCTGCCAATATTAATATATAATAATGGGCTCAGAAAAAGTTTTTATAACTTGCACTCATTTTAAGCATAAACTCACTTAATTTTGTTCAAGACTTCAGTTTACAATTGCATCTTAAGTAAATGTATCTTGATTTAAGGAGGTTTAGATATTTGTACTGGAAAATAAGTGACAAATACAGAGAATATATTTTTGCAATGCATGCAACATTTAATGCCATGACTATGAATTTAAGACATTCTGCTCCGATTAAAGACCTTTTAAAGGCCTTAAATTTGTGTAAAGGTGAATTAAGACTTTGGGGCCATTTACACGACACCGTTTTCAACTAAAAACGGAAAACTTTAACCATTTCAGGGGCCTGAAAACACAAACCTTTGAAAACTGGTTTCAGAAGTGAAGTTTTTGAAAAAGATGTTGTCTCCGTGTAAACTACAAAAACATGAATTTGTGAAAACATGCTTATTAAAACTTAACCAAATCGCCATGACCTACAAACCCAAAGCAGAACTTGAGAGAACTTGATCTGATCAAAAGCCACAGAATTGATTTAACTGTGCACAGATCTTTTCTTTAACACAATTCGAGTCAAACTTGTTTAGGACAAATCACATGTCTTTGGCTTCTAAACAATAAATGTAAACAAAGTTACTCGTATAAAACTCAGTTAAGCCCTGAGAAATGCCAACTGAACAGACCTCTCTCAGTGAGGCAGTACTGCATAACCCCATCCTAAAATATCTAATGACAGTTACACACAGAGCCTGTACTGTTGCAGACACGTGTGTCTGTCTATAAAGTGGTGTTATTCTATGAGCCATGACATGAATTTAAAAAAAAAAAAAAAAATTCCCAGAGGAAAATAAAATACCTGCACCCACTGGAATTAACACGAGTTTGAAATCAAAGTTGATATATAATGGAATGTTGCAGTATTATCTGTGCACAATTTTTTTTTTAATTCATGTGCCTTGTAATCTTTAATCAAAATATCTTCCCCTCCCTCTTACAGCGACATATTTTCTGATGAGGGCGGAGCAACCTGTCACTCATATGAGATCCACCAATAACAAACCATATCCATCCAATCAATTCCCCATGGATCAAGCCCTGCCCTATATTTGTTCTTGTTTGAGAAGCCGTTTCACTTGTTTATACGACACAATAGGGAAGACTCTCACATCTTCCTTTGGTTTTTATTGAATAAGAGCACCTTCAATAGCACAACAGGCAGAATGAGTGATAGCAAAAAAGTCTCATACCTTATCAAGACCCTCCAAGACCTCTACGGTGGATGGCTTGGCCTGTGAAAGAATAAAACAAACTTGGCCCAGTTTAAAATTGGTAGGAGGTACAAAAGTGTCTATATTTAGATTCTTACATACCTTAGTACAATAATATTAGCTTCATGCAGTCTTAATCTACACATATATTAGTGAGACTTTGTAGCATTCAAGAGAGACAACAGTTGAAATCAAATAGCAGGAAACATCCTACAAGTTTGAGTGACTGAAGCACATTTACCCTCCACCGAGACACCACAGCGCCCATCTTGTGAGGGCAGTTCTTCTCACTTAGCCGTTACTCTTGTTACTCCACGCCAAAGCCGGACACCTGTTCACAATAAAAGGAAACTGCTTCTTTCAGCAATAACAATAAAGTTATTCAATCAAGATCATGATAGATGTTTTACACTTGAAGTGATGAGGATTAGAGAACGAATTATACAGACTCAGTAGGTTTTCATCTACAAATATTTGAACACTTAAAGGGTTCGTTCACCCAAAAATAAAAATTCTGTTATTAATTACTCACCCTCATGTCGTTCCGAACCCTAAAGACTTTCGTTCATCTTCGGAAAAAACGAATTAAGACCTCTTTAATGAAATCTGAGAGATTTCTGTCCCTCCTTTGACAGTCTACGTAACTGACACTTTGATGCTTCAAAAAGCCCATAAAGAAATCAAAACATTGAGAGGTTTAGTCAACATTTTCTCAGAAAACACAATCGCTTTATAAGATGAACAAATTCATTTAGGCTTTTATTCAGATTAAACTGATCGGCACTAGGCATGTGACTACCAAAAATCTGAATGGCTGAATGTGCATTTTCATTCAGCGCATCTTCATATGTTCAGTCATGCGCTGCTCACGTGTGTTGGGCTCGTTTACATTGAAGTGCGTGTGCATCTTTGACAGTATACAGCATTTGAAACTGTTGAAGGGGAAAATGCGTTCTAAAAGTAAGAATAACTCGCAATAAATGATTATTCACGACATTTTGAAGTGCCCACAATAATATTGTGCACGTTCATTATCGTGATATATGGTATTACCATACCAGCACATCTAATCAGCACACAAACAGAAACTCAACCGAACCCACTTGCCGCACGAGAGCAAACCTCACTCGTGCTGTGTAGCAAGAATGAACATGAGAATGGCAAGAGAATGAACCTCATTGGTTCTTGCACATCAAGCGAACATGCTTGAGCTTCTGTTTACCACAACATGTGTATTGGTGAATGTTTATATGTGAATAAAAGCAAAGTCAAGTCTCTTCAGAAAATTTGGACTAAACCGCTCAATTCACATATCTTTGAATTTTTTTTTTTATAGTGTCAAAATGGTAGTTGTGTAGACTGTCACAAGGGGTAAAAATCTCTCAGATTTCATTAAAAATATCTTAATTTGTGTTCCATGAGACACAAAAGTCTTATAGGTTTGGATGGAACAACATGAGGGTGAGTAAATGACAGAATTTTGATTTTGGGCAGAACAAATATATGAATTGAGCTTCAAACAAATCCCAATTTCCCTTTTCTGATTCCATTTAATGCTTGTTTTGAAGTCAGTTCTCCTCAAGATCCTCTCAGAGAAACACAGGTGTAGACAATTACATTAGCCATCAACAACATGATCCACTACAGTTCAATACTTTGTCATAATTTAGTCATTTAAAACCAAACTTTTTTTTCCAAATGCTTTGCTTGAAAAGTGCATATGCACGCTCTCTCTCCCTTTACAATCAATGCCATGTATTTTGTTTTCTGATGACTTTCAGGAATTGTAGCTTAAATGAGCACAAGCTTCATGAACCCACGGTATCTCGTACAAGCAGGGTTAGATGCTCAGTGATATCAGATATCACCCCAGCTCACACAAAATCTGCAGGCTCTGGAAAGTAACAAGACACTCCTCTATTTTAAACTTCAGTGCTCGAGCGCTCAGAGGGAAGGGCCTTCAGTCGCTCAGACGTGGGGAGTGTATGAATCAGAGGGGATATAGTACTTGCAAACTACGAGAAGCACCCATCAAAGTCACTTTATTTATAACTTCATTCAGCCTCACCCTTTCAACGTCAGAGTAGTGCATTTCAAGCTCGAAAACCCCATGAAAAAAATCTTTTCAGCTTTTTTCAACAACTCTTTAAAATAGATTCACACTTATAACGACGCTAAAAACTTCACGCGTTACTAATCTTATTCTGTTAACTGAAACTTTAAATGTGTTATCAAAGAATAAACTCGCCGAGTGATGATGCTTCCTTCAACTAGAACAGCAGGAATACTTTAAGAAAGAAGATTCAGTTGTTTAAGTCAGTCTAACTCGCTACTGGCAGTTGACACCACCGACATGTTGTGTTCTCTTTCACGCACGCGCTATTAAGCAGCTTTTAAGTGCATAACCACGCCGAAAGCTAACTTAGATAACTTAACTTAAGATGCCTTACCCGTAAACACGAAATCCAACAGTGACCTGCGTTTATTATTCCTCTACTTCAAAGGTAGACGTCATCAAACTGTTCCCACAAACCCACGCGGCACGGACTTCCTCTCCTTCACCGCTCTGTCACGTGATCAAGCGCTTACGCTCTTTCAAAGCGCGGGAAAATGGAACGCACTTCACGCCGTTCTTCCGGAGAGTTCACTAGACTACGGAAACAAAGGATTTATTACATGAAAATAAATATGTTTGTCTTATATTCTGGGTTTTGATTGAAGCAATTATACAAAATACGAAATAATATTACAGTATTATAATATTAATATTAATATGACAAACCTGCTGTAATTGGATTTGTAAACAATAAATCGTGTTAAACATGTGTTAAAAGCTGTTTTAAAGGGAGTGCTTATAGAAGTGTTGCATTCAAAAGAGCTAATTTACTGAAAACCGGGACATTAAAATGATTATATAATCAATTCGCAAATATATAAAATAATAAATAAATAAATAATGTCTAATCAGTATAACCCGTTAAAAAAGAAGCTACTCCATGCAGATGCTTTTATGCTATTAAGGGTGAAGGAAATGAGAGCACATGTTGCTACTTATTGATATTCAGGCTTTCTGCCCTACATTACAGAGATTTATTATTGTCGTATTGACTATTTCCTGTACACGAAAACTGGCATGTTTATGGGTTCACGTCTTACGACGAAAATGGTCACTGAACAGTTCAGAAAGTCTATACTTTATATATCTTACTGTTTTTTATTGCAGGCTCAGAAAAACGGAACTTGAAAGGTCTGCATGATGTGCTGAAACATATAGTCCACATGAAGTAAACTGGTTGTTTTTTATGTATGATAATACAGCCTAAATACTACAAGCCTAGCCTAGTCAATTGCATTCATTCCAATTTCAAACATCACTAAAATCACTTTAATATGAATAAATAATAGTGATGGTGATCTTAGTTCAGGTGCAGTATAGCGTGACGAGGAGAAAATCTGACGTCATTGTAGAGGAGCAGCACGAGCATATTAAGAAGCTGGCACATTTTTAGATTTAGGCTTTTGTTCAGCACACTGCAAAAGTGAAAACCTGCAATTGTTACTGTAACTTACATTAAGAAACTGTTATACCTATAACCCTTTCTTTAAATTTAGACTTTTTTAGTGTAACCTAATGGGGTTTTTTGTTTCAGTGATATTAAATAATATTTTTTTTAACTTCAATAAAATAAATTAGTTGTCAGCTGCTTAGAACAACAGAATTGTATTTTTTGAATTATTAAAACAGCATTAGAATGAGCACCACCTTACCAATGAAGGATAATAATAATAATATGGGATTATCGGTTGATCTAATGTCTAAATCATATATATATATATATATATATATATATATATATATATATATATATATATATGATTTAGACATGGATTATATTCTTACAATAATAATAATAATAATAATATGGGATTATTGGTTTTATATATATATATATATATATATATATATATATATATATATAACCAATAATCCCGTATTATTATTATTATTATTATTATTAATAAAAAACATTAGATTATTTATTGGTTTTTGTTGTTGTCTCAGTGATTTAGCCATGCAGTATCCCGGTATTTGTAATTAATTCAGCATATAATATCTCAAAAGCTATATTATGTCATGCTGCATTTTATAAACTAAATCAGGAGACATTATCAAAAGTTGGACATTCTAAGACAATTGCAAGACTGTTAAAAAGAACAGCAAATATTTTGTGAGAAAACTGTAACTGCTTCATATGGTTGGTTCTGTGTCTTTGGACTCATAATGGAGAAAGGATGAGGCATTCAGCATGAATTCTGAGTGTTAGAGCGACCACACTGCCTCAGCTGGAGCAGTGAAGATCAGCACCACGGACAGCAACAGTACTTATAAATGCATAACTCTCACAACACTGTGTTATTGAATCAAGTGTGCAGTTTATCATGAAGTAACAATCCCTGAGTGAAGCTGCTCGTCTGTGCAGCAATAATATATCTCCCATAAGTTATAGTAACTACTTCAAAAAATATGCTTCTATGTCACTGGACCAAAATGTATGTAGGGAAATATATCCTGATATCAGCCTTCTCCAATGGCAGAAAGAAGTAAATATGTTTTCAGTGTTGGACACAATGGACTCAAATCTGTGATTTCACTCAATTGAAGTCAGTTAAAAGCAAAAACTTTTAGTTACCAAAATTATTAAAATACTAACTGTGAAAAACGTGTTTTGTATTGTAATGTTTTCCATTTTCCATATGTTGGGCAGCCATGTTTTATGGGGACTTTAGACATAATGGTTTTTATACTGTATATTCTATCCCCTAACCCTAACCCAACCATCACAGAACAAAACTTTCTGCATCATTATATGATATATATAAGCTGTTTTCCTAATAAGGGACCAAAAATGACAATGATTTTGCAGGGTTTAACCACACAATTAGTCCTTTCTTTGAAAGATGCATATTGTGCATGCATTCAACCCAGAAGTTCATTGTAATTCTCTGCCATTTCTATTGCTTATTACTGAGTACTAGTTCAAATATACAGTTTGCTTTAGTTTTACTCAACCCAATACACTTTGTAAAGCCTTCATTTATGTGGTGAGACCAATTAGAGCTTATTCAGACATCTCAGATTCAATATCAATATAAGCTCTTATAAGGGGTCTGTTTGTTTTCGGTATGAATATTGATTAAAATTGTGTTACATAAAGCATTTGGTCATTTTACTTTCAAGCCCCTTTGGAAATCTGTTAAACGGATCATATATTGTGAATATTGGTGAGCTATGCGTGAGTGTTTACATACATATCATTGACCACTGTTGGTGGGACTCATTTAAACCAAGAGGCTGTTTCAGGAAGATGACCGACACGCGCCTCGTGAACTAGCGAGCAAAGCTGCTGCGCTTCTCGTAGAGTAACAGCAGTCAAGAGCATTGCAGTGCAACAATATCACTACCCGTTCAATATAATCAGGGGCACAATACATTTTACATATATATATATTTACATTATTTCTTAGAAATCAGATTAATCAGCAAGTTGTGACGTCATTTCAGGTAGGCTAAATGATGCGCAGCCATTTAAGACTCAGTGGCGCGCCTACACGAGGGTTGCGCGCTTTACCTTATCTGATCAATTCGCTCCCATGCAAGAACTCCCAGTTCATTTCATCGCAAATAATTAAAAGCAATCCTCATTTATTATTTCGATTAAAAAAAGGTTACAGGGGCGCGCTGCACGTCGCTGTAATGACGCTCGTCAGTAGAGATAGGCCTTTTATATTTATCAGGCGCTTATGCACGTCTGTTGAAATGAAATTGACAATGGATTAACTTTATTGTGAATTAATTCGAAGTAATACGGAATGAATGATTGGTGCTGATATACTATGCGTTGACAGTAACCAACTGTGTTTGCTATACTTACAACTGCCTGTCAGATTTAAACGCGGAAAGCAATAGGCGTGAGCGTTGTCTGCACATCAGAACAAGTTCAGATCCGCTCCAGAATCTGCAGGTGACATTAATGTTGTGATATATAGGTGCACTTGCCATAAATGCACGTTGGTCGTGTCCATGCTGAGGTGAAAATGTTATTTTTCTCACTAAAACGGAGTACACTAGAAATATACATTGCTGAAATATGATATAATTAGCGTGTTATTTTAGTAAACTATCATGTTTTGACCCCAGTTTCTCCTGCAGACCAGACCTTCTCATTGGCAGCAAAGAGACAGCTCAGCCGTTAAAGCAAGTGAAGGCAATTTTCAAGGATAATTGCGAACATGTTTTAATACATATGCATGAAAAACATGTTCCTTTTCAGAGAGAGAGAGAGGGGGAAAGGGAGAGCCTTCACGTGCTTATGCAGTTGATTGAGGGGATGACCTGCTATTCAAAATGTTATTTGAGCACCATCAAAATGTGCAGACTTGCAAATTGCCCAGCTTGTATCTGAATTACTACCCCATTCATCATCATTATGGGTTGATAAGTTAATTTAACCATTTCATTCTGTCTTAATGAGCTATAGTTAAATTAATGTCACATAATATATGAAAGCAACATTTGAACAGAAGCGTTCATTTGAGACAAACAAGGGTGGCCATAGTTTCAAGTGATGCATAAATCTCCTCATCACAGCCGGTGCGAACCTTTTCCCTTCTGTTCCCTCGGTTTTCTTTAATGGTGACATCAAAAACAAAGCAAATAGCTAATAAAGCCTTGCTGAAGACTAGCGACCGCTGATAAACTCGGTTAACCGCGATATTATTATTTAAATCACGTCCAGTTCCATCCGATATAATTAAGCACAATTGAGAAGCACCAAACTGTGTTTGTTTGTTTGTTTGTTTGTTTTTGTACGCTAGCCTATAAGCCTATCATTCGGGGAAGAGCAGATTTCATTTATTCGGCGGTATAATCGTAACTACATTAGTTTGGATTTGACATCTCTGGGTAGGCTTTGCCAAATTCTTCCGTTTATTTGACTAAAACTATGACCTCTCTGTGTAAGGCATCGCTATTGACCAGGCACAACAACAATACTATAGCAATTTCAGTGCAGATATTCAGCTCGCCCGCGAGTCGCATTTGTGAAGTTCCACCTTAAAACAACAGTCTTTTGGCCCCACGTGCTCCCTGTAGTTCGGATTTTGTCCTCCCCGCAGCAGCTGTCACCTCGCATTACTCGCAGTCAGCTAAATGAAACATTATTCTAAACATATGCATCGTAATCAGTTCGGTCACACTTACAAGAACACGCGTTAATAAGGCAATCAATCACAGTGGAACAAGCGAGTTGTTCTGCAACAGCTCATAAACAGTGTGTAATGAAGAATTGGAGGTTAGCATGACACGCGCTGATCAGATAATCAATGTCAAAGATGCGATGAATGTCAGTAAATGCAGTTTTTATGTCGTTTCTATAAAATCTTCAATTTACAACAAGCAGTTCAATTACCCAGAAAATACAGTCAATTAAATGGGCGTGATTGGACAGTAGCGGGAGGATCATCGATCTTTGCATTTCTATCTTGGCGGTGGACATTTAATTTGGGTTTTCTATTAGCACCGAAATAAAGAAAAAATAAAATATATTAAACAAGCCGCAGATTTATTTTCTTGTCAGAAGCAATTCGGCTGAGGTGACAGACAGTTTGCAGCATTTTATGATGAATTCTTTTTTCAGTCTTTGCACATTGGATACAAAACTGATGGCGTTATTGTGGCCAGTGTTTTTCTGCCCTCTGTCTTCTCCAGTTTGCCTCTCCATCTATCTCAATGCCTTTGTTGTATGGGTTGTAACCCTCGCCTTGGTAAAGAGCATAACGAAACATGGCGATACATCACACTCTTGCTGCGCCTCTAATCCCATTTCTTTAATGGGGACGTTCAAAAAGAAAGCAACTTATCTCAAAGTCCCTCGGGAATATTCCGGTATATATTTAACCAGGCTGCAATTAACGACAGTATCAGCTTGTATCATTTAGAGGTAATGTAAAAATAATGGTAAATTATAGGGCCGGAATGACCCGTGATCGCAGACTCCATATTCCCCATAGTTTTAGTGTCGTTTTAATTAATGCCAGACTCTCTTTCTCACCAAGGAGAGGAAGAAGAAGGGGAAAAAAATGTGTTAGGAACTCCGCTTCACACTATTGGGTATTTTTCCCCCCATTGAAATATTGATTTCAAAAGGAAGATGAAAAATCTCCGTTTACCATTTTCAAAATTTACTTACAATAATCTGAATCGAAGTGTTTAGAATCAGAGCAAAAAAACCCAAATCAGAAATCGTAGCGAATTAAACAACTGGACATTTGAGAATTGTGCCACATCGTTTGCTTTTGCTCGACTTCTGCTAATTTGATTTGCACCGTGCACAATGATAATAACGATATTAAAAATTGCGTTTTAAATATTTATTTTCCAAGAACAACACCATCAATAAATAACATAATATACATTTTTATATTGCACATTTTTCTCAAGTGAAAATATGAAAATTCATACAGTCGGCAATAAATACAGAGACGTAATGTACAGAGTCGTGTATCACGGCAGATCCCTTGGGAGAGGAGCAAAACACTGGGATTTTAGTATTGTCATTTATTGAACAGACGGCAAACAGCCCCGCGCACCAACTCACTAACATTTTTTTTTTTTTTTAAATCTTCATTTGAAAATGTAACAGCAATGTTTTATTTACAATGATCATTTTGGCTTGCAACAGGCCTAATATTTCTTCGCTTTCGATTTGTTCTGTAGTCTGGTGAAATAATGTCAGATTAAAACATTAAATAAACATCCAGCCAGTCACATAAATTATATTTTCGTAATAAAAAAAAATGTAAAAAAGGTTAGGCCTATCTATGCCGTTAATAATTTCGGTTTTTGATTTTAATACAAACGTGACTATACGTGTTATGGCGAAAAATCTCACCGTCTGATCTGTACAAGTGCCATTTTGTTATTTTTAAAATGGTTTCATGTGAGGCAGAATTCCGCACAGTGACAAAAAATATGTATGCAGACAGAAATGCATGAGCAATTTGTCTGAAGTTTGGGGTTGTGTGGATAATCCCATTATATTGTGAGTGAAGAGTCTCTACTGGGAGTATTATGGAAATATCGGTTCGGATTTAATGAGACTGCTCGCATCAGCGGAACGTCTCTGAGAGAAAAGCCTACCCAGGCCGGCCAACCTTCCAATAAGAAGATTGGAAATAGGACTCGGTGGAAAGGGGATCTTCTTTTTTTCTTTTTCTTTTTAAATAAAAAAATTCTCAGGTAACGAATACCACGTTTAATACTGTACAATCTACACACCAAGAACAATGCGAAATGCTCAAGGTCTTTTATCTATCTTGTCTAATGACTTCCCACAGCGGGTTGTTATGCTTTGACAGCGAGTCTCAGAACGGGGAACTTTCTTACATTTCCACATTCAAAGGAGGTCCATCAAGGTACATGATTGGCAATTTTCGTCATAATCTTCACATTATTAACAGCAGAATTGACATTGTAGCAGTAGTGCAGGTTTTATGCGACACACTCCTAGATCAGGGAGAGAGTCCCTCGAGCAGCAACACTTTCAGAATAGCATCATTCTCTTGCGCCTGGTCCCTTAACCGATGCTAAAGTGGCACAACCAGTGTATATTCTCTTTACTGCGCGATGTGGTCCAAACTAATAGAAAACGATATTTGCATACAGTTATAATAACAATAATTAAAAATGAGAAGTAAAATTAAATGTTCATTATTCTACCGTGTTGTAACAAGTTAAAAAGGCCTTAGCTTATTTTAAATATATATATATTTATGATTCTGAGGCCTTGCTGGAATGGAAATGCTGTCCCTTAATTTAAAAATAACATCAATAATAATAATAATAATAATAATAATAATAATAATTACATGTGCTTCAAATAAAAGAGTGTATGCCCGTACTAAGCTATCTATTGAGCGCGCTTTCTTCTCTCTGGTCCGGTGAGGGCACCGCAGTTTTGCTGAGAACCGCTGCCGAGTATGGCAAAAATCCGCTCTCAGACCTCTGCCCGGTCGCCGTGCAGGTGAAATCAGAGCTGGTGCTCCTGGAGCCCAGGGCGCTGGCGGCCTGACTGCTGTGGCAGCTGAGACACGAGCATGGCCCCGCAGCTGAGGGCGCACTGACCGCTGCAGCGGCCGCCGCCGCCGCCGCTGCCGCCGACGCCGCCGCGGAGCTGTTTAAGCCTGCGGGAGACTGGTATAGTCCTGGATGTCGGAAACTACACAACAGCTCCGGGCGCGAATACGGATGAGAAAGCGCACGGAATGTATCAAGGGGACGAATAGAGGTAGCAAAAGGTGAAGAAGCGGCTCCTGAGGCGGCTGCCGCAGCAGCTGCTGCCGTGACACCGACATGGGGGTAATAGTGTAGTGGCATGTGGGAATGAAAAGGGTAAGGCAGACTTCCGGTGGCGGCCGCATGCGTCATCATATAGGTGTAGAAGCTGGGATCGGCGGGATGTGGCCAGGACATGGCAAGCCGCTGCCGCTTGTCCTTCATTCGTCGATTCTGAAACCACACCTACACGCATCCACAAAAACACACAGGTAACAATTAGGGATGAGCAGCGGTGACAAGCGAGAACAAAACAATTAACTGCCAAAAACCTCCTCAGGACCCAAGCATCTAAAATAAAGCAGGAGGATTTGTGGCATGTAAGAATCATTTTGTAAATGCAACCCCTTTGGTTAAGAGGCGATTATATTTTTACAGACAGCCTAATGTGTACTTCCCACATTCTATTTTTTGTAGACGAGAATTAAGTAATCTTTTAGAATGCATTGCGTGTGCGTGTGTGTGTGTGTGTATATAAATATTAATCTACTCCTGAACATCTGTGCTACAGGCTGTGTAAAAGGCTAATATGTTTTTGTAAATTAGCAAGAACACATCTACTGTGGAAAAGGTCAACCAAATCAGACCAATACCTTTATTGTCGTTTCGGGTAAATTTAACGCTGCGGCCAATTCACATCTCCTGGGTCTCGAGACGTAGTTTTCCCTGTAAAATTCTTTCTCCAATCTTCCAATTTGTTCCCGGGTAAACGCAGTCCGATACCTCCTCACTTGATCCGAGCTCGAGCTGCTGGAGTTACCCATGGAATTACCGTTGAGATTCGATAGAGATGATGAACTTGTGTTGGAGGTTCCCGAATTACTGTCCGAAAAACCTAAATCGGATAATGAAAGAAATAAAAGACAAACGTGTTTTTTTTTTTCTTTTATCACGCTAATTTTGACATTAAAATAAAATATACAAAAACGTATATAATATGCGATGCATTTAGCAACTCAATTCAACGGGAACTTGTTGGGATTCCATTTAAACTTTATTTGTCACAGAATCTAGATGCAATTATTTTAAACCAAAAATGAAGCAATTCAAAATAAAATAATTGAACACAGCAAAATGTATACGCAATCACAGACAATTTAATTCGTTAAAGGCAGACGTGCTAGCACTCAGACTTTGGAAGAAAATAAATGCTACTATGAAATAAAACATAAAAATCACATATAATAATTCCAGCTCCCTTGTAATACCAACTCACATTAGCATTTGAACAAATGCATAAAGCACAAAAGCAAAGTTTCCATGCAGACTGTTTACCTTTGCTATTGTTTTCCTTCTGTTGGCTGATGCTGCCCGGTGAGCGATGAGACGCGCAGCCCACTTCCACATCGCTGTTCATATCGGAGTCAGGAGAAACTTCAGGATACAGGTTTATTTTCTTCCTGCTTTCGGAGGACGATACTTCTGTGGACGAGGTATTGTCGCTGTGGTGGTTTCCAAATAAGCTGTCTATTTCGAACTTGCCTTTGCTGGGAATATCCCCGAGACCGCCATGCAGCGAGGCGGAAGTTATTCTCGGGCTGAGGCGACCGGCGTGCTGAGAATTTTCCAGGGCCTCAAGCACCGCGTTCCCGGCCGAGTCAGAGAGGTTGGAGAGCCTCTTTCCTGCCACTGGACTGTGTAGTCCCCTTTCCATCAGAATCATTTCTTTTCTTATCCTCTCCATCATGAAGTCGTGCAGGGAAAAAAATCCAAAGTCCCAGGGCTGGTGCTCCGATGACTGGTGGCGGATCTAATCCGCATTCAGCTCAGCTGCCGCCTCTAAATAATATAACACCTTTATGAGCTGGAAGCAAAAAACAGAGGAATGCCAGTGCGGGCAACGAATGACTGCTCAAAATGACCCGCGCATCCTCTCTGGTCCAGAAAGTCATTCATCAAAAAGTGGTTTGCGCCTTCGTCGTTAAAGGTGCGCGTGACGCGGCTCGAATGATCATTTATTGTAACAGGTTTATAAGCAAATAAATAGGAGAGAGACTGTCATCGGTTGATAGAGTCGGCCCTTGATCGGCCAGACGCGTATATCCAGGTGGAGAGAGAGAGGAGAAGTGAGGAGAGCAGCTTCTGATCGGAGTCTGTTTTAGATGGCTCCTGGGGTTGGCCTCTGGGGTGAAATTGACAGTCTGATTAATAAAATGAGCGCGGCAACATTTCCCTCTTCATTTAGGAATATCATTATGCTTTGATTCTCTATTGTTCCTTCCTTCTGTTCTGGCTCTCCCACTCGCGCTCTCTCTCTCTCTCTGAGCTCTGTTTCTTTTTTCTTTCTCTGTCGATTATTTCACACAGACGTTTTCGAATGAGAGGCATTAGTTAAAGATTTTTGCATCCAATTAGAAGATCCCGTTGCGAATATTGTTGTTCGTTATAAAATAACGATGTAGTCACATTACATTTTTGTGGCATTATTTAAACGATGCGGTTTTCTTATTGCTTATTTCACCCAAACTCATCCATATCATAACATAGGAGTTTTTAATCATTTTTGGTAGAATTGTTTATTCTTTTTTTATTGGCAGACGCTTTCGAAACGTTCTTGTTTTATGTATCTCAGCTGCTGAAATCACGAGATACAGTCTACAATATTTTCGTCAAATGATAAATCCTCATTTACCACAAAGCCTGGAAAATAAATGACGGTCAATGACAATTTCGTTTATTAAACTCATGTTTAAAATGCATGGTACGAAAAACGGAACCTTAAAAACCGTTTAATACTTTTGTGTGTGCGTGTGTGTGTGTATATATATATATATATATATATATATATATATATATATATATATATATATATTGGGAAGTGGACTAATGTAATCTTTTCTGTTTATTGCTGTATAATTATAATATACATATCTTAATAAAATTATGATCAACGCCAATCAAGATCGATGGTCATGCCTTTACACAAAATAAATCTAATATGCAAAAGGGTATTTCACTTTATTCCGTTTCTCACAATATGTCAGAATATCTCTCAAACGCTGTAAAAAAGAAAACAAAAAAAAAGCATTAATACGTTTTAAATGTTATCCTGGAACTATAGTCTGTGCTCTCAAATGAAGTGTTAACGTGGGGATGTGAGCGGCTCTTTAAGGCGAGGTTAAGTTATCCACTTCAAGAGGAGAGCGAGCGTGACAGAGGCGCACTGGACTGTTTTTGTGCGTCCTTTGGCGCCCTCGCCAGTTTTTCAGCGGATAATACAACATCTTGAAATCAGTGAGCGTTCAACGCCTTCCCATTTAGTTCAAACAGCTCTTTAAGCGCAGTTCTTACACAACAACCAAGCTGTCCATTTAGTGTAGCCTTTTATCAATTGTGACATCTAATGCCATGTTCAGATCACTGTTAAATATACATTCCTTTAACACCAGAGGATATAGGCCTACACATATCGTTCTTAATCTCTGCTAGACGCAAAACGTAAAAACGTCCGTCAATCAGAGCCTATAGGTCACTCTCTTTCCTATTTTGTTTAAAGGCTAAAATTAGCAAAAGGGACAAAAAATAAAATGTAGTCTAGCTTCTGTCTTGGAGTTCTGGTGTAAATTATATGCCTCTACAAAATGTATTTGATAGAAAGAAAATCGCCTATATTTGCTTGCTTGTTAAGGACACAAATAATTAGATTTGAATGTAATTTGTTAGTTGGTATTTCAAAGCTATTATATTCGTGAATAAAAAAAAATTGGTCTTTATTAAAACCATACTCAAGAGTCTTTGAATTTACATGATCAATAATGTTAATAAATTAATACGTTATATAGTAGCCTTTGGGCTACTTAACAAATTGCAGATAAATAGGGAAATATGTGACCGTCTCTTTAATATTAACTGTGCTGCCTATCCCGTCATGTCTCAAAGACAGTTCATACCTAAATTTGTTCTGTTAACATTAACACGTGTTCTATATCTGTAGCCTATGTAATGAAAAAAAAAAATAAAGTTTAAGTTTTTGCTTATAAATGGACAGTTCGTGGGATTTAAAACTGGATTCCATTGACTTTTCAAATGATTTGGGATTTGCGCACAAAAAATGAGTACTGAGGATTATTAAAGCAACTGTTTCTCTAAAGCGCTCCTCATGTAGGGCCGTCACTAGTGACGCCACTTGCAGATCGTGCTAATTAATCGAGTGGAGATTTAACATTACTTCACTGTTTGTGTTCCCTTCCGTTTTGCTTTATTTGGTGTTTGATACATCGCGGTTTCCCTCTCACGTCATAGGCTACTATGGGGTTCCTTTACGCGTTTTTGCTCATGCGCAGTCCACAAAAATGGCGCTGCATGCTGAATGAAGTTAAAATATATAATGTATATAAATGCAAATTCAAATGTAATGAAAATATAGAATGTACTGAACATTAGCTTGCTTATTGTGCCTAAGGGTATATGATCTATTTAAGTTTTAAGAAATAAGCTTCCAGCTCGAGAGCCAACTGGTTTCGGGGATGGTAAATCGTTCAGCTAACGGTGGAACAGTGTGTGTTGAGACCGAGGCAAGTCGAGACCGAGTCAAGACTAAGACCAGCTCCTCAAGTTCATCTGAAAGATCCGCATTTACTGCTTGAGAAATGTCTTATTTTTAACCAGTAATTACAATTAGAATAATTAGACACTATATAGAGCTGCAATTGTGCTCATATTTGTAAAAACAGCTCTCTTTCTTGTGATACTGCATAATTATATCATATGTTATAATATAAATATCTAGATTTTATACAAGTACTTTTTTGCAATCATATCTTGAATGTTGTGTGCATTTGTATTAATTTTGGTAGCATTTTTGACACAATCCCTTAATGTTTTCTGACCAGGCACAACAGTAACAAAATAAATGAAATTAGAAATAAGTTATTGATTGCATTTGAAGCAAGGTTTACATCCAATCAAGTAATGATGTTAACAAAGAAATCAATCAATGCAACGGCAATTTAGCGATATCCCTGCAACTGTGATCTTGACCGTTCTTGAAATAAAATCCTTTTAGTCTAAGCCCAAGACAAGGCCGAGACCAAATGTGGCCGATACCAAGACAAGGCCTTCAAAAAAATCCTCTCAAGACAATGGTCTGGAGTACTACAACACTACTAATCTCTCAAAAAGTCCTCATTTAGCAGTTCTCACCATCTCGGAAAAGCCAAGCCAATGTTGATTCTGGTTTTATTACAAGCTCTGTCACATTCTCTTTTTTTGCCAGCAGACTCTCTTCTGGTTGGCGTTTTATTTTATTTTATTTTTTAACGGGTAATTGCCCAGAGGTAGAAGATGTAGCTGCTCCTTGTCAACCTTTCTCACTCGTTTCAATTGCAAACTTTTCAATGACTTGCCACCATACATGAAAATGTTTGCCAAAACATTTTCTTATTGCATTTTCTTCCTCTTCAACAGCACCTATTTCTTCCTCTGAGACCCATCAGCATGCCATTCCTTTGGGGAAGTAAAGAGCAGACCACCTCTTGATGGGTAGGGCTATATGTCAGCACATCTTTAATGCAAACTCCATGGCTAGTACTAACAACACTGTGCAACTCACTACTCTGTGTCCTTGTCATTGCCAGGATCAGTCACAGGGCAATCTAACCTCCAAGTCTCCACTGATCCTGGAAGCTTGTAACTCCATCCAGGTGAATTAGACTGAAATCAGACAAAACAATGTGTATAAATAATAGATAGATGCACACAAAATAATAATAAAAAAGAACTGTTATTTGTATTTAGTAAATTGGATTGATTATTATTAGATAGCACACAATTAGATATTACATTAAAGCTGCCTGACATTTCAGCACTTCACAGTGCATTTATGTTAAGTGCATATGGGAAACGCATGTAAAAAAAAAAAGAGGCTACAACCATAACCACGCACATGGATAATGCTCGTGATTTCAGATCCATCCTCATTAGGAAATGTAACACAAAAGGGGTGCGTTTCCCAAAGGAATCTATTGAACTACTGAAACCATAAAACAAACATTTGCACCCAAAGTTGTGTGGTCAGAACTACAGTTCACTATTTGATTAGAAAGTATTTTCTAGCTATGTGTACGTTGGTTACACACTATTATTGTGGTGCATTATGGGACTGAAAGAGTGCAATAGACAGTATCCATTATGGTCTCAGACACCATACAAAATGACTGTTCTCTAGAATAATGCACTACATTAGGGTATCTCTTAAAGGGATAGAACCCCCAATATAAAAATTATCTCATCATTTACTCACCCTCAAGTTGTTCCAAACCAGTATTAGTTTCTTTGTTCTGCTTAGCACAAAGGGAAATTGGGAACCAAACAGTTGTGGCGCACCATTGACTTCCATAAAATGAAAAAAAAAAAAATTACTATGGAAGTCAATGATGCCAAACATTGGTTACAAACACTCTTCAAAATATCTTATTTTGTGTTCAGATATATGTTTGAAACAACTTGAGAGTGAGCAAATGATGACAGATGTTTCATTTTTGGATCCATTTAAGCCTCTTTAATCTATTTAAGCCTCATCCCCCTAACCATGGAGGCTTGTCTTAAAGTGGCTTACAAGTTGAGTAAGACACCCGAGCCCACCACAAATATAGAGCACAAGCAAATGCACACATCACCTACACAGAGCCAGAGCCAGCCAATGTGTCCGTCCCGGAACTAAAGCCTGATGCCGTTTCCATCCCGAGACCGGAGCCTACCGGAGCCTGTGAATAATACAATTTGGAATGAAATAAAGAACTTAAGCTTTATCAAAAAGAGATGTTTTGGATTTATAAATTAAAGGCTAATTTTACTCCTTTTTTGTAATAATTTAATTTTTTTTTTTTTTGTCTTTGATATTTGACGTGGTGTTTTTGAGTGTGGAAAACAGATGTATTGGTGAATGTTGTGTTGGAGATTAAGTTTTTTTTTATTGAAGTTGAAGATGATGGTTCTTCATCCGGCAAGCAATGTCTGTAAGGTCAGGTGAGATATGAGCAGCTACCATCATCCAGCTAGAATGAGATGTAGAGTTATGTGTCAGCATAGCAATGATGAGAAAAGCCATATTTTTTTCGGAATGACTGATCCAAGTGATGACATGTAGATGGAGAAGAGAAGTGATCCAAGCACTGAGCTCTGAGGCACCCGAGTAGCTAGAAGTTGCGACCCCTCCAAGACACCATGAAGGACCTACCTGAGAGGTAAGACTTGAACCTCTGGAGTGTGATTCCTGAGATGCCCTTTGTCATGAGAGCTGACTAGAGGATCTGATGGTTAAATGTGTCAAAAGCAGCAGACTGTTACAGCAAGATGACTATTGATGATTTGGAAGCTGATCTTGCCAGTCGCAGAGTATGTCATTTTACCAGTCGAGACATTAGCAGAGAAGGAGGAGAAGAGTGACTGATAAAAACAAAGGTCAGTAGGATCTTTAGATTTGCGCCACTCCCTCTTTGCAGCCTTGAGTTTAGAACAATGCTTGTGGCGAAAATCAGATAGCCAGGGGGCAGAGGGGCTGGTGTGGGATCACCTGGATAAAAAGGGGCAAAAGTTGTTTAAACAAAATGTTAAGAGTGGAGAAAAAAAGTATCTGTAGCATCAAGTGATGAGAACTAATTAGGGTGAAGAATTGAGAATAAAGAGTGAAAAATAGAGTAAAATAGAGTGAGCATAGGTTATGTAAAAGTTGACCTGTAAGGAGACTAGATGACGTCAAGAGTAAGGAAGTGATGCAAGGTGCAGTAGAAACTCGCTTTTGTCAAATGAGGCAAGCAGAGTGTGGAAGTCTGCAGCCTGGGGTTTTTCTAGGTGGATATTGGAACATGGCAAAGGCTATGGAGGACAGTAGACACAAGAGCATACCTTGGATGACACATGCTGAAGTTGGCTGTGGATGAGGGAGAGTTGAGTCAGTGCAGCAACAGTAAAACTTGTGGGTAATTTCAAGGATTTTCTGTTTGCTTATTCCCAATTAAAAACTTTGCAAATACAGTTTGGAAAGCCACACAAATAACTGCAGCAAGATGTAGCCACTTGTTGGAACAACTCTTATTACATGTTGGAAAGTCTTCTTGAACAAAAGTCAGTCTTAGCTGCGTATGTGACTGATTACAATCTGCTGGCAACGTTGAGGGCAAATCAGTGGATGTTAATTGAAAATAGTGTCTCCATTCAAAGAGTTAACCAAGGAAATAAGCTTAGCTAATGCATCTGTTGTTGAAGTTATTCCCTTGATTGCAGCATGGAACATCTGCTAGGATAAGAACTGCAAACAGTCCATGGTGTAAAACAGCTTAAAAAATTTTAAAAAAAATAATAATGTTGGATATTGTAAACAAAAGCTTTCAAGACACCAACCCTCATTGCTGCATTGCAACAGTGCCAGAGAAACAGTCACATACAAGTGGTGAGGCACACACTCCTTTCCTTTCTGACATGTTTATTGAGATTCTACAGAAAAGCACCCGATCCACACCAGAATTACAAAAAAGTGCAGCTACCCAACAGCTGGAGACGTATCTAGTTGAACTGCCCGTCACTAGAAGAGTAATATCATGAACAAAGATCACTTTCAATTGCTTGTGCAGATTGCAAACAGATATTTATCTGCCCCAAACCCTGGCCCGATGGGCTCTTTTCTCCAAGCAATTTGATTTCACGGTTACTTCCAGGGTCCAAAGCAGATGTCCTCTCATATCTTTATGCACCTCACTCCATTCCAAGCCCAAGTCCATCCTTCCTTCCTCAGCCATCGTGATCCCCATCCAATGGACTCTGGAAAATATACTTCTGGAAGTTTTCGTTGCAGAACCTGCTTCACAGGGTGCCTAAATGGACTCCTCAATCAATCAGACTCACTCAAATGGACTCTTTTCTCTTTTCTGGTCACCCAGGCAACATACCAGACCATCTTGCTCCTGCAAGACAAGTCCTGCAAATCCCAATGTACTCTTCCACCTTGGAAACTTATTCCTCTGTCCATTACTCATCACCCCTGGCCACAGCTGGAGTGGATTTTATAACTGATCTCCTCATCTCAAAATCACTTCAGAGTAAATGCCCTCTGCTATGATTAGCTGGCATCTTTGTATATGAAAATAGCAAAGTATTACTTGTCGATCTCTCTCGAAAACTTTTAGCACGTTTTTACTATTACAGTTACGATTACAGTACTCATGGTTTACAAAACACAAAAAGGGTTTAGATTGTGGCATGAAAGGTCGCAGTGATGAGCAAGTAGCCAGTCACTGACATGTTGAGTGCATGAATGCAGTGATCTTGTCATAGTAACTCAATTTCTGCACTCCAACGAATGATATCATAACTCATCATAACTAACAGTGGAAACACAATGTAAATAGGAGATTCGTTGATTTTAGCAGGAGTTTTGGCAAGAGTCCAGAACTCAGTCACTGATAAACTTGCACTCTTTGATTGAGAGCTGCAGCAATTGTAAATGGAACGTTCTTTGATAGCTTTCAATTTATAATTTAATAACATTTTAAATAACAGATTATTTTCATCCTACTAAGAGAAACAATGTGAAATTGACCATTTAGTCACCGGTTTGATTTATTGACAATGATTTTGAACAACTGACAATGACGAACATCTGAATGTAGGCCTACATGAATCATTACATATCAGAAATCACTGGTCACTTGTGATTTTGGTTAGACATGTACACATAATTCGTACACAACAAACGATCTGCAATAGTGACACAGTAAAAACTTTTTTTACTGCACAACTATTGCATCACTCATGTTGGGTCACAAAATCAAGAAGGCGCAGCATAGTTTTTTAACTTCAGGCTCGCTGCAAATCCAATGTAGCTGCACAACACTGTAACTCTTCAAAGGCATCTTTAGCGCTTAGTTGCTTGATCCAGTGTTAGCATTATGTCTGTTATTTCCCTACTACTTGTCATGCGCAAATCAGTGGTGGGGCTACCATGGTGTTAGCAATGTAGAAGTAGGCGTTTATCTTCTTCTGCAGAGGCTATATATAAATACGCAGGTTTTTGCGGTCTTGAGTCACACTCCTAACCAGCGGGTGGCGGTAATGCACCTTGAAGTTGTATACAAACCGCCATAAAAATAATAATAATAATAATAAAGAAGAAGAAGAAAGAAGAAGCACATATCACAACCAGTTGCAATCAGCTAAGTTGAACAAGCGTGTTCTGTTACATGTGCCTTTTCTTTCTGAATGTTTCTGTTGAGGTAGGACATATAACCTACTACGTTCATGTGAGTACTGGGCAAGATGGACATTGTGACAATATTTTTTGTGCATTTGACCGTTTCAGCACCACAAGCCGCGAAAAAGAAATCAGAGCTGTTTTGAGAGGCTGCTTTATGTGTGCCCACAGGATGATTCTCGTTTTGTTTTTGTTTTCTTACTCGGTGTCACATAAAATAAAATATAAACTAAAAACCTAAAAAAATATTATCAAAGGTTTAAACGTCTATGTTGTGTATATGCATAAACACTTGTGTTGACAGGAGAGGAATCAGTTAGGCCCATTAGTTAAAGTTTTAAGTTAAAGTAACAGCATAATGCAGCGAAATTTCTCAATAATAATAATAAAAACGCAGATTTCAGACACATTTCAGAAGCTCAGAAGATAACAAAGAGATGGCCTATATAGTCCACTTGAAATTTGCTAATTGTGATTAGCCCCTGATCTTTTTGAATATTCCCCTTACAAAAAAATTACTGCAGTTTTTTTAGAAGTAATTCTGCAGTTTTTGTTACATATAGAAAAATGCAGTATTTTGGACACGAAAAAACTGCAGTATTGCAGTATAACCTCAAATTTCTGTAGTTTTACTGGAGTACAACTACTGCAATACATCTAAAGTACTAGTAAAATAAAACTGCAATACAACTGCAGTTATACTGTTTTTATACTTCATGCAACTTTCAGTTGTACTTCATTTTACTGCAGCTGTACTTATACTACAGTTTTACTGCTGTTGAACTTCAATGTACTGCAGTTGTACTGTGACTATACTTCATTATACTGCAAATCTATGGTTGTGCTTAATTAAACTGCAGTGAAACTACATGGTACTGCAGTTTAAATGCAGTTCTACTTCAATATACTGCAGTTCTTTTTTTGTAAGGGTCACGTCAAATAATGTAGTTTAAAATCAATTTAAATATAGATTATTCTAGCCTAGTAGTGATTATAAAAGAGAAAAGATTGTTTTCCATGTAAACAATGGGTTAGTGCGCGCATCATCTGCTTTTTCAAAGCTAGAGACCAAGCGCTCCTTTCCATTATTGTACTCCCATTTTACAAACGCATTCGGTGTGAGCGGTTTGTATATTTAGTTCACCGTCGTTTTTATTGAGCCAGCTTTTATTTGCCTGTTCCTCCTGTGGGACTGTCAGTCGCCAGGCTTTAGTAAACCGTTAATTAAAAGATCAGTGAAGAGATGTTCAGCGAAATTATGTCTAAAGCTCTCCCTGTTAAGCGTATGTCTTGCATTTTTGTCATCGAGTTAGCCACCATAAAGACATTATGCAGCACTTCAAAGCGGAAATGTTAAAATGCTTAAGAATTGTAATTATGCCTACACCGGGGGTTTTGTTTTGTTTGGGGTGAAAACGTCACAGTTCAAGCATCGGGCAGCATTTATAGTGAGACATTTTTTAACCTACGAAAATCCCACATCAGTTTGGTTTGGTTTGGAACGCAATCGCAGAGAAAGGTTCAAAGCATTGTGAAAGGTATGTTCCATCGTTCTTAATTTTACTACTAGCTTTACTGCTGTATGTCAACATACAAGCTTCTTGTGAGGGCACTACAGAAAAAACTGCAGGTTGTCTGGTTTCCCTTCCGGCTCTAATTGTGCTTTTGAGTAGCTCACAGGTGTTTCACAATGGGACCCTCTCACAAAATCCCCAAAGCAATGGTAAACTAAAGTAAATCGTATAGGAGCAATAGTAGGTCTATGAGTTCTTGAGGAATTGAATACTAAAGTGCAGGACAACCACAAAATCGCACTATTGCAGTTTGGGAAACAAAATGGCCTATTTGTTGCGCAGCACACTCAAGGGCACTCCACAAAGTTATCCCTAAACACTAAACACTTGGAGCCCTGCAGGTATGAAAATGCTAATAATTCTTTGTTTTCTTTGAAATATAAATTGTTGACGTATCCGTGGCACGCCTTACTTTGTTTGCTCTACATTAAATCCCAGAACCACCTAGTGATTAAAAGATATTACAGCAGATTGCCTATCGCACCTAAGATCAATACGTATTTTGAAAGAAATCAATGCTTTTATTCAGCGAAGACACATTATTGATCAAGTAAAGACATTTATAAAATACTGTTCTTTTGAATTTTCTATTTATTAAAGAATCCCGAAAAAATGTATTATGGGTTCCAAATAAATAAATAAATAAATAAAATAAAGCAGCACAACTGTTTTCAACATCTATAATAATCAGAAATGTTTCTTTAGGAGCAAGAGTGATTTTTGTAGGATCATGTGACACTGAAGACTGAAGTAATGATGCTGAAAATTCACAAGAATAAATAGAATTTTTAAAATATATCGCGATAGAAAAGTTATTTTAATTTGGTTGCCTAATTTAGACAGACTGTTTATGCAGGTCTAATATGAGACATTTCCACTATACTGTTGTGTAACTAAGTATTAGATTTTAATTTAAATTATATCAAATAACGCAGAACAAAAAATTGAAAAGTTATCTAACGCTTTTAAAATACCTACTTAAACCAGGCTTACTCATAGACAGCTGAACACTACATCGTGGTGTAGTCCAAGTTCATCTTGGCTATTTGCATGTCACATGGTGACAACTATCCAATCAGGTACTAGTTATCTGACCTATGTAATTTGTCCGGAAAATAAACATAAAACCTTAACTGTCAACGGAGATTGTTCTCCGCTAACAATTTTCTTGGGTTTGGATCCATAACAGACGATGAGTTAAAATACAAATCATATACCCAACACGGTCTGCAAGTAAATATGGAAGTACTAGGGGGGTTAGATGAGGAGTTTAGAAGTTTTTACCCGTCTGCCTTCGGGGCTCACTCAAGCCGGTCTGCGTCAGGAACTCCCGTGTTCTCTTCAGCGGAACGACCGACTTCTATAAGCTCCGAGTCTCTTGCGCCTTACGTTTCTTTTCCACCACATACTGGCACAAGTTCCTCAGTCACTTATGGATATAATTTCGGAAACAGTTGTTGTGGCTGCAAAGTTGCACAGAACGCTGTGCTTCCGCCTGTGGTGAAACCAAATGCGAATGGACAGTATGCCAGGAAACCCGGGGATTTTGCTGATGCCTCTAACTGGTTTAAGGAGTTCGCTCTTTACCAAGGTTATTCCTACTCAAGAACCCCATATATCGATCTACCTGTAGTTCATAGAGCATTGAACGGATATCCCAGACATGAGACTTATTTGACAATGGAAGACCACCAGCCATGGGACTGGTCAAACAATTGCAGCAGTCAACTTTATTGCTCCAGAGACCAGACGCAGAGCCCGCATATCTGGAAACCATCATTAGCAGGTAAGACTTGAGTTGTGCTCTGTGAATCACTCCTCGCCTTTCTTCATTAGTAGAATAAAGAGCTTTTTTTCTGGACACAGTAAAGAGGCACAAATCACGTACAGAAATCTCTAATCAAGGATCAAGAGATTTTCTCATCTTGTGTTCATTGACCCTCGATTTAAAAAAAAAAACGTTATTTCTTATCTTTCACGGTACAAACTAAACGTGTTTGCCATCGCCCTCTTAAATGTCAAAGTCTTGACAGGATCAAGAGAAATAAACGAATCCTTGAAACCATAACAGATTCAGTATACGGTAAACTGAAATTAATCAGAACAGAGAAATGAAAATGTTTTAAAAGAACGCCTTTGCTCATTTAGAAAATAAAATTGTAACAGAAATTTGCTTGATTTAAAGTGATTATTTCCTCAGAGGGAACAGCGGGTTCAGTCTATCAGCGCGGGAGAAAGAAACGGGTTCCTTACACAAAACTGCAGCTGGAAGAGCTCGAGCGTGAATACACCAACACTAAGTTCATTACCAAGGAGAAGAGACGGCGGATCGCTGCTTCTACCAGCCTGTCTGAAAGACAAGTGACTATATGGTTTCAAAACCGTCGAGTCAAGGATAAAAAGAGACCTGAAGACTTAAAAGAATTTTAATCCTGTTAAAGATTAATTCGTAAAACTGGTGATTTACGTATAGATAAGCGCTTAATTTGTTCACTTAAGTGAGGGCTATTAGTCTATTTATCTTGTTTAAATATTTAGAGGTCTCAAAGTCGCAGTTCAGATGTCCAGGTTTGCTGGCAGAGTGTTGAGATGGTCAATTTTCAAAAAGTTTTTCAAAAAGTTTTTTTTTTTTTTTTTTTTTTTTTTTTACTTAAATTTTGTTAAACCATTTTTGTCATTCTGTAGCAGCAGACCATTGTTCTTAACAAGCTTTCAAAACTTTATATTCTTTATATATTGAGTGCAGGTTGTGTATCGTTGTTTATATTACCAGAGTTTTATGGGGTATGTAACACTGACGTAAATAAACTAAAAACAACAACAACAAAAAATAGTTTCATGTGTAAATTTGGGCGACATTTGTTCGATTAAGTGATGATCATCATTTGTTTGTCGTTGTCCTCTTCATGTCTCTACAAGTATAATGAAATTGTTCTACTGCAGATAGAATCATAATATCGTGAACGGATTTTGTTGATTTGAAATACGACCTGGTTTTCCCGTAGCACAAAGTAAAGCGTTAATATCATGAAAGTCTTTCGATAATTAATTTATATATATATTTTTTTAATTTATGGTTTTACTACGGATAATAATAAAACGAGCTAACCATGTTTTACTGTTTTTTTCCCATTGTTTAACTTGTTTTGTCGTGGTTATATAAAGAGTGAGTGTGGTTTTTTTTTGTTGTTGTTGTTTGTTTTGTTTGGTTGGTTGGTTTTTTGCCATAGTTTTATTATGACAAATCATGGTTAATTTTCGTAAGGCATGCGTTTTTTGTTTGTCATTGCAAAGTTAACGCAAAAAGCGCTTTCCCCGTCTGCCCCGTGATTAACTTGAAAGTGTTTGACAGTATTAGACCTATCCTTTTTTTAGGCCTGAGTATAATTAATGACTCTCAGTAGATGATTGATATTTTCATATTCATGAATTTTTCAACTGTTGAGACTTCCAATTGGTGTATTTTGCACAATGGTGTCCAGAAGAGTAAAATATGCTATTATTAAGCACGATATTTAGATTTGATTGAGCAGCCCACAAATTAAGATGGTTATTTTATTGATTGAAAATGAATTATCGGTTGTTGTTGTTGTTGGGGTTTTTTTCCATCTTCTTCGAAAAGCAAAATAAGATGCATCTTAGCAGAAAAATGCAAAAAACAAACTGTTGCCTTTAATTTTTTAAAGAAGATCTTAATTATCTTCTTTTGAAACTGGGTCTTCTCAGTGACCTTGAGACACATTGTCAGACTAAACCTTGACTGCAATATGGGGCTCACGAATAATACCACAAAATTCATGAAGCTGCGTCGCCATCTATTGGTCAGCATGTGCATTGCAATAAGATCATTTTTAATTCAACAATTAATCTTTTGTATTGAAAATATAGCTTTTTGAGATTTCAATAGTTATGACCATTTAAAAGATTAATGTAAAGTTAATCTGTCACAATTGGAAAAAACCGTGGCATTCACCATTTCGTCTGGTCAAAAAACATTTCCCTGAGAACTCTCAACACACTACTGACCATTCCTAACTGTTTTACATGGCAAACTGTTTGGCGAATTCGGACAAAGGGTTGGCAAACGACGGCAAATGTTTATAGTTCTGTCATGCTGATTTCAGCTGTTAAAAACCACGCTGTTTCATCAAACTATCTGCCTGGTTATTTAGGACAAATTTTAAATGGATTAGACTATGTTAACTATTAGACTGTGGATATCTAATTAAATGCACTTGGACTTGTTTTTGGTAAATCTGCGTCTGGACTTTGACCTTGAACTACTGATGTACTATCCTTTTCATGTATACTTTCTTTAAGTTTGAACGGATGAGAGTTCTGTTGTCAACACTCAACAGAATCTGAAACGGTCTAAAGCAATCCCATTTAAAAGGTTTTCATGAATTTACTGGACTCGTAAAAAGAGGGAGGTTGTACTGTTGCCACTCTTTCCGGAAATTGCCTTTTTACAATAGCCATTTTCCTTGTACGTGCATATGTGCACTATCTTTAAAACGTGTTTTGGATCATCTGGACAAACTTTTGGAGGTAAAATAAAATATGACTTGAATATCTTGATCTACAATTTAAGAAACCAGCAACAAAGATTATCCGAAGACATCTAAGTTTAATTCATTGCACGGATAGCTCGACATCTCAATGTAAAAAATCAACTTAATTGTTTTACCCAAAATATTTTTAAGCGAATTTAGATATGAGCCAATCATTAAGGAAATATTTATTGAATTAGAAGCTAAATTGAATGAAAGTACCAAGGATAAAAATTTTAAATATCGGTCATAAAAATATCAATCTTTTTCGTTAACACACACACACACACACACACAAAGGTTTGTGAGCTTAACTTTTAAAGTTATACGCTTAAAAATTAGACTATTCAATTTGCATTATAAACCCTATTTGGCTTTAACCCCGTGTTTAAAACACATTTATTTGAAAAGCGCTTTTCACAATATCATTTCAAAGAAGCTTTACGGAAAATGCATGTTTCTACCTTACAATTCAGAGTAATCTGTTATCAGAGGTTACTGTGTTAAAGTAATGACAGAAATCCTGAGATAATACAAGTCATGCAGTTAGCTAAAATCGTGTTCTTTTAGGCAGAAACTATAATCTAATCAAAGCAGTTATTATAAGTTGTGAGTCTGTGTGGTCATTTCATTAGAAATGCAGCATTGTAATTTTTTCATTACAAATATATGAATTGTGTGTGTGTGTGTGTGTGTGTGTGTGTGTGTGTGTGTTATTCCACCGCATTTTAGACACATTATAACCTAGCACAGGTCAGTTAACAAATGAATATATATTTGTTCAACGCTTTTCACAATAAACTTTGTTTAGAAGCAGCTTTACAGGAAGTTTTTAACAGCGTTTTATTGGGTTTTATAATGTATTTAAAGTTACTAATGAATGGTCTAAAACACTTGATTAAAAGTCATGCCACAACCCATGTGTGCCCCATTAAGCAATACTGTATGCTTATGCAAGATATTTTATAAAAGTGTCAGGGTTTTCTCTTCTATTCTTTATATATATGTTGTTTTACAATGGACTACAAATTTCAAAAATATAGTGAAGTGTGCGATAAAGACTTTTACTGTATAGCAAAATGCATTTTAAATAAATAGACAAGAAATTAAATTAAAGCCAAACGGATATTTTATATGCTTTTCTTTCTGACTTTGCTCGTGTCACATGGGCGTGGCTAAACATATTACTTTGCATATCACGTGACGGTGCATTAACAAATCAACAATTACCTTGCTTGTATTCTTTAGGGGTAACTAAAAACGGTTTTAAGAAGCGTTCGGGCGAGCTCGTCAGAAATGTGCGAGCACAATCTTCTTAGTTCTGGCTATGTTGCTCCCCTTTTGAATTTTCATTCTCCCGACACCCTTTACCTCCAAAACCTGCGAGGAAATGGAGTACATCTATCTGGGCTTCCACAGATGTCCTACAGTAGAAGTGAGGTGTGCTCGCTCCCGTGGAGTTCTCCAAATTCGTGCACTACTCCGGCCCAGAGCCGCGCCTACAGTGGCTACTCTCAGCCGTTTTTTAGCAATTCAGCCGCTGTGAGCGCTAGCCTCAACAGTCACAAAAAGGGCTCACTGGAGGAATCCGGGAGGTACTACTTCCAAGATGTCAGCCACAAATCAGAGGAGCCAGGTCGACCTAATGCAGCTTACGCAGGAGAGCAGAGCTCTGTCAGCAACGAAGTTTCAAACTTGGAAAGGCGACAGCAGAACAGGGTTGCACAGATTGAACTGAATTCCTCTGACCAGCCGGTGACCGATGGTTCAAAGCCGTGTGTCAGCTCCAACGCTCCAGTCCAACCATCACTGAGCACCCAGACTATTAGGTCAGCCTTCTCCGATGGTACGCAACTTCTTCCTTGACCCAGTCATTGTCACATTGATTTTAAGTGGATTTTACAATGTTATTGAGATGTTTTGCTTTGTTCAGATTTCATCCATTTGAATTTGCCACTCCATTTTTCAGAACTAGTTTGTTTTCAGACATAGTTTAAATGATACTGTCTCGGTACACGATATAGCATTTTAAATGTACCGGGGTCAACAGAGTTGTGGTTGACTTTAAGAGTCTTCAGATGAAGATACTGATTCAGTGACATGACAGAATGTTGATTAGAGTTCTGTTTAATTTGTTTTTAACTCTCCTCCACAGGACTACCGTGGTGTCCTTCACAGGTGAGGTCAAGAAAAAAGAGAAAACCTTACACGAAGCCACAGTTAGCCGAACTGGAGAACGAATTTCTGATAAATGAGTTTATAAACCGACAGAAACGCAAGGAGCTTTCGGACAGATTGGAACTGAGTGATCAGCAAGTGAAAATCTGGTTTCAGAATCGCAGGATGAAGAAAAAAAGACTTATGATGCGCGACCATACCTTCACTATATACTAAGATATTGTTTCTCCCCAACAATGTAAGGGTTTGTTCTTAGGTGGTGACATCATTCATACAAGAGACTTTTCTTGAATGTCCACCAGATCTGGAAACGATTTAATCCCCAACACCCATGAATGTAATTTAATATGCAAGCTGAATATTTTGTAATTGATATTTATTAGGCATATTGATTAGCTGCATTATGTATGTGTCTGGTGTATGTTTTTGGTGGAAAAGCGAGAATTCCAAAGTTGTGATGTTAGCTTGCTTTATATAGCCTAAAAACAATGCTTTGTAGAGATTTTAGAGTAGACACGTATTCATGACATACATTCTGACATCATTTATAACTACACTGGGCAGCTAACAGGAGTCATTACATTTTCAGACGTTCCGACCTTTTTAATAATTTTAAGAACCTAATTTGTATCTTGCGATCTGAAAATGTACACTTTGCCTTTGTTGCGTTTTTAATCAAAAGTGTTGTGTAATATTTATTAAGTGTTCTGTAAATTCTGCATTCTTGTGCAATATTTGTCTGTCTCAATTCTAAAATGCGCCAATAAAGTCCAAGCTCAAATTCGATCTGTGAATGTCTATTATTTAATATTTTCTTAATTATTTATAATCGAATTAAATTGAATAGAAAACTAACTGTTTACGCATTAAGGGTGTATATATAAAAGGGAAGTGTAAACGAAACATTAATTTTAAGAGTATGTTTACAGAAATGTGGACTTATAAAATTAGTGATCACTTTAGCTCTTTTTACGTTTCCTTTAAGAAATTGCGGCCAAATGTTCTACAAATGAACTTGTTGATTAGAATCATTTGAAAAGACAGTATACGGAACAGGTAAAGAAATATTGGTATAATATTTAGTTGCATGCGCGTATACAAAACTCGAGAAACAATTACCAATATTTTAATAGCAGCATGACAACCCTATATACAAGGATATATTGATAATCCCATGTATTATATGCTTTGTAATTCCACCTTTTTAATGCACAGATTCTATACCACAATATGTTTTCTGTTTGTCTGCAATATAAACAATGTGGTACAGTTATAGTATACTATAGGTGTGAAATTGCTTACATGAAAATTCTGATAACGAGTAGTTTGACAAAAGTAGTAGTAATGAGTAAATAAAAACAAATAAATAAATATTTATTTATATTTACCTAGCATTTTCTTTACTTCTTACTGATTGCACAGCACTATACACTTCCACCAAATGTGTATTAGTATTTTCAGTAATATCAAGTATTATCCTTATTTTAATCAAACATACATATTTTCTACCAATGAATGATTCAATCAATCAATCAATAATAAAAAATACAAGTTATTTGTCTTGATAATTCCTTTAAAGGTGATCAGTTAATAGATTGAAGAAGCAAGAAAGAAGCGGAGTGCAATTTTCTTGAGCGCTCTGACAGACATTCTGCGGCCGCTGGAGAAACTGGGGGCGCCAATACAAAGTTAAGGTCAAGTTAGTGGCCTTCTTGCACTGACTTTCTAGTAAGAGTAAGAATACTTTGCACATTAAAAAAATATTTGCAAGAAGGAATTTTTGAGCACTCATATAAGGCTAAACGCGTGACATAACTTTTTTGATCCGTTAACACTTAAAAAAAATAGCAAAGTTTGCTTCAAATTATTGCGAAGATTGTTT
>CM074281.1:20666636-20803425 GCA_037194245.1 Opsariichthys bidens | reverse complement strand
CTGCTAAATCACTTTAATTTATATTCATGTCTGGTTGGTATATGAACAAAAGCTACGACCGCTCTATACTGAAGCGTTAATTCTTTTCACCAGTTCTCAACAGATGAGCATTTAATGTATGTATAACTACAAGTAATTTTGAAAATGCCTTTGGAAGGTAGATTTTCAGTGATAAGCAGAGAGGCACAAAGGAAGCGTGCTGGGCCCGTAACCCAGAGGTCGATGGAACGAAACCAACTTCTTCTATGAGTGTGTTACTTCTATTCCTGCTTGAAGAAAATCTACCACAACGCAACACTGAATCAAAAAAAAACATTGTTTTTAAGCCTAATATTGCCGCTCAAGCAGAAGTAATGACAGCATTTAAGCACTGTTGACAGCCCCAGTGGCCTAATGGATATAGCACTGGCCTCCTAAGCCAGGGATTGTGTGTTCAAGTCCCATCTTGGGTGGGATTAAGCAGAGTGGCGCAGCGGAAGCGTGCTGGCCCATAACCCAGAAGTCGATGGATCGAAACCATCCTCTGCTAAATCACTTTAATTTATATTCACGTCTGGTTGTTATACGAAAAAAAGCTACGACCACTCTATACTGAGACGTTAATCTTTTTCACCCGAACTCAACAGATGAGCATGTAATGTATGTATAACTACAAGTAATTTTGAAAATGCCTTTGGAAGGTAGATTTTCAGTGATAAGCAGAGAGGCACAAAGGAAGCGTGCTGGGCCCGTAACCCAGAGGTCGATGGAACGAAACCAACTTCTGCTATGAGTGCTTTACTTCTATTCCTGCTTGAAGAAAATCTACCACAACGCAACACTGAATAAAAAAAAAAAACATTGTTTTAAGCCTAATATTGCCGCTCAAGCAGAAGTAATGACAGCATTTAAGCAAAGTTGACAGCCCCAGTGACCTAATGGATATGGCACTGGCCTCCTAAGCCAGGGATTGTGTGTTCAAGTCCCATCTTGGGTGGGATTAAGCAGAGTGGCGCAGCGGAAGCGTGCTGGGCCCATAACCCAGAGGTCGATGGATTGAAACCATCCTCTGCTAGATATCTTTAATTTATATTCATGTCTAGTTGGTGTTCAAAGAAAAGCTACGACCGCTCTATACTGAAGCGTTAATCTTATTCACCAGTTCTCAACAGATGAGCATTTAATGTATGTATAACTACAAGTAATTTTGAAAATGCATTTGGAAGGTAGATTTTTAGTGATAAGCAGAGAGGCACAAAGGAAGCGTGCTGGGCCCGTAACCCAGAGGTCGATGGAATGAAACCAACTTCTGCTATGAGTGCGTTACTTCTATTCCTGCTTGAAGAAAATCTACCACAACGCAACACTGAATCCAAAAAAAATTGTTGTAAGCCTACTGTTTCCGCTAAATAAATGATGGGATTTTGGCTCTGTTGACAGCCCCAGTGGCCTAATGGATAAGGCACTGGCCTCCTAAGCCAGGGATTGTGGGTTCAAGTCCCATCTGGGGTGGGATTAAGCAGAGTGGCGCAGCGGAAGCGTGCTGGGCCCATAACCCAGAGGTCGATGGATCGAAACCATCCTCTGCTAAATCACTTTAATTTATATTCACGTCTGGTTGTTATACGAACAAAAGCTACGACCACTCTATACTGAGACGTTAATCTTTTTCACCCGAACTCAACAGATGAGCATGTAATGTATGTATAACTACAAGTAATTTTGAAAATGCCTTTGGAAGGTAGATTTTCAGTGATAAGCAGAGAGGCACAAAGGAAGCGTGCTGGGCCCGTAATTCAGAGGTCGATGGAACGAAACCAACTTCTGCTATGAGTGCGATACTTCTATTCCTGCTTGAAGAAAAATCTTGAGGTCGATGGATTGAAACCATCTTCTGCTAAATCACTTTAATTTATATTCATGTCTGGTTGGTATATGAACAAAAGCTACGACCGCTCTATACTGAAGCGTTAATCTTTTTCACCAGATCTCAACAGATGAGCATTTAATGTATGTATAACTACAAGTAATTTTGAAAATGCCTTTGGAAGGTAGATTTTCAGTGATAAGCAGAGAGGCACAAAGGAAGCGTGCTGGGCCCGTAACCCAGAGGTCGATGGAACGAAACCAACTTCTGCTATGAGTGCGTTACTTCTATTCCTGCTTGAAGAAAATCTACCACAACGCAACACTGAATCCAAAAAAAAACATTGTTTTAAGCCTACTATTGCCGCTCAAGCAGAAGTAATGACAGCATTTAAGCACTGTTGACAGCCCCAGTGGCCTAATGGATATAGCACTGGCCTCCTAAGCCAGGGATTGTGGGTTCAAGTCCCATCTGGGGTGGATTAAGCAGAGTGGCGCAGCGGAAGCGTGCTGGGCCCATAACCCAGAGGTCGATGGATCGAAACCATCCTCTGCTAAATCACTTTAATTTATATTCACGTCTGGTTGGTATACGAACAAAAGCTACGACCACTCTATACTGAAACGTTAATCTTTTTCACCCGATCTCAACAGATGAGCATGTAATGTATGTATAACTACAAGTAATTTTGAAAATGCCTTTGGAAGGTAGATTTTCAGTGATAAGCAGAGAGGCACAAAGGAAGCGTGCTGGCCCGTAATCCAGAGGTCGATGGAACGAAACCAACTTCTGCTATGAGTGCGATACTTCTATTCCTGCTTGAAGAAAAATCTTGAGGTCGATGGATTGAAACCATCCTCTGCTAAATCACTTTAATTTATATTCATGTCTGGTTGGTATACGAACAAAAGCTACGACCGCTCTATACTGAAGCGTTAATCTTTTTCACCAGATCTCAACAGATGAGCATGTAATGTATGTATAACTACAAGTAATTTTGAAAATGCCTTTGGAAGGTAGATTTTCAGTGATAAGCAGAGAGGCACAAAGGAAGCGTGCTGGGCCCGTAACCCAGAGGTCGATGGAACGAAACCAACTTCTTCTATGAGTGCGTTACTTCTATTCCTGCTTGAAGAAAATCTACCACAACGCAACACTGAATCCAAAAAAAACATTGTTTTAAGCCTAATATTGCCGCTCAAGCAGAAGTAATGACAGCATTTAAGCAAAGTTGACAGCCCCAGTGGCCTAATGGATATAGCACTGGCCTCCTAAGCCAGGGATTGTGTGTTCAAGTCCCATCTTGGGTGGGATTAAGCAGAGTGGCGCAGCGGAAGCGTGCTGGGCCCATAACCCAGAAGTCGATGGATCGAAACCATCCTCTGCTAAATCACTTTAATTTATATTCACGTCTGGTTGTTATACGAACAAAAGCTACGACCACTCTATACTGAGACGTTAATCTTTTTCACCCGAACTCAACAGATGAGCATGTAATGTATGTATAACTACAAGTAATTTTGAAAATGCCTTTGGAAGGTAGATTTTCAGTGATAAGCAGAGAGGCACAAAGGAAGCGTGCTGGGCCTGTAACCCAGAGGTCGATGGAACGAAACTAACTTCTGCTATGAGTGCTTTACTTCTATTCCTGCTTGAAGAAAAATCTTGAGGTCGATGGATTGAAACCATCTTCTGCTAAATCACTTTAATTTATATTCATGTCTGGTTGGTATACGAACAAAAGCTACGACCGCTCTATACTGAAGCGTTAATTCTTTTCACCAGTTCTCAACAGATGAGCATTTAATGTATGTATAACTACAAGTAATTTTGAAAATGCCTTTGGAAGGTAGATTTTCAGTGATAAGCAGAGAGGCACAAAGGAAGCGTGCTGGGCCCGTAACCCAGAGGTCGATGGAACGAAACCAACTTCTGCTATGAGTGCGTTACTTCTATTCCTGCTTGAAGAAAATCTACCACAACGCAACACTGAATCCAAAAAAAACATTGTTTTCAGCCTACTATTGCCGCTCAAGCAGAAGTAATGACAGCATTTAAGCACTGTTGACAGCCCCAGTGGCCTAATGGATATGGCACTGGCCTCCTAAGCCAGGGATTGTGGGTTCAAGTCCCATCTGGGGTGGGATTAAGCAGAGTGGCACAGCGGAAGCGTGCTGGGCCCATAACCCAGAGGTCGATGGATTGAAACCATCCTCTGCTAGATATCTTTAATTTATATTCATGTCTGGTTGGTGTTCAAAGAAAAGCTACGACCGCTCTATACTGAAGCGTTAATCTTATTCACCAGTTCTCAACAGATGAGCATTTAATGTATGTATAACTACAAGTAATTTTGAAAATGCATTTGGAAGGTAGATTTTTAGTGATAAGCAGAGAGGCACAAAGGAAGCGTGCTGGGCCCGTAACCCAGAGGTCGATGGAATGAAACCAACTTCTGCTATGAGTGCGTTACTTCTATTCCTGCTTGAAGAAAATCTACCACAACGCAACACTGAATCCAAAAAAAATTGTTGTAAGCCTACTGTTTACGCTTAATAAATGACAGCATTTAAGCACTGTTGACAGCCCCAGTGGCCTAATGGATATGGCACTGGCCTCCTAAGCCAGGGATTGTGGGTTCAAGTCCCATCTGGGGTGGGATTAAGCAGAGTGGCACAGCGGAAGCGTGCTGGGCCCATAACCCAGAGGTCGATGGATTGAAACCATCCTCTGCTAGATATCTTTAATTTATATTCATGTCTGGTTGGTGTTCAAAGAAAAGCTACGACCGCTCTATACTGAAGCGTTAATCTTATTCACCAGTTCTCAACAGATGAGCATTTAATGTATGTATAACTACAAGTAATTTTGAAAATGCATTTGGAAGGTAGATTTTTAGTGATAAGCAGAGAGGCACAAAGGAAGCGTGCTGGGCCCGTAACCCAGAGGTCGATGGAATGAAACCAACTTCTGCTATGAGTGCGTTACTTCTATTCCTGCTTGAAGAAAATCTACCACAACGCAACACTGAATCCAAAAAAAAATTGTTGTAAGCCTACTGTTTACGCTTAATAAATGATGGGATTTTGTCTCTGTTGACAGCCCCAGTGGCCTAATGGATAAGGCACTGGCCTCCTAAGCCAGGGATTGTGGGTTCAAGTCCCATCTTGGGTGGGATTAAGCAGAGTGGCGCAGCGGAAGCGTGCTGGGCCCATAACCCAGAGGTCGATGGATTGAAACCATCCTCTGCTAAATCACTTTAATTTATATTCACGTCTGGTTGGTATACGAACAAAAGCTACGACCACTCTATACTGAAACGTTAATCTTTTTCACCCGATCTCAACAGATGAGCATGTAATGTATGTATAACTACAAGTAATTTTGAAAATGCCTTTGGAAGGTAGATTTTCAGTGATAAGCAGAGAGGCACAAAGGAAGCGTGCTGGGCCCGTAACCCAGAGGTCGATGGAACGAAACCAACTTCTTCTATGAGTGCGTTACTTCTATTCCTGCTTGAAGAAAATCTACCACAACGCAACACTGAATCCAAAAAAAACATTGTTTTAAGCCTAATATTGCCGCTCAAGCAGAAGTAATGACAGCATTTAAGCAAAGTTGACAGCCCCAGTGGCCTAATGGATATAGCACTGGCCTCCTAAGCCAGGGATTGTGTGTTCAAGTCCCATCTTGGGTGGGATTAAGCAGAGTGGCGCAGCGGAAGCGTGCTGGGCCCATAACCCAGAGGTCGATGGATCGAAACCATCCTCTGCTAAATCACTTTAATTTATATTCACGTCTGGTTGTTATACGAACAAAAGCTACGACCACTCTATACTGAGACGTTAATCTTTTTCACCCGAACTCAACAGATGAGCATGTAATGTATGTATAACTACAAGTAATTTTGAAAATGCCTTTGGAAGGTAGATTTTCAGTGATAAGCAGAGAGGCACAAAGGAAGCGTGCTGGGCCCGTAACCCAGAGGTCGATGGAACGATACTAACTTCTGCTATGAGTGCTTTACTTCTATTCCAGCTTGAAGAAAAATCTTGAGGTCGATGGATTGAAACCATCTTCTGCTAAATCACTTTAATTTATATTCATGTCTGGTTGGTATATGAACAAAAGCTACGACCACTCTATACTGAAACGTTAATCTTTTCACCAGATCTCAACAGATGAGCATGTAATGTATGTATAACTACAAGTAATTTTGAAAATGCCTTTGGAAGGTAGATTTTCAGTGATAAGCAGAGAGGCACAAAGGAAGCGTGCTGGGCCCGTAACCCAGAGGTCGATGGAACGAAACCAACTTCTTCTATGAGTGTGTTACTTCTATTCCTGCTTGAAGAAAATCTACCACAACGCAACACTGAATCAAAAAAAAACATTGTTTTAAGCCTAATATTGCCGCTCAAGCAGAAGTAATGACAGCATTTAAGCACTGTTGACAGCCCCAGTGGCCTAATGGATATAGCACTGGCCTCCTAAGCCAGGGATTGTGTGTTCAAGTCCCATCTTGGGTGGGATTAAGCAGAGTGGCGCAGCGGAAGCGTGCTGGGCCCATAACCCAGAAGTCGATGGATCGAAACCATCCTCTGCTAAATCACTTTAATTTATATTCACGTCTGGTTGTTATACGAAAAAAAGCTACGACCACTCTATACTGAGACGTTAATCTTTTTCACCCGAACTCAACAGATGAGCATGTAATGTATGTATAACTACAAGTAATTTTGAAAATGCCTTTGGAAGGTAGATTTTCAGTGATAAGCAGAGAGGCACAAAGGAAGCGTGCTGGGCCCGTAACCCAGAGGTCGATGGAACGAAACCAACTTCTTCTATGAGTGCGTTACTTCTATTCCTGCTTGAAGAAAATCTACCACAACGCAACACTGAATCAAAAAAAAACATTGTTTTAAGCCTAATATTGCCGCTCAAGCAGAAGTAATGACAGCATTTAAGCACTGTTGACAGCCCCAGTGACCTAATGGATATAGCACTGGCCTCCTAAGCCAGGGATTGTGTGTTCAAGTCCCATCTTGGGTGGGATTAAGCAGAGTGGCGCAGCGGAAGCGTGCTGGGCCCATAACCCAGAAGTCGATGGATTGAAACCATCCTCTGCTAAATATCTTTAATTTATATTCATGTCTGGTTGGTGTTCAAAGAAAAGCTACGACCGCTCTATACTGAAGCGTTAATCTTATTCACCAGTTCTCAACAGATGAGCATTTAATGTATGTATAACTACAAGTAATTTTGAAAATGCATTTGGAAGGTAGATTTTTAGTGATAAGCAGAGAGGCACAAAGGAAGCGTGCTGGGCCCGTAACCCAGAGGTCGATGGAATGAAACCAACTTCTGCTATGAGTGCGTTACTTCTATTCCTGCTTGAAGAAAATCTACATCAACGCAACACTGAATCCAAAAAAAATTGTTGTAAGCCTACTGTTTCCGCTCAAATAAATGATGGGATTTTGGCTCTGTTGACAGCCCCAGTGGCCTAATGGATAAGGCACTGGCCTCCTAAGCCAGGGATTGTGGGTTCAAGTCCCATCTGGGGTGGGATTAAGCAGAGTGGCGCAGCGGAAGCGTGCTGGGCCCATAACCCAGAGGTCGATGGATCGAAACCATCCTCTGCTAAATCACTTTAATTTATATTCACGTCTGGTTGTTATACGAACAAAAGCTACGACCACTCTATACTGAGACGTTAATCTTTTTCACCCGAACTCAACAGATGAGCATGTAATGTATGTATAACTACAAGTAATTTTGAAAATGCCTTTGGAAGGTAGATTTTCAGTGATAAGCAGAGAGGCACAAAGGAAGCGTGCTGGGCCCGTAATTCAGAGGTCGATGGAACGAAACCAACTTCTGCTATGAGTGCGATACTTCTATTCCTGCTTGAAGAAAAATCTTGAGGTCGATGGATTGAAACCATCTTCTGCTAAATCACTTTAATTTATATTCATGTCTGGTTGGTATATGAACAAAAGCTACGACCGCTCTATACTGAAGCGTTAATCTTTTTCACCAGATCTCAACAGATGAGCATTTAATGTATGTATAACTACAAGTAATTTTGAAAATGCCTTTGGAAGGTAGATTTTCAGTGATAAGCAGAGAGGCACAAAGGAAGCGTGCTGGGCCCGTAAACCCAGAGGTCGATGGAACGAAACCAACTTCTGCTATGAGTGCGTTACTTCTATTCCTGCTTGAAGAAAATCTACCACAACGCAACACTGAATCCAAAAAAAACATTGTTTTAAGCCTACTATTGCCGCTCAAGCAGAAGTAATGACAGCATTTAAGCACTGTTGACAGCCCCAGTGGCCTAATGGATATAGCACTGGCCTCCTAAGCCAGGGATTGTGTGTTCAAGTCCCATCTTGGGTGGGATTAAGCAGAGTGGCGCAGCGGAAGCGTGCTGGGCCCATAACCCAGAGGTCGATGGATCGAAACCATCCTCTGCTAAATCACTTTAATTTATATTCACGTCTGGTTGGTATACGAACAAAAGCTACGACCACTCTATACTGAGACGTTAATCTTTTTCACCCGAACTCAACAGATGAGCATGTAATGTATGTATAACTACAAGTAATTTTGAAAATGCCTTTGGAAGGTAGATTTTCAGTGATAAGCAGAGAGGCACAAAGGAAGCGTGCTGGGCCTGTAACCCAGAGGTCGATGGAACGATACTAACTTCTGCTATGAGTGCTTTACTTCTATTCCAGCTTGAAGAAAAATCTTGAGGTCGATGGATTGAAACCATCTTCTGCTAAATCACTTTAATTTATATTCATGTCTGGTTGGTATACGAACAAAAGCTACGACCGCTCTATACTGAAGCGTTAATTCTTTTCACCAGTTCTCAACAGATGAGCATTTAATGTATGTATAACTACAAGTAATTTTGAAAATGCCTTTGGAAGATAGATTTTCAGTGATAAGCAGAGAGGCACAAAGGAAGCGTGCTGGGCCCGTAATCCAGAGGTCGATGGAACGAAACCAACTTCTGCTATGAGTGCGTTACTTCTATTCCTGCTTGAAGAAAATCTACATCAACGCAACACTGAATCCAAAAAAAATTGTTGTAAGCCTACTGTTTCCGCTCAAATAAATGATGGGATTTTGGCTCTGTTGACAGCCCCAGTGGCCTAATGGATAAGGCACTGGCCTCCTAAGCCAGGGATTGTGGGTTCAAGTCCCATCTGGGGTGGGATTAAGCAGAGTGGCGCAGCGGAAGCGTGCTGGGCCCATAACCCAGAGGTCGATGGATCGAAACCATCCTCTGCTAAATCACTTTAGTTTATATTCACGTCTGGTTGTTATACGAACAAAAGCTACGACCACTCTATACTGAGACGTTAATCTTTTTCACCCGAACTCAACAGATGAGCATGTAATGTATGTATAACTACAAGTAATTTTGAAAATGCCTTTGGAAGGTAGATTTTCAGTGATAAGCAGAGAGGCACAAAGGAAGCGTGCTGGGCCCGTAATTCAGAGGTCGATGGAACGAAACCAACTTCTGCTATGAGTGCGATACTTCTATTCCTGCTTGAAGAAAAATCTTGAGGTCGATGGATCGAAACCATCCTCTGCTAAATCACTTTAATTTATATTCACGTCTGGTTGGTATACGAACAAAAGCTACGACCACTCTATACTGAGACGTTAATCTTTTTCACCCGATCTCAACAGATGAGCATTTAATGTATGTATAACTACAAGTAATTTTGAAAATGCCTTTGGAAGGTAGATTTTCAGTGATAAGCAGAGAGGCACAAAGGAAGCGTGCTGGGCCTGTAACCCAGAGGTCGATGGAACGATACTAACTTCTGCTATGAGTGCTTTACTTCTATTCCTGCTTGAAGAAAAATACCACAACAACACAACAAATCAAAAAAAAAAAAACATTTAAGCCTTATATTGCCGCTCAAGCAGAAGTACTGGATTTTGGCTCTGTTGACAGCCCCAGTGGCCTAATGGATAAGGCACTGGCCTCCTAAGCCAGGGATTGTGTGTTCAAGTCCCATCTGGGTGGGATTAAGCAGAGTGGCGCAGCGGAAGCGTGCTGGGCCCATAACCCAGAGGTCGATGGATCGAAACCATCCTCTGCTAAATCACTTTAATTTATATTCACGTCTGGTTGTTATACGAACAAAAGCTACGACCACTCTATACTGAGACGTTAATCTTTTTCACCCGAACTCAACAGATGAGCATGTAATGTATGTATAACTACAAGTAATTTTGAAAATGCCTTTGGAAGGTAGATTTTCAGTGATAAGCAGAGAGGCACAAAGGAAGCGTGCTGGGCCCGTAATTCAGAGGTCGATGGAACGAAACCAACTTCTGCTATGAGTGCGATACTTCTATTCCTGCTTGAAGAAAAATCTTGAGGTCGATGGATTGAAACCATCTTCTGCTAAATCACTTTAATTTATATTCATGTCTGGTTGGTATATGAAAAAAAGCTACGACCGCTCTATACTGAAGCGTTAATCTTTTTCACCAGATCTCAACAGATGAGCATTTAATGTATGTATAACTACAAGTAATTTTGAAAATGCCTTTGGAAGGTAGATTTTCAGTGATAAGCAGAGAGGCACAAAGGAAGCGTGCTGGGCCCGTAACCCAGAGGTCGATGGAACGAAACCAACTTCTGCTATGAGTGCGTTACTTCTATTCCTGCTTGAAGAAAATCTACCACAACGCAACACTGAATCCAAAAAAAACATTGTTTTAAGCCTACTATTGCCGCTCAAGCAGAAGTAATGACAGCATTTAAGCACTGTTGACAGCCCCAGTGGCCTAATGGATAAGGCACTGGCCTCCTAAGCCAGGGATTGTGGGTTCAAGTCCCATCTTGGGTGGGATTAAGCAGAGTAGCGCAGCGGAAGCGTGCTGGGCCCATAACCCAGAGGTCGATGGATCGAAACCATCCTCTGCTAAATCACTTTAATTTATATTCACGTCTGGTTGTTATACGAACAAAAGCTACGACCACTCTATACTGAGACGTTAATCTTTTTCACCCGAACTCAACAGATGAGCATGTAATGTATGTATAACTACAAGTAATTTTGAAAATGCCTTTGGAAGGTAGATTTTCAGTGATAAGCAGAGAGGCACAAAGGAAGCGTGCTGGGCCCGTAATTCAGAGGTCGATGGAACGAAACCAACTTCTGCTATGAGTGCGATACTTCTATTCCTGCTTGAAGAAAAATCTTGAGGTCGATGGATTGAAACCATCTTCTGCTAAATCACTTTAATTTATATTCATGTCTGGTTGGTATATGAAAAAAAGCTACGACCGCTCTATACTGAAGCGTTAATCTTTTTCACCAGATCTCAACAGATGAGCATTTAATGTATGTATAACTACAAGTAATTTTGAAAATGCCTTTGGAAGGTAGATTTTCAGTGATAAGCAGAGAGGCACAAAGGAAGCGTGCTGGCCCGTAACCCAGAGGTCGATGGAATGAAACCAACTTCTGCTATGAGTGCGTTACTTCTATTCCTGCTTGAAGAAAATCTACCACAACGCAACACTGAATCCAAAAAAAAACATTGTTTTAAGCCTACTATTGCCGCTCAAGCAGAAGTAATGACAGCATTTAAGCACTGTTGACAGCCCCAGTGGCCTAATGGATATAGCACTGGCCTCCTAAGCCAGGGATTGTGGGTTCAAGTCCCATCTGGGGTGGGATTAAGCAGAGTGGCGCAGCGGAAGCGTGCTGGGCCCATAACCCAGAGGTCGATGGATCGAAACCATCCTCTGCTAAATCACTTTAATTTATATTCACGTCTGGTTGGTATACGAACAAAAGCTACGACCACTCTATACTGAAACGTTAATCTTTTTCACCCGATCTCAACAGATGAGCATGTAATGTATGTATAACTACAAGTAATTTTGAAAATGCCTTTGGAAGGTAGATTTTCAGTGATAAGCAGAGAGGCACAAAGGAAGCGTGCTGGGCCCGTAACCCAGAGGTCGATGGAACGAAACCAACTTCTGCTATGAGTGCGATACTTCTATTCCTGCTTGAAGAAAAATCTTGAGGTCGATGGATTGAAACCATCCTCTGCTAAATCACTTTAATTTATATTCACGTCTGGTTGGTATACGAACAAAAGCTACGACCGCTCTATACTGAAACTTTAATCTTTTTCACCCGATCTCAACAGATGAGCATGTAATGTATGTATAACTACAAGTAATTTTGAAAATGCCTTTGGAAGGTAGATTTTCAGTGATAAGCAGAGAGGCACAAAGGAAGCGTGCTGGGCCCGTAATTCAGAGGTCGATGGAACGAAACCAACTTCTGCTATGAGTGCGATACTTCTATTCCTGCTTGAAGAAAAATCTTGAGGTCGATGGATTGAAACCATCTTCTGCTAAATCACTTTAATTTATATTCATGTCTGGTTGGTATACGAACAAAAGCTACGACCACTCTATACTGAGACGTTAATCTTTTTCACCAGATCTCAACAGATGAGCATTTAATGTATGTATAACTACAAGTAATTTTGAAAATGCCTTTGGAAGGTAGATTTTCAGTGATAAGCAGAGAGGCACAAAGGAAGCGTGCTGGGACCGTAATCCAGAGGTCGATGGAACGAAACCAACTTCTGCTATGAGTGCGTTACTTCTATTCCTGCTTGAAGAAAATCTACATCAACGCAACACTGAATCCAAAAAAAATTGTTGTAAGCCTACTGTTTCCGCTAAATAAATGATGGGATTTTGGCTCTGTTGACAGCCCCAGTGGCCTAATGGATAAGGCACTGGCCTCCTAAGCCAGGGATTGTGGGTTCAAGTCCCATCTGGGGTGGGATTAAGCAGAGTGGCGCAGCGGAAGCGTGCTGGGCCCATAACCCAGAGGTCGATGGATCGAAACCATCCTCTGCTAAATCACTTTAATTTATATTCACGTCTGGTTGTTATACGAACAAAAGCTACGACCACTCTATACTGAGACGTTAATCTTTTTCACCCGAACTCAACAGATGAGCATGTAATGTATGTATAACTACAAGTAATTTTGAAAATGCCTTTGGAAGGTAGATTTTCAGTGATAAGCAGAGAGGCACAAAGGAAGCGTGCTGGGCCCGTAACCCAGAGGTCGATGGAACGAAACCAACTTCTTCTATGAGTGCGTTACTTCTATTCCTGCTTGAAGAAAATCTACCACAACGCAACACTGAATCCAAAAAAAACATTGTTTTAAGCCTAATATTGCCGCTCAAGCAGAAGTAATGACAGCATTTAAGCAAAGTTGACAGCCCCAGTGGCCTAATGGATATAGCACTGGCCTCCTAAGCCAGGGATTGTGTGTTCAAGTCCCATCTTAGTGGGATTAAGCAGAGTGGCGCAGCGGAAGCGTGCTGGGCCCATAACCCAGAGGTCGATGGATCGAAACCATCCTCTGCTAAATCACTTTAATTTATATTCACGTCTGGTTGTTATACGAACAAAAGCTACGACCACTCTATACTGAGACGTTAATCTTTTTCACCCGAACTCAACAGATGAGCATGTAATGTATGTATAACTACAAGTAATTTTGAAAATGCCTTTGGAAGGTAGATTTTCAGTGATAAGCAGAGAGGCACAAAGGAAGCGTGCTGGGCCTGTAACCCAGAGGTCGATGGAACGATACTAACTTCTGCTATGAGTGCTTTACTTCTATTCCAGCTTGAAGAAAAATCTTGAGGTCGATGGATTGAAACCATCTTCTGCTAAATCACTTTAATTTATATTCATGTCTGGTTGGTATACGAACAAAAGCTACGACCGCTCTATACTGAAGCGTTAATTCTTTTCACCAGTTCTCAACAGATGAGCATTTAATGTATGTATAACTACAAGTAATTTTGAAAATGCCTTTGGAAGATAGATTTTCAGTGATAAGCAGAGAGGCACAAAGGAAGCGTGCTGGGCCCGTAATCCAGAGGTCGATGGAACGAAACCAACTTCTGCTATGAGTGCGTTACTTCTATTCCTGCTTGAAGAAAATCTACATCAACGCAACACTGAATCCAAAAAAAATTGTTGTAAGCCTACTGTTTCCGCTAAATAAATGATGGGATTTTGGCTCTGTTGACAGCCCCAGTGGCCTAATGGATAAGGCACTGGCCTCCTAAGCCAGGGATTGTGGGTTCAAGTCCCATCTTGGGTGGGATTAAGCAGAGTGGCGCAGCGGAAGCGTGCTGGGCCCATAACCCAGAGGTCGATGGATTGAAACCATCCTCTGCTAAATCACTTTAATTTATATTCACGTCTGGTTGTTATACGAACAAAAGCTACGACCACTCTATACTGAGACGTTAATCTTTTTCACCCGAACTCAACAGATGAGCATGTAATGTATGTATAACTACAAGTAATTTTGAAAATGCCTTTGGAAGGTAGATTTTCAGTGATAAGCAGAGAGGCACAAAGGAAGCGTGCTGGGCCTGTAACCCAGAGGTCGATGGAACGAAACCAACTTCTGCTATGAGTGCTTTACTTCTATTCCTGCTTGAAGAAAAATCTACACACAACGCAACACTGATCAAAAAAAAAAATTGTTTTAAGCCTATAATATTGCGCTCGAAGGAAGTAATGACAGGATTTTGGCTCTGTTGACAGCCCCAGTGGCCTAATGGATAAGGCACTGGCCTCCTAAGCCAGGGATTGTGGGTTCAAGTCCCATCTGGGTGGGATTAAGCAGAGTGGCGCAGCGGAAGCGTGCTGGGCCCATAACCCAGAGGTCGATGGATCGAAACCATCCTCTGCTAAATCACTTTAATTTATATTCACGTCTGGTTGTTATACGAACAAAAGCTACGACCACTCTATACTGAGACGTTAATCTTTTTCACCCGAACTCAACAGATGAGCATGTAATGTATGTATAACTACAAGTAATTTTGAAAATGCCTTTGGAAGGTAGATTTTCAGTGATAAGCAGAGAGGCACAAAGGAAGCGTGCTGGGCCCGTAACCCAGAGGTCGATGGAACGAAACCAACTTCTGCTATGAGTGCGATACTTCTATTCCTGCTTGAAGAAAAATCTTGAGGTCGATGGATTGAAACCATCTTCTGCTAAATCACTTTAATTTATATTCATGTCTGGTTGGTATATGAAAAAAAGCTACGACCGCTCTATACTGAAGCGTTAATCTTTTTCACCAGATCTCAACAGATGAGCATTTAATGTATGTATAACTACAAGTAATTTTGAAAATGCCTTTGGAAGGTAGATTTTCAGTGATAAGCAGAGAGGCACAAAGGAAGCGTGCTGGGCCCGTAACCCAGAGGTCGATGGAATGAAACCAACTTCTGCTATGAGTGCGTTACTTCTATTCCTGCTTGAAGAAAATCTACCACAACGCAACACTGAATCCAAAAAAAACATTGTTTTAAGCCTACTATTGCCACTCAAGCAGAAGTAATGACAGCATTTAAGCACTGTTGACAGCCCCAGTGGCCTAATGGATATAGCACTGGCCTCCTAAGCCAGGGATTGTGTGTTCAAGTCCCATCTTGGGTGGGATTAAGCAGAGTGGCGCAGCGGAAGCGTGCTTGGCCCATAACCCAGAGGTCGATGGAACGAAACCAACTTCTGCTATGAGTGTGTTACTTCTATTCCTGCTTGAAGAAAATCTACATCAACGCAACACTGAATCCAAAAAAAATTGTTGTAAGCCTACTGTTTCCGCTAAATAAATGATGGGATTTTGGCTCTGTTGACAGCCCCAGTGGCCTAATGGATAAGGCACTGGCCTCCTAAGCCAGGGATTGTGGGTTCAAGTCCCATCTGGGGTGGGATTAAGCAGAGTGGCGCAGCGGAAGCGTGCTGGGCCCATAACCCAGAGGTCGATGGATCGAAACCATCCTCTGCTAAATCACTTTAGTTTATATTCACGTCTGGTTGTTATACGAACAAAAGCTACGACCACTCTATACTGAGACGTTAATCCCACTCTATACTGAGACGTTAATCTTTTTCACCCGAACTCAACAGATGAGCATGTAATGTATGTATAACTACAAGTAATTTTGAAAATGCCTTTGGAAGGTAGATTTTCAGTGATAAGCAGAGAGGCACAAAGGAAGCGTGCTGGGCCCGTAATTCAGAGGTCGATGGAACGAAACCAACTTCTGCTATGAGTGCGATACTTCTATTCCTGCTTGAAGAAAAATCTTGAGGTCGATGGATTGAAACCATCTTCTGCTAAATCACTTTAATTTATATTCATGTCTGGTTGGTATATGAAAAAAAGCTACGACCGCTCTATACTGAAGCGTTAATCTTTTTCACCAGATCTCAACAGATGAGCATTTAATGTATGTATAACTACAAGTAATTTTGAAAATGCCTTTGGAAGGTAGATTTTCAGTGATAAGCAGAGAGGCACAAAGGAAGCGTGCTGGGCCCGTAACCCAGAGGTCGATGGAATGAAACCAACTTCTGCTATGAGTGCGTTACTTCTATTCCTGCTTGAAGAAAATCTACCACAACGCAACACTGAATCCAAAAAAAACATTGTTTTAAGCCTACTATTGCCGCTCAAGCAGAAGTAATGACAGCATTTAAGCACTGTTGACAGCCCCAGTGGCCTAATGGATATAGCACTGGCCTCCTAAGCCAGGGATTGTGTGTTCAAGTCCCATCTTGGGTGGGATTAAGCAGAGTGGCGCAGCGGAAGCGTGCTTGGCCCATAACCCAGAGATCGATGGATCGAAACCATCCTCTGCTAAATCACTTTAATTTATATTCACGTCTGGTTGGTATACGAACAAAAGCTACGACCACTCTATACTGAGACGTTAATCTTTTTCACCCGATCTCATCAGATGAGCATTTAATGTATGTATAACTACAAGTAATTTTGAAAATGCCTTTGGAAGGTAGATTTTCAGTGATAAGCAGAGAGGCACAAAGGAAGCGTGCTGGGCCTGTAACCCAGAGGTCGATGGAACGATACTAACTTCTGCTATGAGTGCTTTACTTCTATTCCAGCTTGAAGAAAAATCTTGAGGTCGATGGATTGAAACCATCTTCTGCTAAATCACTTTAATTTATATTCATGTCTGGTTGGTATACGAACAAAAGCTACGACCGCTCTATACTGAAGCGTTAATCTTTTTCACCAGTTCTCAACAGATGAGCATTTAATGTATGTATAACTACAAGTAATTTTGAAAATGCCTTTGGAAGGTAGATTTTCAGTGATAGCAGAGAGGCACAAAGGAAGCGTGCTGGGCCCGTAACCCAGAGGTCGATGGAACGAAACCAACTTCTGCTATGAGTGCGATACTTCTATTCCTGCTTGAAGAAAAATCTTGAGGACGATGGATTGAAACCATCTTCTGCTAAATCACTTTAATTTATATTCATGTCTGGTTGGTATACGAACAAAAGCTACGACCGCTCTATACTGAAGCGTTAATTCTTTTCACCAGTTCTCAACAGATGAGCATTTAATGTATGTATAACTACAAGTAATTTTGAAAATGCCTTTGGAAGATAGATTTTCAGTGATAAGCAGAGAGGCACAAAGGAAGCGTGCTGGGCCCGTAATCCAGAGGTCGATGGAACGAAACCAACTTCTGCTATGAGTGCGTTACTTCTATTCCTGCTTGAAGAAAATCTACATCAACGCAACACTGAATCCAAAAAAAAATTGTTGTAAGCCTACTGTTTCCGCTAAATAAATGATGGGATTTTGGCTCTGTTGACAGCCCCAGTGGCCTAATGGATAAGGCACTGGCCTCCTAAGCCAGGGATTGTGGGTTCAAGTCACATCTGGGGTGGGATTAAGCAGAGTGGCGCAGCGGAAGCGTGCTGGGCCCATAACCCAGAGGTCGATGGATCGAAACCATCCTCTGCTAAATCACTTTAATTTATATTCACGTCTGGTTGTTATACGAACAAAAGCTACGACCACTCTATACTGAGACGTTAATCTTTTTCACCCGAACTCAACAGATGAGCATGTAATGTATGTATAACTACAAGTAATTTTGAAAATGCCTTTGGAAGGTAGATTTCAGTGATAAGCAGAGAGGCACAAAGGAAGCGTGCTGGGCCCGTAACCCAGAGGTCGATGGAACGAAACCAACTTCTTCTATGAGTGCGTTACTTCTATTCCTGCTTGAAGAAAATCTACCACAACGCAACACTGAATCCAAAAAAAACATTGTTTTAAGCCTAATATTGCCGCTCAAGCAGAAGTAATGACAGCATTTAAGCAAAGTTGACAGCCCCAGTGGCCTAATGGATATAGCACTGGCCTCCTAAGCCAGGGATTGTGTGTTCAAGTCCCATCTTGGGTGGGATTAAGCAGAGTGGCGCAGCGGAAGCGTGCTTGCCCATAACCCAGAGGTCGATGGAACGAAACCAACTTCTGCTATGAGTGTGTTACTTCTATTCCTGCTTGAAGAAAATCTACATCAACGCAACACTGAATCCAAAAAAAATTGTTGTAAGCCTACTGTTTCCGCTAAATAAATGATGGGATTTTGGCTCTGTTGACAGCCCCAGTGGCCTAACGATAAGGCACTGGCCTCCTAAGCCAGGGATTGTGGGTTCAAGTCCCATCTGGGGTGGGTTTAAGCAGAGTGGTGCAGCGGAAGCGTGCTGGGCCCATAACCCAGAGGTCGATGGATCGAAACCATCCTCTGCTAAATCACTTTAGTTTATATTCACGTCTGGTTGTTATACGAACAAAAGCTACGACCGCTCTATACTGAGACGTTAATCTTTTTCACCCGAACTCAACAGATGAGCATGTAATGTATGTATAACTACAAGTAATTTTGAAAATGCCTTTGGAAGGTAGATGTTCAGTGATAAGCAGAGAGGCACAAAGGAAGCGTGCGGGGCCCGTAACCCAGAGGTCGATGGAACGAAACCAACTTCTGCTATGAGTGCGATACTTCTATTCCTGCTTGAAGAAAAATCTTGAGGACGATGGATTGAAACCATCTTCTGCTAAATCACTTTAATTTATATTCATGTCTGGTTGGTATACGAACAAAAGCTACGACCGCTCTATACTGAAGCGTTAATTCTTTTCACCAGTTCTCAACAGATGAGCATTTAATGTATGTATAACTACAAGTAATTTTGAAAATGCCTTTGGAAGATAGATTTTCAGTGATAAGCAGAGAGGCACAAAGGAAGCGTGCTGGGCCCGTAATCCAGAGGTCGATGGAACGAAACCAACTTCTGCTATGAGTGCGTTACTTCTATTCCTGCTTGAAGAAAATCTACATCAACGCAACACTGAATCCAAAAAAAATTGTTGTAAGCCTACTGTTTCCGCTAAATAAATGATGGGATTTTGGCTCTGTTGACAGCCCCAGTGGCCTAATGGATAAGGCACTGGCCTCCTAAGCCAGGGATTGTGGGTTCAAGTCACATCTGGGGTGGGATTAAGCAGAGTGGCGCAGCGGAAGCGTGCTGGGCCCATAACCCAGAGGTCGATGGATCGAAACCATCCTCTGCTAAATCACTTTAATTTATATTCACGTCTGGTTGTTATACGAACAAAAGCTACGACCACTCTATACTGAGACGTTAATCTTTTTCACCCGAACTCAACAGATGAGCATGTAATGTATGTATAACTACAAGTAATTTTGAAAATGCCTTTGGAAGGTAGATTTTCAGTGATAAGCAGAGAGGCACAAAGGAAGCGTGCTGGGCCCGTAACCCAGAGGTCGATGGAACGAAACCAACTTCTTCTATGAGTGCGTTACTTCTATTCCTGCTTGAAGAAAATCTACCACAACGCAACACTGAATCCAAAAAAAACATTGTTTTAAGCCTAATATTGCCGCTCAAGCAGAAGTAATGACAGCATTTAAGCAAAGTTGACAGCCCCAGTGGCCTAATGGATATAGCACTGGCCTCCTAAGCCAGGGATTGTGTGTTCAAGTCCCATCTTGGGTGGGATTAAGCAGAGTGGCGCAGCGGAAGCGTGCTTGGCCCATAACCCAGAGGTCGATGGAACGAAACCAACTTCTGCTATGAGTGTGTTACTTCTATTCCTGCTTGAAGAAAATCTACATCAACGCAACACTGAATCCAAAAAAAATTGTTGTAAGCCTACTGTTTCCGCTAAATAAATGATGGATTTTGGCTCTGTTGACAGCCCCAGTGGCCTAACGGATAAGGCACTGGCCTCCTAAGCCAGGGATTGTGGGTTCAAGTCCCATCTGGGGTGGGTTTAAGCAGAGTGGTGCAGCGGAAGCGTGCTGGGCCCATAACCCAGAGGTCGATGGATCGAAACCATCCTCTGCTAAATCACTTTAGTTTATATTCACGTCTGGTTGTTATACGAACAAAAGCTACGACCACTCTATACTGAGACGTTAATCTTTTTCACCCGAACTCAACAGATGAGCATGTAATGTATGTATAACTACAAGTAATTTTGAAAATGCCTTTGGAAGGTAGATTTTCAGTGATAAGCAGAGAGGCACAAAGGAAGCGTGCTGGGCCCGTAATTCAGAGGTCGATGGAACGAAACCAACTTCTGCTATGAGTGCGATACTTCTATTCCTGCTTGAAGAAAAATCTTGAGGTCGATGGATTGAAACCATCTTCTGCTAAATCACTTTAATTTATATTCATGTCTGGTTGGTATATGAAAAAAAGCTACGACCGCTCTATACTGAAGCGTTAATCTTTTTCACCAGATCTCAACAGATGAGCATTTAATGTATGTATAACTACAAGTAATTTTGAAAATGCCTTTGGAAGGTAGATTTTCAGTGATAAGCAGAGAGGCACAAAGGAAGCGTGCTGGGCCCGTAACCCAGAGGTCGATGGAATGAAACCAACTTCTGCTGTGAGTGCGTTACTTCTATTCCTGCTTGAAGAAAATCTACCACAACGCAACACTGAATCCAAAAAAAACATTGTTTTAAGCCTACTATTGCCACTCAAGCAGAAGTAATGACAGCATTTAAGCACTGTTGACAGCCCCAGTGGCCTAATGGATATAGCACTGGCCTCCTGAGCCAGGGATTGTGTGTTCAAGTCCCATCTTGGGTGGGATTAAGCAGAGTGGCGCAGCGGAAGCGTGCTGGCCCATAACCCAGAGATCGATGGATCGAAACCATCCTCTGCTAAATCAATTTAATTTATATTCACGTCTGGTTGGTATACGAACAAAAGCTACGACCACTCTATACTGAGACGTTAATCTTTTTCACCCGATCTCATCAGATGAGCATTTAATGTATGTATAACTACAAGTAATTTTGAAAATGCCTTTGGAAGGTAGATTTTCAGTGATAGGCAGAGAGGCACAAAGGAAGCGTGCTGGGCCTGTAACCCAGAGGTCGATGGAACGATACTAACTTCTGCTATGACTGCTTTACTTCTATTCCAGCTTGAAGAAAAATCTTGAGGTCGATGGATTGAAACCATCTTCTGCTAAATCACTTTAATTTATATTCATGTCTGGTTGGTATACGAACAAAAGCTACGACCGCTCTATACTGAAGCGTTAATCTTTTTCACCAGTTCTCAACAGATGAGCATTTAATGTATGTATAACTACAAGTAATTTTGAAAATGCCTTTGGAAGGTAGATGTTCAGTGATAGGCAGAGAGGCACAAAGGAAGCGTGCTGGGCCCGTAACCCAGAGGTCGATGGAACGAAACCAACTTCTGCTATGAGTGCGATACTTCTATTCCTGCTTGAAGAAAAATCTTGAGGACGATGGATTGAAACCATCTTCTGCTAAATCACTTTAATTTATATTCATGTCTGGTTGGTATACGAACAAAAGCTACGACCGCTCTATACTGAAGCGTTAATTCTTTTCACCAGTTCTCAACAGATGAGCATTTAATGTATGTATAACTACAAGTAATTTTGAAAATGCCTTTGGAAGATAGATTTTCAGTGATAAGCAGAGAGGCACAAAGGAAGCGTGCTGGGCCCGTAATCCAGAGGTCGATGGAACGAAACCAACTTCTGCTATGAGTGCGTTACTTCTATTCCTGCTTGAAGAAAATCTACATCAACGCAACACTGAATCCAAAAAAAATTGTTGTAAGCCTACTGTTTCCGCTAAATAAATGATGGGATTTTGGCTCTGTTGACAGCCCCAGTGGCCTAATGGATAAGGCACTGGCCTCCTAAGCCAGGGATTGTGGGTTCAAGTCACATCTGGGGTGGGATTAAGCAGAGTGGCGCAGCGGAAGCGTGCTGGGCCCATAACCCAGAGGTCGATGGATCGAAACCATCCTCTGCTAAATCACTTTAATTTATATTCACGTCTGGTTGTTATACGAACAAAAGCTACGACCACTCTATACTGAGACGTTAATCTTTTTCACCCGAACTCAACAGATGAGCATGTAATGTATGTATAACTACAAGTAATTTTGAAAATGCCTTTGGAAGGTAGATTTCAGTGATAAGCAGAGAGGCACAAAGGAAGCGTGCTGGGCCCGTAACCCAGAGGTCGATGGAACGAAACCAACTTCTTCTATGAGTGCGTTACTTCTATTCCTGCTTGAAGAAAATCTACCACAACGCAACACTGAATCCAAAAAAAACATTGTTTTAAGCCTAATATTGCCGCTCAAGCAGAAGTAATGACAGCATTTAAGCAAAGTTGACAGCCCCAGTGGCCTAATGGATATAGCACTGGCCTCCTAAGCCAGGGATTGTGTGTTCAAGTCCCATCTTGGGTGGGATTAAGCAGAGTGGCACAGCGGAAGCGTGCTTGGCCCATAACCCAGAGGTCGATGGAACGAAACCAACTTCTGCTATGAGTGTGTTACTTCTATTCCTGCTTGAAGAAAATCTACATCAACGCAACACTGAATCCAAAAAAAATTGTTGTAAGCCTACTGTTTCCGCTAAATAAATGATGGGATTTTGGCTCTGTTGACAGCCCCAGTGGCCTAACGGATAAGGCACTGGCCTCCTAAGCCAGGGATTGTGGTTCAAGTCCCATCTGGGGTGGGTTTAAGCAGAGTGGTGCAGCGGAAGCGTGCTGGGCCCATAACCCAGAGGTCGATGGATCGAAACCATCCTCTGCTAAATCACTTTAGTTTATATTCACGTCTGGTTGTTATACGAACAAAAGCTACGACCACTCTATACTGAGACGTTAATCTTTTTCACCCGAACTCAACAGATGAGCATGTAATGTATGTATAACTACAAGTAATTTTGAAAATGCCTTTGGAAGGTAGATTTTCAGTGATAAGCAGAGAGGCACAAAGGAAGCGTGCTGGGCCCGTAATTCAGAGGTCGATGGAACGAAACCAACTTCTGCTATGAGTGCGATACTTCTATTCCTGCTTGAAGAAAAATCTTGAGGTCGATGGATTGAAACCATCTTCTGCTAAATCACTTTAATTTATATTCATGTCTGGTTGGTATATGAAAAAAAGCTACGACCGCTCTATACTGAAGCGTTAATCTTTTTCACCAGATCTCAACAGATGAGCATTTAATGTATGTATAACTACAAGTAATTTTGAAAATGCCTTTGGAAGGTAGATTTTCAGTGATAAGCAGAGAGGCACAAAGGAAGCGTGCTGGGTCCGTAACCCAGAGGTCGATGGAATGAAACCAACTTCTGCTGTGAGTGCGTTACTTCTATTCCTGCTTGAAGAAAATCTACCACAACGCAACACTGAATCCAAAAAAAACATTGTTTTAAGCCTACTATTGCCACTCAAGCAGAAGTAATGACAGCATTTAAGCACTGTTGACAGCCCCAGTGGCCTAATGGATATAGCACTGGCCTCCTGAGCCAGGGATTGTGTGTTCAAGTCCCATCTTGGGTGGGATTAAGCAGAGTGGCGCAGCGGAAGCGTGCTTGGGCCCATAACCCAGAGATCGATGGATCGAAACCATCCTCTGCTAAATCAATTTAATTTATATTCACGTCTGGTTGGTATACGAACAAAAGCTACGACCACTCTATACTGAGACGTTAATCTTTTTCACCCGATCTCATCAGATGAGCATTTAATGTATGTATAACTACAAGTAATTTTGAAAATGCCTTTGGAAGGTAGATTTTCAGTGATAGGCAGAGAGGCACAAAGGAAGCGTGCTGGGCCTGTAACCCAGAGGTCGATGGAACGATACTAACTTCTGCTATGACTGCTTTACTTCTATTCCAGCTTGAAGAAAAATCTTGAGGTCGATGGATTGAAACCATCTTCTGCTAAATCACTTTAATTTATATTCATGTCTGGTTGGTATACGAACAAAAGCTACGACCGCTCTATACTGAAGCGTTAATCTTTTTCACCAGTTCTCAACAGATGAGCATTTAATGTATGTATAACTACAAGTAATTTTGAAAATGCCTTTGGAAGGTAGATGTTCAGTGATAGGCAGAGAGGCACAAAGGAAGCGTGCGGGGCCCGTAACCCAGAGGTCGATGGAACGAAACCAACTTCTGCTATGAGTGCGATACTTCTATTCCTGCTTGAAGAAAAATCTTGAGGACGATGGATTGAAACCATCTTCTGCTAAATCACTTTAATTTATATTCATGTCTGGTTGGTATACGAACAAAAGCTACGACCGCTCTATACTGAAGCGTTAATTCTTTTCACCAGTTCTCAACAGATGAGCATTTAATGTATGTATAACTACAAGTAATTTTGAAAATGCCTTTGGAAGATAGATTTTCAGTGATAAGCAGAGAGGCACAAAGGAAGCGTGCTGGGCCCGTAATCCAGAGGTCGATGGAACGAAACCAACTTCTGCTATGAGTGCGTTACTTCTATTCCTGCTTGAAGAAAATCTACATCAACGCAACACTGAATCCAAAAAAAATTGTTGTAAGCCTACTGTTTCCGCTAAATAAATGATGGGATTTTGGCTCTGTTGACAGCCCCAGTGGCCTAATGGATAAGGCACTGGCCTCCTAAGCCAGGGATTGTGGGTTCAAGTCACATGTGGGGTGGGATTAAGCAGAGTGGCGCAGCGGAAGCGTGCTGGGCCCATAACCCAGAGGTCGATGGATTGAAACCATCCTCTGCTAAATCACTTTAATTTATATTCACGTCTGGTTGTTATACGAACAAAAGCTACGACCACTCTATACTGAGACGTTAATCTTTTTCACCCGAACTCAACAGATGAGCATGTAATGTATGTATAACTACAAGTAATTTTGAAAATGCCTTTGGAAGGTAGATTTCAGTGATAAGCAGAGAGGCACAAAGGAAGCGTGCTGGGCCCGTAACCCAGAGGTCGATGGAACGAAACCAACTTCTTCTATGAGTGCGTTACTTCTATTCCTGCTTGAAGAAAATCTACCACAACGCAACACTGAATCCAAAAAAAACATTGTTTTAAGCCTAATATTGCCGCTCAAGCAGAAGTAATGACAGCATTTAAGCAAAGTTGACAGCCCCAGTGGCCTAATGGATATAGCACTGGCCTCCTAAGCCAGGGATTGTGTGTTCAAGTCCCATCTTGGGTGGAATTAAGCAGAGTGGCGCAGCGGAAGCGTGCTGGGCCCATAACCCAGAGGTCGATGGATCGAAACCATCCTCTGCTAAATCACTTTAATTTATATTCACGTCTGGTTGTTATACGAACAAAAGCTACGACCACTCTATACTGAGACGTTAATCTTTTTCACCCGAACTCAACAGATGAGCATGTAATGTATGTATAACTAGAAGTAATTTTGAAAATGCCTTTGGAAGGTAGATTTTCAGTGATAAGCAGAGAGGCACAAAGGAAGCGTGCTGGGCCTGTAACCCAGAGGTCGATGGAACGATACTAACTTCTGCTATGAGTGCTTTACTTCTATTCCAGCTTGAAGAAAAATCTTGAGGTCGATGGATTGAAACCATCTTCTGCTAAATCACTTTCATTTATATTCATGTCTGGTTGGTATACGAACAAAAGCTACGACCGCTCTATACTGAAGCGTTAATTCTTTTCACCAGTTCTCAACAGATGAGCATTTAATGTATGTATAACTACAAGTAATTTTGAAAATGCCTTTGGAAGATAGATTTTCAGTGATAAGCAGAGAGGCACAAAGGAAGCGTGCTGGGCCCGTAATCCAGAGGTCGATGGAACGAAACCAACTTCTGCTATGAGTGCGTTACTTCTATTCCTGCTTGAAGAAAATCTACATCAACGCAACACTGAATCCAAAAAAAATTGTTGTAAGCCTACTGTTTCCGCTAAATAAATGATGGGATTTTGGCTCTGTTGACAGCCCCAGTGGCCTAATGGATAAGGCACTGGCCTCCTAAGCCAGGGATTGTGGGTTCAAGTCACATCTGGGGTGGGATTAAGCAGAGTGGCGCAGCGGAAGCGTGCTGGGCCCATAACCCAGAGGTCGATGGATCGAAACCATCCTCTGCTAAATCACTTTAATTTATATTCACGTCTGGTTGTTATACGAACAAAAGCTACGACCACTCTATACTGAGACGTTAATCTTTTTCACCCGAACTCAACAGATGAGCATGTAATGTATGTATAACTACAAGTAATTTTGAAAATGCCTTTGGAAGGTAGATTTTCAGTGATAAGCAGAGAGGCACAAAAGAAGCGTGCTGGGCCCGTAATTCAGATGTCGATGGAACGAAACCAACTTCTGCTATGAGTGCGATACTTCTATTCCTGCTTGAAGAAAAATCTTGAGGTCGATGGATTGAAACCATCTTCTGCTAAATCACTTTAATTTATATTCATGTCTGGTTGGTATATGAACAAAAGCTACGACCGCTCTATACTGAAGCGTTAATCTTTTTCACCAGATCTCAACAGATGAGCATTTAATGTATGTATAACTACAAGTAATTTTGAAAATGCCTTTGGAAGGTAGATTTTCAGTGATAAGCAGAGAGGCACAAAGGAAGCGTGCTGGGCCCGTAACCCAGAGGTCGATGGAACGAAACCAACTTCTTCTATGAGTGTGTTACTTCTATTCCTGCTTGAAGAAAATCTACCACAACGCAACACTGAATCCAAAAAAAAACATTGTTTTAAGCCTACTATTGCCGCTCAAGCAGAAGTAATGACAGCATTTAAGCAAAGTTGACAGCCCCAGTGGCCTAATGGTTATAGCACTGGCCTCCTAAGCCAGGGATTGTGTGTTCAAGTCCCATCTTGGGTGGGATTAAGCAGAGTGGCGCAGCGGAAGCGTGCTGGGCCCATAACCCAGAGGTTGATGGATCGAAACCATCCTCTGCTAAATCACTTTAATTTATATTCACGTCTGGTTGTTATACTAACAAAAGCTACGACCACTCTATACTGAGACGTTAATCTTTTTCACCCGAACTCAACAGATGAGCATGTAATGTATGTATAACTACAAGTAATTTTGAAAATGCCTTTGGAAGGTAGATTTTCAGTGATAAGCAGAGAGGCACAAAGGAAGCGTGCTGGGCCTGTAACCCAGAGGTCGATGGAACGAAACCAACTTCTGCTATGAGTGCTTTACTTCTGTTCCTGCTTGAAGAAAATCTACATCAACGCAACACTGAATCCAAAAAAAAATGTTGTAAGCCTACTGTTTCCGCTAAATAAATGATGGGATTTTGGCTCTGTTGACAGCCTCAGTGGCCTAATGGATAAGGCACTGGCTTCCTAAGCCAGGGATTGTGGATTCAAGTCCCATCTGGGGTGGGATTAAGCAGAGTGGCGCAGCGGAAGCGTGCTGGGCCCATAACCCAGAGGTCGATGGATCGAAACCATCCTCTGCTAAATCACTTTAATTTATATTCACGTCTGGTTGGTATACGAACAAAAGCTAAGACCAATCTATACTGAAACGTTAATCTTTTTCACCCGATCTCAACAGATGAGCATGTAATGTATGTATAACTACAAGTAATTTTGAAAATGCCTTTGGAAGGTAGATTTTCAGTGATAAGCAGAGAGGCACAAAGGAAGCGTGCAGGGCCTGTAACCCAGAGGTCGATGGAACGATACTAACTTCTGCTATGAGTGCTTTACTTCTATTCCAGCTTGAAGAAAAATCTTGAGGTCGATGGATTGAAACCATCTTCTGCTAAATCACTTTAATTTATATTCATGTCTGGTTGGTATACGAACAAAAGCTACGACCGCTCAATACTGAAGCGTTAATTCTTTTCACCAGTTCTCAACAGATGAGCATTTAATGTATGTATAACTACAAGTAATTTTGAAAATGCCTTTGGAAGATAGATTTTCAGTGATAAGCAGAGAGGCACAAAGGAAGCGTGCTGGGCCCGTAATCCAGAGGTCGATGGAATGAAACCAACTTCTGCTATGAGTGCGATACTTCTATTCCTGCTTGAAGAAAAATCTTGAGGTCGATGGATTGAAACCATCTTCTGCTAAATCACTTTAATTTATATTCATGTCTGGTTGGTATATGAACAAAAGCTACGACCGCTCTATACTGAAGCGTTAATCTTTTTCACCAGATCTCAACAGATGAGCATTTAATGTATGTATAACTACAAGTAATTTTTAAAATGCCTTTGGAAGGTAGATTTTCAGTGATAAGCAGAGAGGCACAAAGGAAGCGTGCTGGGCCCGTAACCCAGAGGTCGATGGAACGAAACCAACTTCTTCTATGAGTGTGTTACTTCTATTCCTGCTTGAAGAAAATCTACCACAACGCAACACTGAATAAAAAAAAAACATTGTTTTAAGCCTAATATTGCCGCTCAAGCAGAAGTAATGACAGCATTTAAGCAAAGTTGACAGCCCCAGTGGCCTAATGGATATAGCACTGGCCTCCTAAGCCAGGGATTGTGTGTTCAAGTCCCATCTTGGGTGGGATTAAGCAGAGTGGCGCAGCGGATGCGTGCTGGGCCCATAACCCAGAAGTCGATGGATCGAAACCATCCTCTGCTAAATCACTTTAATTTATATTCACGTCTGGTTGTTATACGAACAAAAGCTACGACCACTCTATACTGAGACGTTAATCTTTTTCACCCGAACTCAACAGATGAGCATGTAATGTATATATAACTACAAGCAATTTTGAAAATGCCTTTGGAAGGTTGATTTTCAGTGATAAGCAGAGAGGCACAAAGGAAGCGTGCTGGGCCCGTAATCCCGAGGTCGATGGAACGAAACCAGCTTCTGCTATGAGTGCGATACTTCTATTCCTGCTTGAAGAAAAATCTTGAGGTCGATGGATTGAAACCATCTTCTGCTAAATCACTTTAATTTATATTCATGTCTGGTTGGTATATGAACAAAAGCTACGACCGCTCTATACTGAAGCGTTAATCTTTTACACCAGTTCTCAACAGATGAGCATTTAATGTATGTGTAACTACAAGTAATTTTGAAAATGCCTTTGGAAGGTAGATTTTCAGTGATAAGCAGAGAGGCACAAAGGAAGCGTGCTGGGCCCGTAACCCAGAGGTCGATGGAACGAAACCAACTTCTGCTATGAGTGCGTTACTTCTATTCCTGCTTGAAGAAAATCTACATCAACGCAACACTGAATCCAAAAAAAATTGTTGTAAGCCTACTGTTTCCGCTAAATAAATGATGGGATTTTGGCTCTGTTGACAGCCCCAGTGGCCTAATGGATAAGGCACTGGCTTCCTAAGCCAGGGATTGTGGGTTCAAGTCCCATCTGGGGTGGCATTAAGCAGAGTGGCGCAGCGGAAGCGTGCTGGGCCCATAACCCAGAGGTCGATGGATCGAAACCATCCTCTGCTAAATCACTTTAATTTATATTCATGTCTGGTTGGTATACGAACAAAAGCTAAGACCACTCTATACTGAAACGTTAATCTTTTTAACCCGATCTCAACAGATGAGTAATGTATGTATAACTACAAGTAATTTTGAAAATGCCTTTGGAAGGTAGATTTTCAGTGATAAGCAGAGAGGCACAAAGGAAGCGTGCTGGGCCTGTAACCAAGAGGTCGATGGAACGATACTAACTTCTGCTATGAGTACTTTACTTCTATTCCAGCTTGAAGAAAAATCTTGAGGTCGATGGATTGAAACCATCTTCTGCTAAATCACTTTAATTTATATTCATGTCTGGTTGGTATATGAACAAAAGCTACGACCACTCTATACTGAAACGTTAATCTTTATCACCAGATCTCAACAGATGAGCATGTAATGTATGTATAACTACAAGTAATTTTGAAAATGCCTTTGGAAGGTAGATTTTCAGTGACAAGCAGAGAGGCACAAAGGAAGCGTGCTGGGCCCGTAACCCAGATGTCGATGGAACGAAACCAACTTCTTCTATGAGTGTGTTACTTCTATTCCTGCTTGAAGAAAATCTACCACAACGCAACACTGAATAAAAAAAAAACATTGTTTTAAGCCTAATATTGCCGCTCAAGCAGAAGTAATGACAGCATTTAAGCAAAGTTGACAGCCCCAGTGACCTAATGGATATAGCACTGGCCTCCTAAGCCAGGGATTGTGTGTTCAAGTCCCATCTTGGGTGGGATTAAGCAGAGTGGCGCAGTGGAAGCGTGCTGGGCCCATAACCCAGAAGTCGATGGATCGAAACCATCCTCTGCTAGATATCTTTAATTTATATTCATGTCTAGTTGGTGTTCAAAGAAAAGCTACGACCGCTCTATACTGAAGCGTTAATCTTATTCACCAGTTCTCAACAGATGAGCATTTAATGTATGTATAACTACAAGTAATTTTGAAAATGCATTTGGAAGGTAGATTTTTAGTGATAAGCAGAGAGGCACAAAGGAAGCGTGCTGGGCCCGTAACCCAGAGGTCGATGGAATGAAACCAACTTCTGCTATGAGTGCGTTACTTCTATTCCTGCTTGAAGAAAATCTACCACAACGCAACACTGAATCCAAAAAAAAATTGTTGTAAGCCTACTGTTTCCGCTTAATAAATGATGGGATTTTGGCTCAGTTGACAGCCCCAGTGGCCTAATGGATAAGGCACTGGCCTCCTAAGCCAGGGATTGTGGGTTCAAGTCCCATCTGGGGTGGGATTAAGCAGAGTGGCGCAGCGGAAGCGTGCTGGGCCCATAACCCAGAGGTCGTTGGATAGAAACCATCCTCTGCTGAATCACTTTAATTTATATTCATGTCTTGTTGGTATACGAACAACAGCTACGACCACTCTATACTGAAACGTTAATCTTTTTCACCCGATCTCAACAGATGTGCATGTAATGTATGTATAACTACAAGTAATTTTGAAAATGCCTTTGGAAGGTAGATTTTCAGTGATAAGCAGAGAGGCACAAAGGAAGCGTGCTGGACCCGTAACCCAGAGGTCGATGGAACGAAACCAACTTCTGCTATGAGTGCATTACTTCTATTCCTGCTTGAAGAAAATCTACCACAACGCAACACTGAATCCAAAAAAAATTGTTGTAAGCCTACTATTGCCGCTCAAGCAGAAGTAATGACAGCATTTAAGCACTGTTGACAGCCCCAGTGGCCTAATGGATAAGGCACTGGCCTCCTAAGCAAGGGATTGTGGGTTCAAGTCCCATCTTGGGTGGGATTAAGCAGAGTGGCGCAGCAGAAAAGTGCTGGGCCCATAACACAGAGGTCTTTGGATCAAAACCATCCTCTACTAAATATCTTTCATTTATATTCATGTCTGGTTGGTAATCAAAGAAAAGCTATAACCACTCTATACTGAAACGTAAATCTTTTTCACCAGATCTCAACAGATGAACATGGGCTGAATGTCTAACTGCAAGTAATTTTGAAAAGTTCTTTGGAAGTGAGGTTTTCTGTGATAAGCAGAGTGGCGCAGCGGAAGCGTGCTGGGCCCATAATCCAGAGGTCGATGGATCGAAACCATCCTCTGCCAAATATCTTTCATTTATATTCATGTCTGGTTGGTATTCAAAGAAAAGCTATGACCACTCTATACTGAAACGTTAATCTTTTTCACCAGATCTCAACAGATGAGCATGTAATGTATGTATAACTACAAGTAATTTTGAAAATGCCTTTGGAAGGGAGGTTTTCAGTGATAAGCAGAGAGGCACAGCGGAATCGAAATCATCCTCTGCTATGAGGATTACGCAAACGATGGGATTTATAAAAACAAACTTGATGGGAAAATGTGCGCACCTTCACGTAAACTCTGACCCATGTGTACAAACACTTTTACTAGAGTGAGAAAAGTAATGAAGTAAACAGAAGGATATTAAACTCAGTTTTCGTTTTGATGTGCACATTTACATTAATATTCCACTTTTATTATTGGCGATAAGCCCTAAAAAAAGTCATTACGCAGAAGATAAACAAAAATGATATGGATTTAGATAGTGGATGTGCTACTTTTGATCACTTTTCCCGCGACACGCTGTTTTAATGACAGGAGCTGGATTCGACGGTCGAACAGTCTATAGTCCGTTTGAACAGGTTCAATGATATCTTACTGTACAACCACAGCTGGAGGGGTTGATGTCGTGTACAGACATCTTCAAACAATTATGAATAATACCACTGTATTTGAAGGATATAACTTGAAGAAAACTATAAGATTCATACATTTCCTTTTTAAAATACTTTGTCAGTGAAGGGCCGCGTCAGACAATTGTATTTACACTGAAATAAATAAGTAGACCTATATCTGTATCTACTGAAATAACCCAAACATCCTAAAAGACCTTGTCAGCAAAACTGCATAAATTTGATTTCATTCGAATTGTTTAAAACAATTAAAATACTATTTGGACAGTGGAAATTAATTAATCAACTCTATTCTAAACACTTTATCTGAGAATTAAGCTATTTTATAGCTACAATTTTATTTTTATGGATATTTTGATATATTTATTATAAAACAACAAGGACATTATGATTTTTAGTAACATGTATGGCACAAATGGCATTTATAGTCCGTATGTAATATTTCCCAACGTGTTGCTCTTTTGACGGTGTTAACATGGTGTCACATGGATGGAAACATGTATGGAAATGATATGTAGATGAGGTTATGCATAGTAAAACTAGGCGTTGTAAACTCCATATAAGGTGATTTCGGGGAGGAGACAGGGTGGAGATGTACGTATGGAAAATCTTCCGCCAACTGGGATTTATAAAGGGATTTTTGCACAGGTTCTGGTGTACGCATTGTTTTATAAATCTCTTCTTTTTTTGTGTACACGATTTTCATATTTATGTTGTATGTTCACTTTTAGTAAGGTTAAAACGCACAGTTTTATAAATGAGGCCCCAGGTCAAGATGAGGAAATTTACCCAGGAGGAACCAGCAGCAAACAATACACAGACGTCACAGTGTGCAATTGTTCCTTCAACACATTTTTAACATGCCTTTATCAATTTGTACAGCCCGTTCTACAAACCCGTAAGTGGATGCATGATAGGGTGCAGAAGTAACATGTTATGCTCCATTTTTTTTTTCAGGAACTCTTTGAATTCAGCACTCACAAAACAAGTAGCATTATCTGATACAATCAGCTCAGGTAGTCCATGGTTACTGAAGCTAGTACGCAAACATTGTGGTTGCAGCAGATGTAGCGGAGTTCACAGGATACACATCCATACATTTTGAATGTGCATCAATCAAGACCAAGAACATTTTTTCCCATGAAGGGTCCTGCATAATCCACATGTAATCTTTACCATGATTTTTCTGGCCAATTCCAAGGATGCAGTGGAGCTACAACGGGAACGTTTCTATGTTCTTGACAAATACGACAGGTTTTAACTAACCTTTCCACATCCTGGTCCAATTTGGGCCACCACACATAACTTCGGGCTAACGCGTTAATCCTAGACACTCCGGGGTGACACTGATGCAGCTGGTTCAGAACTTCTGATCTACCAGGGCTCCAGACTAATTTTTCCATTGGTTGCACTGGTGCTACCAACTTTCTCAGTTGGTCGCACCAGCACATGATTTGGTCGCACTTTCTTTTCTTTTTTTTTGCTACAGCATCGGAATAATCAATGCATGCTTGATGAATAGTCCTCTTAGTCTTAAATATATTAAATCACAGTGGCTGATGACCGATAAAAAATCTGATATATATATATATATGTATAATTTATATTTATTTTAATTCATATTTAATAAATTAGAAATATGAAAAGTATGAAAATTGAATTAATGAATATATATAAAGCCTTAATAATTATATATAAAACTATAAATAAAATATATACAAATATACTATAAAATATATATATATTTCGATCGCCTTTCCAGCGAAGCTGAACTGAAGTCCGCATTCATTTCACACGGATCGACTGTCACGCACAGAATACACACTGTAAAAAATTTATCGTCAAATTAACAGTAACTTACTGGCAACAATTATCCAGTAGTTGCTGTATTTCATTAAACAGTTTTATTACCGTAACACTAACTACAGTAGTGTTTAGCTTACTGTAAAATTCAATACAGTATTTTACTGTATTTTTTACCATATTAAAATACGGTATTACACTGCTGATTTTTAATAATACCGTATAGTACTATACAGTTATGAAATGTTATTTTAATTTCTTTTATAGTGCTACTGTATAACCTTTAGAATATGTAGAAAACCTGTAGAAGTGTTATTTCAACTGTTGATGGGAAATAGGATAAATAACAATTGAAGCTTTAACTGCAAAAAAAGTTTATTATAAATTCATTAGTAAAAATTACAAATTACAATAAAAAACAAGACATTAACAATTTATAATTCAGAATTAAAATCACAGAACAATACATTAATCATAATAATGGAATACAATACAATAAAACATGTTTTAAAAAACTAAAGAACCCAAGTTCAATTGATCAATTATCTAAATGTATAGCACCATCTAAAATGTGCTCAGTGAGCCAGTTTTGGACCAGGGAATATTAATAAGATAAATAGATTCGAATTACAATTCACCAATCGTCAAGATGGATAGGCCTTCTTAAATGGCACAGCTCACACCTGTGGAAAAAAAAGAACAGGCAGTTAAAATACAGTCAAAACGGTCAACTAATGTTTAATACAAATATTCAAAGTCTACCTCTAAGCTCCCAATAAAATTAAGCTAAAAGTTTTGAATGATCCTCTCATTTTTGAATGATTTTTAGCGATTGTCGTCTTTCTAAGAAATACAGAAGCTTTAAGAAGCTCTGCTCTGGCTTTGCTAAACTGTTCTTTTTGTTGGCGAAACAGAGAAAAAACAGAATAAATCATGTCCAAAGTATAACTCACTTAATACTAATATAACTACTTAATGCTCGTTTGTTGGACTGTTGTACACAATTAATTTACGATCACACTATTGGAAAACTGAACTCGCACGGTCCTGGCAGATTGCCAGTCAGGTCCTCACAGACGTGTAAAAACAAATTTCATTTACATGAAAATGAACGCGCATTAATTGATTAGAGGAATCAAAATTTTAATTTAATAACAAGTAAGTTAACGTATGTATCCGAATCCTATCCTAACCTTGGGTATATGCGATTTTAGGATATACTGATTGATTCTCAATCCCCAACCCTATAGGCCTATATAAAATAATGAACGCGCCAGCGCTTCCACCGACTTAAAATAGTTAAATAACGAATTATTAGTAAATTCTGACCGTATAAGAGGCTACATATACGATGTAGGTTTATAAAATCACATTTACTAATCAGGTATTTTAAGTTATAAACAGGAAATCCGCTTCAAGCTTAACGTACAGACAGACGTTATAGAACATCAAAGCCACGGGCAGTTCTTCTAAACTAACATTACGCTATTACTGACATTTTGGTTTGCAAAATAATAATAATAATTAAGATTTTTCAGTTAACTTAGAAGATACTTACGGGGAAAACTTTACAGACAGCGGCGCGAGGCGAAGGCGCCCTCAAAGTTACTCAGAGAAATGAAAGAGTTCTTTACAAAATGGCAGATTGTCGCGGTCATTTCATATTACTGTTTTTAAATTTACAGTAACATAGAATGAACTAATGTCTGTATGCATGACAATATTAAGATTTATTACTCACCACGCGACGAAGATGACGAAGCACTTGTCCAGGTGGGGAGAGAAGACAGACACGATGCACTGACATGACAGAAAAACTTTCAAATGGCTCTCATGCGCCCACCACTGACAGAAATTAAGAGTATGCTATTAATGCGTGGCACCCAGTCCTGAATTTTTTTTATTGATTCAATTTTACCCACGAAAGCTTGTGTGGTATTTTTCGCGGCCAATTTGCACTACTGTATTTAGATTTACAGTTACTGATAATTTCCCAGAATGCATTGAAAATCTACAGTAACATACTGTCAACCATGTACACAGTATTGAACTGTTGAGAATACAATACAATACTGTGAAAACAACAAAATATACAGTAACATACTGTACACAGCTTATACAGCAAGATACTGTTGAGAAAAACAGTATAATACTGTGTAAACAACAGAAATCATTTACAGTGCACGCGTTCACGCGGGCTACAAACACTTCAGAAAATCTCACTGTTGTATTCGAATAAATCTGCAAGGTCTGTGAAATTAAATGTTAATTAGATATTCAGAGATTTGTTTTAATATAGGTGTGAATTTGCTGAATGTTGAAGGTAAATGAGAAAATATTCAACTTTAGTTTGCCTTTATGTAACTAATAATATAAAAGCAAACACTATACTTTCTCCCATTCAGTTTGCTTGCTTTCTTTGTTGTGGTTGGTCAGACAAAATAAACCAAAAATTTTCAGTTCACTCACATTTGAGTCTATTTTGTCTAGTCAGTTTTTGAGTCGCTGACAGACTAACTGCGCGTGGCCACCGGCGTGGAGCGCGAGCAGCGCGAGCGCTATCAATGAACCAGTGATTACGCAATTTATGCAATGAAGCTACGTTTGAATTTTAGCGACAGAGACGTGCTTATATACATTATCTTGACAACACTTTTTGACATTAGCGCAGGCCAAACATTTTTCTCTCGCGGCCTATTGAGGAACTCTGGTCTAAGCCATTGCTGTTGAAGTAACTTAGTGCCTTTCTACCTGTGCGCTCATCATCAGTTGTGTCTGTATGCTGGCTCGTCCTTTCCACCAGCATCCTTGACCTCCAATCTTTGTTTTAAAGCATTCAGCTATTGACCTTTCCATTTTTATTAGGCTTAATTCCTAAATTTCCTGAATTCCTAATTGGCGCGTTTCATCATCATTGAGCAATGCGCTTGTACGTTCGCTCTCTAGGGTTAATAAATAGAACTGCACGTGTCTTGCAGAAGAACATTGTAGCCGGAACTACTTCTCTCGGTTTGTCTATGACGAGTCACGCAGGTACTGTGATACTCCGCAGCGCAGCCGAGCCCGGTCTGAAATAGTCCGAATATAAACACTTATTATAGGCGCACCGTAGTGATTCAGGATAAGACAAAAACACGGTTTGGAAAATGGATTCATTTACTGATGTGAACTCTGCTCCTATTAATTCCTGCAGGAATCCTCATTGCACCATTTGTCTCACTCTGGATATTTTTGTGTCCAACTTGTCACCTGTTCTGCTGTAACCAAGGTTATGTCTGCTTTCTCCAGCATTAGCACTCCTTCCTCCTGTTCAGGGACAGATTCTGTTGGCAGGGGTAACCAACTTAGAGCATCTGCATTTGCATGATCCTTGCCAGGTTTGTAGATTATGTTGTATTCATATGCTCTTAATGTCACAGCCCATCACTGGATCCTAGATGACGACATTTGGGGAACAGACTAACTCGTTAAACAAAGACAACAAGGGTTTATGATCTGTAACGATGGTAAACTTCCGACCATACAAATACTTATGAAAGCGTTGTGAGCTAAACATTACAGCCAATCCTTCCTTGTCCAACTGCGAATAATTCCACTCCGCTTGATTCAATGTCCGTGACATAAATCCAGTGGGTCTTTCACTACCATCTGGGATCTTATGTGAAAGAACTGTACCTAAACCATAAAGAGAAGCATCACATTATAAAATCACATCCTTCTGGGGTGTCATAATGGACCAGAACTTGTACTGATTGGATAATTTTATAGACGGAACAAAAGCAGCTTCTTGTTCTCCACCCCAGTTTGCATCTTTTCACAGAATCTTGTGCACTGGGGCTAAAACAGTAAAGAAGTTGGGTAAAAATTTGTTATAGTAGTTTAACAGTCCCAAATAGGCACATAGTCACAGTCTTTGGTGGGGGAGCATTTTGAATATCAGTCACTTGTTCTGGTACTGGGTGTAGGCCAGTCTCATATACCTTATTACCCAAGAACATTACCTCTTTTTCCATGAAAGTACATTTACTCCGTTTCAAACGCAGTCCTGCTTCCTGCAACCTTTCCAATATCCTGGGCAGTGTTTGGAGATGCTCCTCATCATTGTGTCGGGTCACCAAGATGTTATCCAGGAAAACTGCCACATTTGGAAGATAGCAAGACTAGAAGAAACTCCAAAGGGTAAAACATGGCAAGTAAACAGCCCCTTATGGGTATTCACTGTGACATATTTCTTGGCAGAGGTGGGAGTAAGTCACCCATGTGCAAGTCACAAGTAAGTCTCAAGTCTTAACCTTCAAGTCCAAGTCCAAGTCAATTTTTGTGAGAATCAAGTCAAGTCAAGTCAAGTCACTGCTTTATGTCAAGCAAGTCAAGTCAAGTCATAGCTTGGGTCAAACAAGTCGCTGGCAAGTCATACAAATGTTTGATTTAACTGAATTTATATGTTAAATTAAGTTAAAACTATAGTAGTTATGGACTATGGGAGTTTTAATTACAACAAAAAAAATGCAATATGCCTTTCTAATCAAAAGTGTCCTCATACAGCTGAGTTGTTAATACAATAAAAATCTAAAAATAAAATTAAAGCTGCAAGCAGCGATCAAAGGGCCCTCGCATAGTGGGCGACGTGCATGTGAGTGAGAAAATACAGTCGTGGCCTAGTGGTGAGGGAGTTGGGCTTGTAACCTGAAGGTTGCTGGTTCGATTCCCACGCCGGCAGGAATTGAAGGTGGGGATTGTGAATGAATAGCACTCTCTCCACCTTCGATACCATGACTAAAGTGCCCTTGAGCAAAACACCTAACCCCTAATTGCCTCACTTGTAAGTCGCTTTGGATAAAAGCGTCTGCTAAATTATGAAATGTAAATTCAAAGAGGGTCCTTGCACTTTGGTGCTCAGGCCCTAAAAATAAATAAAAATTAAAACCACATAGCCTAAAAATGTAAATATAACTGAAATTAGGCCCAGCATGAAAAGTATTTATGTACAACTCTTTTTTTTTTAGGCTGATCTGAGACAAATGTGGCCTTGCTGTGGAGGTATTCATCATATCTAAACAGAAGGAAGAGAAACAAAAATGACTAACGCATATTTCATTTATTCATTGCATAGTTTATCATTACATAAAAAGCTGTAATTTGAATCGGCATACTGTGTTTTAATCATTTAACAGGTATACTAGATGAATCAGTTGGCTTGCTGTAGGAAACATGACATGTTTAGTTTAGCCTGTGACATGTTTGAGAGGGGGCAGGCTGATTTTAATGGCTTTAAAATAATCACAGTCATGCTATTAATTAAATGATTTCTTGCTTCATTCGGCTTCCTCAAATTTTGCCATGACACCACTGATCATAAACTTATGAAAATTACAGTTACATTATAAATATTACTCTTAACATTCAAGTCAACACTGGGATAGCAGATTCTACTTCTAGCATATAACTAGACAGTACAAAGGGATGCATGCAGATAAGAAAAACTGGAATATGGCATTTAACCCAATTTTCTGTTTAATGAAGCAAAACCAATTCAAAGTAAACTTTACATTAAAACAAGGAATGGAAAAAAGTGATGCGTGGGGTGTGAATTCTTTTTTCTCAGTGCCCTTTGGATGCAAGGGATGATTCAGCTGATTAAAAAACAACAATCCAAGGCACTCAAATATTATTGAAAATTTTTAAAAAGCCTTTATTTCATCATGGCTTCAATATTTTAAAAACGGGCGACAAGTACTGCACACTTACGTGTTGCAGCTAATGAACCTTCGTCAGGGTGTGAGCAACAAACACAATCCGAGTTCTCTTAAGTAGCAATTAATTAGTTATATAACAATCACCTGGTCACACTGTACAGGACAGGCAGGAGAGAGAAAAATTAAATAATACAAAGAGAACGTAGGCTATCTCACCCAATATAGAATTAAATCGGGGGGAAAAAAACAAATGCAAATCAAAATTAACAATCAACAAAATCATGAATGAACAGATATACAAATCAACATCCACACATCAAAGATACAAATAATATTGGGTGAGATATGTTCTCTTTGTATTATTTGAATTCCCTCTCTCCTGCTTGTTCCTATACAGCATGACCACACCCTGTCATCACACCCTGACGAAGGCTCGTTAGCCGCAACGCGTAGGTATGCAGTAGGCCTACTTGTCACCTGTTTTTAGAATATTAAGGCCATGATGAATTAAAGGCTTTTTGTATTTTTTCAATAATATTCGAGTGCCTTGGATTATTTTTTATCAACTCATAACATGTCTATCACAACTACTATAACCATTGACTAGCCAAGACATTAGCTGAAAACAGTGGAACGGACTTCGTTACTTACAATTTTTTGTGGGACTTGAAGTGTCGAATGAAATTCGAAGTGGTGGTGGTTGTATCAGAGATCTTCGTTTTGCAGGTCTTGCATACTGCCGTTCTTCTCTTTTTAGCGCTGTCTTGTACATAATCCTGGTACCCAAACTTAATTATCTTTGGCGTAGCGCCTTCCATGCCTTAATCACGACTGTCAGTTCGCGCTCTCTGCTTGCCTGCTGCATCACGTGGTTAGGTTGCGGCACGTTCAAAAACACTTTAATTATTTTTTTTTCGAGTCATTTCACTCAAGTCCGAGTCAAGTCTCAAGTCATGAATATCAAGTCAAAGTCAAGTCAAGTCTTTTATTAATATTTGTCAAGCAAGTCTCAAGTCCTAAAATTTGCAACTTAAGTCGGACTCAAGTCAAGTCGTGTGACTCGAGTCCCCCACCTCTGTTTCTTGTACTCTGCATCTAATGCAATCTGATGGTAAGCATGACTTATATCCAGTTTGGTGAACTTCTGCCCTCCTGACAATGTTGCAAACAGATCATCTAATTGAGGAATGGGGTACTGTTCCAACTTTGAAACTCGATTTACTGTTAGCTTGTAATCACCACACAGTCATACTGTATTATCAGGCTTTAAACCTGGCACTACAGGTGCAGCCCATTCAGAATGTTTAACAGGTTCTATGAATAATTCTGTATGTTTGCTAAGTACGCCAGGCAAGGTTAACTTTTCAACCCCTTGAATCTTGTGTATCGCCGCCCATTTCATGCCCAGTTCCTTGATCCACCCACTGCCCAGTAAATTGAGTCCTGTTCCAGGCACTACCACTAATGGCAATTCCTTCACTGTTTCCTTGTGTCTGACAACCACTTGCGTAGAACCCAACACTGGTAAGGCTTGGCCAGTATAAGTTTTTAACTTCAAAGAGCAGGTCTTTAATTCTGGATTTTTATGTTCTTCTCATAATTTGGAAAAATTTGACCCATTCATTACAGTCACACCACAGCCTGGATCCACTTCAAAAGGTATGTTTGAATCATTTACAGCCAATGTGATAATCAGAAGAGCAACCTTAGCAATCTCTGTCCCTTTCAAACTGTGCACTGTAAAAATACCTTCATCAGATTCACTTTTTTCCATCTCTGCTGACATAATATGATCTCTGTCCTCCATTGGCCACAACTTGCTTGCGTCTTGTTTCTCTGATGGAACTTTTTGAAAGTTCAAAAGACACCCATTCCACTCCATTTTCAAAGACACGTGGGCCAATGATTCAAAACATGTAACACGATAAATTACAATATAGCCTATACTTTATATTATTTTAAATAACATATGACCGTTTGTTTAAAAATATCACGTTTAATTTAACACAAAGTAAACAACTCATTTTTATGTAACCCGTCTTTGATCATTTCTTTATCTAGCCTATTTGCAATTCACCAATTTGATGGGCCTAGGCCATATTTGTATAGGCTAACTAAACAAAATATTTTATAAAAAAATATATAAAATATTTTTTAAAAATTGTGTCAAAAACCTAATAAAATAACAAGAACAAAATCTTTTCTGTGTTTGATGGGATTTTTCACTGACGGGCTTTTTCACTGATTTTCTAAAGATTCAACATGAATTACCGAGTGACGAACTTTTCCCAAAATGATCATGATGTAATTTATTGGTGACTGCATGATTAATTGTAATATTGTATATACTGTATTGTAATCGTAATATTAATATAATAAAATATTATTTTCATAAAATACTTCACAACTGTTGTTGTAGCTAGTGCTGGAATCTATCATGCGAGGCAGTAAGAATCCAAAAAGACACGTTGTTTAATAATCCACAAGCTTACGTATTAAATATATTTATCATTTGATTTTTATTTATTTCTCATGGATCAATTTACGAATGTAAAGTTGAGTCAGCTTTTTGAACACAACAAGTTATAGGCTTATACTCAACATTTCCTATATAAATACATAATTGGTGTAATTACATAACAGTGGCGGATCCAGGGATGGGGCCAGAGGGGCGCTGGTCCCAGCTGAAATCTGATTAGTCCCTGAAGTGCCCCTGCCCTGTCACTCATCGCTGATCAAAGTCAATTCAACCCATGTTTCACCCCACCGCTCATTTGAAGACATGTGTTTATCGCATGGATAAGTGTGTCACTAAAATGAACGTGCACAGTTCAGTTGAATGATAAAGTTTGCGCTCTTTAACTTAATCAAAAGTGTCAAATGCCAAAACTGCGTACGAGTTGCATTCTCTACGAGTAAAGTTAATGTTTATTAAGGACAGCGTTATTGCATTTGGTTTGTTGACATTGCCATACACTTCACCCAATGTGATAAACAATGTTAGTTAATATAGTATGTGTTATACATAAATATTAATCAGCCTTTTTGCAAATGATGTGGGTATGTTCAACTGTACTTTTACTATGATTGTTTTGAACACGTAAAACTGTGTAGCGTTATCACACAAATGAATTGGACAAATGCTGTAACATCTATGACAACCAATTTAGTGTTAAACCTTGCTTTACTCGCAGATAATTCAATATAATGAAATAAAATTATGTCATCAAGCGTAACACTTACAGAACAACTACTTCACCTCATCCATGAACATGATATACGGTTCCCATCTGACTGGTTTAAATCAGCGGTGGCGTTGAAGACGACAGTTCCCATAATTCAAGCTACGCCGTTGTTGATGTTGTTTTGACCGTACGCCCTCTAGTGGCCATTTTTTTACACTCTATACCTTTGACATTAGTTGTCTTAGTGTGAATGGCCCTTTGTATTCATGGAGTGAACTTGATATTTTACACCCACGTACACATTTACACACATAGGGTAAGACTGCTGTGATAGACATGATGAAAAACTATCAAAGGGTGAATGAGAAAGAGAGAGAACAGATGTATGTGTTGAAACACTTCTCACTGCTCTCTGACCATCTCACCCAATAACATTAAACTCACCTAGGGAGCCATTTGGTATGGTCCATTCCTCAACACCTGGCCATAAACATGTCATTGCTTCTGTTCAGCATGGTTCATCTCTCACAGCGAACAGATGTGGGTCAACACTCGTTTAAACCTTACCATTTAGCCTACTGGAGTTTTACAACGTGAAAACTGTGCTGAGGAAAACCAAAGCGGTAAAGAAAGTAAGAGAAGCACTAAAATCTTCATTTCATGCTCGTAACTCTCTCAGAAGTCCAGCTGCTTAATAAAAATAAAAAATAATATGGATATCACTTAGACATTTTCCTTTTATATGAACAATGCAGTCTTTTATCAGAAATATCCTCCAAGACATGGTTGTGTAATTCTGGCACTTAGATAAACCATCTGCTGAATATTTGAGTTACAGGGGCCTGTTGGCCGAAGGAAGCTGGTAGTGTGCCCACTTAGAGTCAGCTAACAACAGACCTCCTGGCACACACACTCACACCACATACAACACCCTGCCAGAAGAGTCCATGGTAACAGGAAGAACTGGAATCAAAATGAAGAGCAGAGATGTTTGCTGAGTAATCACAACGGGTTCTTCTCATTGTGGTCTTGATCAAAAATAGGACACAATGTATAATTAATGTATAAAGACTGATTTTGATTACTTCAGGTGTTAAAGGCATGGTTATAAAACAGTTGTGAAAAAGAAGAAAGCATGATTTGCTAGATAAATTCTTAGGGGGTGAAATTACAAGTATGCTTGATGATTTGAAAAGTGTACGGTGTACATTTTAGGACATCCTCAGACATCAGTCAAAAAGGTGTCAGACCTCAGACTAAAAGGCTTCAGTCTTTGGACAAAACAACATCACACCTCAGGCTGAAAGGCTTCAGGTCTCGAGAAAAACAACGCCAGGTGTCAGGTCTCGTACAATTAGGCATCAGACGGAACATACTCGGACAAAACAGCCTCAGACTAAAAGGCGCCAGAAGACACTAACTTAGAAGGAAGCGAATTGCCCTGCCTCGATGTGACATCACATGCATGCAGTTTTCCAACTGTAAAATGTTACTCAAAGTTGTTTAAAACATGCAAGATTATTTTGAAAATTTGTGTTTTGTTTGCAAGTAGGTAAACAACATATTGCAAACTATCATGAACATTTACAAAAATTAACCATGGTTGTATTATAGTAAAACTGTGGTAACTATGATTCTTTCTTTTTTTTTTTTTTTTTTTGTCATATTGATACCCTTTGTATAGCAATAGTTTTACTACAAAGAACATAAACTATAGTGTAGCTATTGTTAATTTGTGGTTAACTACAATAATCATGTTTTTTGTTTCATTTGTAGTGAACTTTGGTTTTTGGGTTTCATAAAAATAAATGTATTTTAGCTATAACATTGTGTTGTATAAGCATAGCTGTTTTGTGTACAGAGGTTACCGAGGAAACAGCTTTATTTCTGTTGTTCCAGCGCCACCTACTGTCAGAGAGTTGATTACATTTGAATTCAGTTAATTGCTGTTTTTCTGCAAACCAATGTGAAAATCATAATGTTCTTTTCTGTATAGAACCTAACCAGTGTAATATTTAATAATGATAATATTAATTCCTTACTTTTATATAGCGCTTTTCTCTGCACTCAAATATCTTTGGAAAGGAGGATCTCCTCATCCACCACCATTGTGCAGCATCCACCTGGATGATGCGACGGAAGCCATATTGCGCCAGAACGCCCACCACACACCAGCATATTGGTGGAGAGGGGACAGAGTGATGAAGCCAATCAGTATATAGGGATGATTTGGAGGCCATGATTGACAGAGGCCAATGGGCAAATTTTGCCAGGATGCCGGCGTTACACCCCTACACTTTTCGAAAGACATCCTGGGATTTTTAACGACCACAGAGAGTCAAGACCTCGGTTTAACATCTCATTCGAAGGAGGGAGCTTTTTGACAGCATAGTGTCCCCATCACTATAATGGGGCGTTAGGACCCACACAGACCACAGGGTGAGCGCCCCCCTGCTGGCCTCACTAACACCTCTTCCAGCAACTACCTTAAAGCTGTAGGAATAAAATATCAGGTAGCCTATAGCTTACCTACCAACACACCCACCTAATAACAATAACAAAGAATATTGCCAAGGGATTAATACCATCAATAGATCCTTCATAATTAACATGCACACACACACTTTACATCAATTTGGGAATAGTTACAGTTAAATATAAAAAGGGGAGAAAAAAAGACTGAAGGATGACATTTTATTCCAAAAAAAAAAAAAAAAAACTGATGCCTTTTCGTCCGAGGCTGTTTTGTCTGATGCCTAATTGTACGAGACCTGACGCTGTTTTTCCTGAGACCTGAAACCCTTTCAGTCTGAGGAGTGATGCCGGTTTGTCAAATGACTGAAGCCTTTTAGTCTGAGGCCTGACACCTTTTTGTTGTATGACTGAAGTCTGAGGATGTCCTAAATATTATACACCGTAAAAGTGACTTATTTTATTTCTACACGGCTGACTTACAATTTGGCTTTCTGGCATGAGTAATGACTGCATGCAAATTAGTATTTATTAATTTTTTATGATTTTCTTGGTGTCATGTTTGATTGTTGTTTTATGTTTGTATGAATTTTAGTTATTTATTACTTATGAACAGCACTTTGGTCCATTTTAATGGTTTTGAAAGTGCTTTAAATAAAAATTGAGTTGAGTTGAAAGTTTATCCAAACACTTCATATGTCAAAATGTCCTCTGATACATAAAAAATAAGGTGCACACTGTCTCTGATGTCTGTCAATTATGAAACTCTGAAAATATTTGATTTAAGTTGTGATAATGTATGGCAGTCGCCAGGGGGCAGTAATTCCTCGATTTTCCAGTAAATCTTCGATTTTCACCCCATAACCGGTCTTTCTATTTATTATTTGGTTCGAAAGTATCTCAGAAACAAAAACTAGTATCACTAAATAATCGAAGTGACAAAATAATATATTCAAATGTATTTATTGATTGCACAACAAAAAATGGCTGCAGTTCGAAATAAAAAACAAAAATCTCTTTATTGTAGAGTATTACACACGAAATGTAGGCTACACACAAATACACACGCAAACAAAAAAAAAATAAAGAAAGAAAGAAAGAAATCTTTAATTTATTAATACGGAGGCACACGTGCTTTTTATTTATTATGAAAATGTATGTTCCAGCATTAGGATTCATCAATGGCTCAAAGACTGAGTGATGGGGGTGCGATATCTCACAGAGGGAGCCCCCCACCCCCTCCCACCTCTCTCTCTCTCTCTCTCTCTTTCTCTCTCTCTCTCTCACACACACACACTCACACACTTATGCTCTATTGTTAGAAAAACAGCCTACACTCCATACAAACAGTCTCTGGCGCTGCAGGAGGCCAGCTAAATGAGTGTGCTTATGTTTCTAAAACAACTCATTAGCTTTTTAAAGAAAATATTTATAAGAAAGGAAAAGAGTGACCAACAAGCCCACTGACATTAATATGCAGAACTCATGACATCATCAGCTTTAACTGTCAGGATCCCGCTCCATCCCATCTACAACACACACAAGAGCAGCCCGCCGCTTTGTGTCGAGCTGGTCCGACTCGTTTCCGCGAAACGGTTCTTTCGAACAGTTCATTTCAATGAGGCGGTTCCAAAACGATTCATCAGTTCATTTACGTCACACCCGTACCCAAGCATACCCTACAAAGCCTTAAACATATCAATCCATGGCAATATGCAACGTATTTGTTTATACTGTTAAGAAACATTCATTCGTATAGCCTGTGTAGACTGATGTATTGTTATATGTTATAGTTCATTTCGCTGCCCCACGCTAATCAAGATTATGTTCATACAACATGAAGTTCTGTTTCATTTGCTAGTTGAGAGACAAATACCGATTCTCTTATCATTTACTTTTGCAGTCTATTGCACATTTTTGGATACCTCTCATGTTTCTAGTAAAATACTATGCATTTGTCATGTGTCACACCATCATCATACGGATAAGTTGTAAACATGTTTCCTGGACACATTCGGCTACACAGTAACTTACTTTCCGCCCCACACATTGAATCAAAGGAAGCCCCAATCACCGAGGATCGTGTTCACCGGCTCTTGGCTCATTTCGAATCGGACAAGACCGAAACTACTCTCGAGAACTGCTCCTGTCAGACCAACTCGCGAACGAATCGATCAGTCCCATTGGTGAACCGGTTCAAAAGAACCGACTCGTAAGAAGCGAAAAGAGCGATCTGAAGAGGAGAGGCGCATCTGGAGACAATAGAAGGCAATGCAGAGCAGCGCTTTGTCGCTCTGAACGAGGGCTGTGCAGTCAAAACACAGAAATATAGAGATGATGGAGCGCTAAATCTGGATATAATTCTCGATATTTTGAGCTGTGAGATCTAAGAGGAAAGATGAATCCCGCTGAAGCGGCGGAGGACGGACCCACTGATTCAGACACGGATGCATTCTTCAAAACAGGTACCGCGAGAGAAGAGATGGAGAGACAGTGTTCTCTATAGAAAGGCCAGCGTTTGGCTCATTATTACAATTATTAACGCACTTATAGTGTCATTTTCCATCCTTTATTCATGACAATTACAATATGTCTCTTACCATCGTAATTTTTAGGCTACTTTTTAATTAAGACACCCCAATTGATCATTTTAATGTCTTCACACAGCTAATTTGAATGTGCTTTTAACGTATTTAATTTCGTTAATACTTAATTTTTCTTATTTAATCAATTTTATTTATTTGGCGCTGCTTTGGCAATGTAGTTTTTGTTTAACCACGCTACATTTAAAGAGATAGACATGATGATAAACTCAATAGATAAGATTAAAGAACTAGATGAAGGCTAATGGGATAAATCAGGGTATTATGGTTTTAATGATGCTTGAGGTCCAGGATTGTGTGAAGGTGATGCTGAGCATTAGTACCATTATCCTGCTTTGATTGACAGCTACAGTGAGCTTTAGTCTGGAAAGCCAGCCCATCCCATATCTCCTGAACAGCACCATACAACTGTTGGATAACTTCTCATACCTCATCTCTCAGGATTGTGGTTTATTGTTGTAGTAGCCTATACAAAATGGCTGGTTTGTTGTTATGAGTCTGTTAAGTGTCAAATCACTGTCATTTTCATGTACTTAACCGTGCTTCATGCTGGGCTCATGGGACATTGATTGGGAGGAAGCTAATTTCAAACAGTACACTCTTAATATGCCTCATCTGTGTAACTGCACTTGTGAGTGTCAGATGTGCCAATAAGTTTAATGTTTATTGAACCCCAGTTTGAGGGAAGCTTTGATTGCTAAAATGCTTAAAAATGAACCTATTCTGTAAGCTCTTGGTCTTTAAGTTAGGAAGTTTAAGCCATGGAGTCAGGATTGATTTAGCATCTGACGATTCTAAAATGATTGCCACACATTTTAAATAAGCAAATCCCTTGTATGCATATGCATTCATGCTATTTATGTTGTTCTTATTGTCTACGCAAAGTTGACATAAATATTTATAATGTGTATGTTGAGTGCAGTTGTAAACAATGATGTCACAGCAACCCTTGACCTTTAAAAGGGGACACTTGGTCAGCAGACCCTGTCTCATGTGCAGCATTTCTGGAGTTTTAGAGAGGAAATGGCTGGAAGAAATGCTAATGTTTGGGTAAGTGGTCCAGGCTGTGAGACCCCTGCTGAGGAGTGATGCATAATCCCTGCTGCTTTACACAGTTGGCTATAGGTCACGATTCGGGTACACTATGCTCCCTCTCCCAGACACACACACACACACAAACAGCAAACACATGTAGCTATACACAAAACACAAACTAGTCCCACTTGTTAACTCAAACATACAACTGCGCTGCCTTTCTTTCTGTCTTATTAATGTGGGTGAAGTTCAAGGTGAAGTTGTTTTTTTGGAGGAAGTGTGTGTAATATCTCAGTTTTTGAGCTGAAGGTCATATCTGCAAGGATGGTCTGATAATTAACAAGCAGTCTCAGAGTAAACCCACAAACAACTGAAGAAAACCCTGAAATATAGATAGCAACACAGGCTCATTGTAAAAACGGGCCTCTACATTTTTACAAAACTCAAAACACGTACCAAATACATGCAATTAACTGCAGTTTCCAGCTGAAATGAACACTAGAGGCAATGAAACAACAACTTTTATTCCTTTTCACACAAAATTATGATTATAGGGGCAGATTATCATTAAAAAATACTTATTTCAAGATGCAAGGCAATACCATTTTGCAGAAATGTGGCCATTTCCCAATGAGCCTATTTTGAGATTTTAACATTTTCTGAAGATTTTCCTTCATTCTTATGTTGATTTCACTGCTACTGAGTGTTGTTGGTGGTTGCCAGGGTGTTGCTATATGGTTGAAAATGTGGTGGCATTGAAATCCCTGTGATATTCCACTCAGATTTCATGGGAAAACAAAACTATTTTATGAGGTGGTGATTTTGTACAATTGTACCTTTAGAGGTACAATGGCTTGTCTCTAGATCAGTAAGGACATCTTTGTACCTTTTTTACTCCTAAAAGGTGCTTATTAGTATCTTAGAGTAGCAATACACCTTAATATACTACTATTAACCTTTTAGGGGTTGATAAGGTACAAAGTTGTCCTTTTGAACACACCAAGCCGACACCAACAAACTAGTGGTGATGAAAGCAGACTGCGGGGTTGGCTCACGTCGGCAGCGTCTGGGTCTAAAGTTGCCCTCACACACCAAACCGACCCTCAACACCTGACAGCCAAGTAGCAAGTCTGTTCTGCGCCTCCGAAACCGATTCAACATGTCAAATCGGCAGAAAAAAGCCAACGAGGACCAACTTTAGCCGACGGTGCGGAACAACACTGAGAAAACTTCGTTGGCCGACGAAAAAAAACTGTCCGACCATCGGCCTGCTGCCCCAGTACCCTTAAAGTGAGAGTGTATGAATTCATCATACGGAAAAATGTGTTAATGTGTTAAAATTCTGATCCCTCCGTCAATGTAAGCATTTTTCATCTGTTCGATGGGGAAGTCCAATCATAAAGTATTGGCAAACCTCTTCAACAACCTGCATGATTTAGATATCGTTCATGTCTGTAGCAGAATCGGTGGAGAATGAGTTCCATGCGTATAAGCATTACTGAGGCTTTCTTCTCACCTAGAACTTCAGAGAAAATAAAGAACAAAGTAGGCTATTTTTAGGCATGATCATAAAGACATTGTTGAGTATTGGTTTTGAGATCTCCAGTGCCAATGATTTGCAGATGTTTGGAGTTCTGGTGTGGTATCAAAGAGCAGAAGGGTTTTTTTTTTACTGTGGTTTTACCCAGTGAAAGGGAGGACATCTGCCTGCAGAACATAGCCATCGGCCATCGTCAATGGATAGACAGATACATCCTGGCAGCCCGTGCCCCAAGGGCCAACAAAAAGTCAAGAGGATATAATGGAGGAAGAGAGGGACTGAGTGAATAGAACCATAAATCTTCTTTCTTCTGCCATATCCAGTTGTAGTGGGTGTTTGCCCTCCTGGAGAAAAGGCGTTACGTGGCTGAGTGAACAGTAATCCATTCACAAGCACCGCACTCAGCGATCTGAAGAGGTTTTTATCCTCCGCCACATGGCTCACTCGCTGCCTGTGTATTCAGTGTTTACGGTTAGATTAACCTCTATACTACATGGTTAGAGTGCCCTTGTGAAAAAGAACATTTTAAGATATTTTAAAAAAAAGTACTTAATTTGGAAATAAATTACTTTAAAAGAATAAACTGAAGTTCAAACTGATTTTTGGCAATTAAAAGAAAATGCATTTAGATTACTTTTTAAGTATAGGATCGCATCTTTATATGTAATTTCATAATAATTTCATAATAATATATTAAAATATATTAAATTAAAATTTAATGTTGAATAACATATTACAGGTAAAAATTATAATCAAGTTGCATACTTTACATGTATGCTTACTTATATGTTAGTCAACACATATCTGTTCTTCTTTAAAACACAACAAAATATAATTAAAACAATTATTTAAAATGTTCTTATTTTAACTTGTAATTTATATTTATTACAAAGACTACTTTTTAAAAGCTTAATGTTTGTACTGGACTTTTTTTCCAAACTTATATTCATGTCTGAAAGCAAAACAGGATTTATAATATGTTCTCTGTGGTCCATTTATGTACATAATAAAGAATAGAAACTATCTATAAAATCACATATTGGTATGTCAACATTTGTAGAGCTTTAACGTGATATTTAAAAGAAAAAAAAACATTTGTATCGTTAGATATTCAAGTAATTTGAATTGAACTGTATGCCTTTCTCCGCTGACTTTCTGAGTTATTCAAAACATTTGTAAGGATACTGATTGTTAGGAGGCAGCTGTCTGACTCGCGAATCACATTATTAGCTGTTTGATAGCCTAGTCAAGCAAAAGGCTAGTTATTAATTACCGTTATGTGTCCGATGTTGTAAAGAGCGATACCACTGTGCAGCATTTTCCTCAATAAGTTGACTGAGTGGATCTCTGAGCTGGTGTGAATGAACGGGGCTAATTTGCATATTCATTGATCTGCTTATATTAAATGAGGCAAAGGTGAGACATTCAAGCTATATTAAGGCATGAAGAAATTTTTTCACAGAAATATGCCATTTTGGTAATCAAAGATGAGTTTTAAGGGATAAAATTATTAACTACAGAGGGACTTTAACTACACATAAGTGGCATTTTTATTTTATTATTATTATATTATCTACAAGTAGAGTTTTTGTTTAAACACTATTAAGACTATTAAGTAGGCTACATACAAATGCACGTTCAATACAATTTAGCACACTTCTTTTTTGCGCAAGTATGGCTCTTTGTTTTATTAGATAACTGTTTGATTTCTCTCTGACCTCATGGGGATGTAAGAACATGAGCTCCTGCTCATTGATTTGGCTGCTATTTTTGGTATGAAGAGGTTAGTTTTTGAGAAATGAAAGAACAACCTCTTTCCTCTCGTAATAATTTTGTTGATTGTCATATTTGGACCCCTCCTTTGTTATCCTTCCTGTCATAAGCTGTTACTTCCTTCTGAAGTCCTCTTTAGCACTGCTTATTAAACAGTATAACTGGCTCACAACACCAGATGAGGCAAAGTTGTCTTTATATGGATCAATGAAATGCAACCATTGTGTTTTTTTGAAGCATTTGGGTTCTGTTGGGTTCTGTTAATCAATTATCTGATCAATACATTGGGTGGAGGTTGGCCAGACTTTAAGAGCCACGAGGAAGATTATTTGCAAATCCGGTGTGGAAGCGTCAGCTTTTGACAGGGATTTTTTAAGGCTTTGTTTAGTAGGCAGCAAAAAATCTGATTTCTTGGCATATACAACTCAGATCCATTTAGTTGTTTGTTGTCTGAATTGAAACTGAAAGAAAAAAAAATTGCACAAACCGGATCCAAACCACATTTGGTTTGGAATCCGATTAACATTGAATTTTTGGATTTTTGGAATTAAACAGTTTAAACAGTCAGTCTAGATCCAATTTCAAGTAAATGACTGTAACGTCATACTCGACGCGCAGTACTGTCTAGCTGTCTCAGTTCACTCATGTACACTTACATGTAGCTTTTACTGTGTAATAGATGCATATGAGCATATGCATGAATGTTTAATTACAGATGTCTGATGTGCCTCTGTAGTTTAGCATCGCAACAAGAGATCATGCTCTCTTACATTGTTCTGATGCTTATGTCATTACTATGGCAACTGATGCAGATATTGACTAAACTGTATGAACAAATGATCTGATTTATCATTGCAGACAGTTACTCCTGGGGTTAGTTCAGTAAAGGGTTAGTTCACCCAAAAATTTAAATTCTGTCATTCATTACTCACCCTCATGTCGTTCTACACCACTAAGATTATGTAATTGATGCAATGTGTGATATGCAGATCATATGAGCCCTAATACTCTAATATCTTTTTCTTCTATACCTTCGTCTAGGGCAATAAGCACCATAAACAGTTGATGAATTGCAGGGATGGTACGGTATCTCCTGAGCAACATAGTATTAAACGTTTTTGAAGTTTCTTGCCATATGATTTGTTCCTAAAGTATTCATGAGTCAGCCTTGATCCTCTAAATGTGATGCTGTACTCTTGGTGCAGTCTTGGTTTGGTTTTTGGCAGATCGGGATCTGTTTCCACTCAGTGTAGTCAGAAGAGAGAAGTGGAAATTGGCTTTGGCAACTAAAGACAGCATACTCGCCAGTTGGCCAGTCACAGTTATAATGCTGCTATTGACATAATGACCTGTTGCCAAAAATATACAAGGGCAAAATATCAAAACAGCTCCTTTGTTTGAAAAATTTACATTGGAGTGATAAAGTTTAGGTTAAAATGTTTGAATGTTTTTTGTAAGACATCTCTCAAGCTCACCAAGGCTGCATTGATTTGATTAAAAATACAGTAAAACAGCAGTATTGTGAAATATTATTACAATTGTTTTCAGTTGTTCAATTTTGAATTTTCATCAGCCATTACACCAATCTTACTGTCAGCATTATCGATGTAGAAAAGAGTTGTGCTGCTTTACCCACCCCGCCCCCCCCGATTTTTTGCAGGATTCTTTCATTAATAGAAAGTTAAAAAAACAGCATTTATTTGAAATACTTTTTTAATGTGAAAATTACTTTTTGTAATATAACAACATAAAAGTCTTTACTGTAACTTTGATAAATTTAATGAGTTTAATTTGATTTAATTTTTTAATGAGTTTCCATTTCATAAATTACTTTATCATAAATTATATATTATATTATATACCTATGTTCAAAATTAATGTAATGTTTTCAGACACTTAACCGCATGGTAATTACAAGTGAAGGAAAATGTATTCTAGTTTTATTTATAGTAAATTTATATTCAATTTAGAGTGCTTTTTTCACCCACTTAAGTAGGGCTTAATAACATCTTAATTACACTTTCATAATTACATCTCTTGTCTTTTACATATGGTTACACATTTCATTTTATTTTATACATAAATAAAGAGGACGTGAGAGATTGCCACTTTCAATTCCAAGAAGACAATGAGTTAAAATATAGCAGATTAAATAGCAACAATACTTTACTAAAAAAAAAAAAGAGAGTAATCCAATGATAGAAAATTCAACAAAACAGTGTGCATAAACACATCCAACATGTAAGGGATAATCCCTAGCTGTACATTAAACGATTTAATGACATGGAGGCAAAGAACCACCCGACGTGATTTAACTGACTTATCTGTGCATTAAACAGTTTTATTGCACATCTTCCAGCCAATCAGAATCGAGTATTTAGTTCCAGACAATGGTATAACAGACAAAGGCTGCTTACAAAACTTAAAAAATGCTACCTTCAGAGGATGCATTCAAAGGTAGCAATTAAGCCATCAAGGCACATCGGAATCCAATAATGTCCAATAATAGCTTTACTTCCTGTCTCCAAATCTGATCAATTTCTGGAGGAAGCATAGATGCATCCTTCAGTGCCTTTGATATCTGAAAGTTCCAGTTGGAGAGTTTGTGTATATATGTAAGTTTTTACTAACATTTTCCTTTTCTGATGTCATTAGTAGTGAGAAATAACTATTGTAGTATATAAATATCTGCTTAGTTTTCACCAAAGCTTGCTCCGTTTTGTTGTAGATCATTAAACCGTTACACTGCCTCAGAAGTGCAAAGCCTGCAAAAGTCATTGCCCGATGAGGCAACAAGTCAGCTGTCTAAATTTTTGGATGCAGCCAAAGAGTCAACTGAACTGAGGGTAATATATACACAGCTAACAAATGAACTAAACAAGGAACAGGTGGATGAAATCAATGAAACAATGAGTCATCATGACAACAAATTAACACAAGCTAGAAACCATGACAACCAAAGCGAAACACAGGAAAATAACGAGAAACAAACTAAAAGTCCATGAAACATAGAGATAGAGAGAGAAAATACAATTTTAAAAGGAAATTGTAAAATGTATTCTTTGATTGAATGATTCTAGATGTGTTCATGTGCACAAGACAGTACTGGAAACTGCCAAAAAATCCTACAATGCCACAGTCTGATTCAGACTGATTAGACTGACACACAGCAAGAGACACGCACAGCTGGTGCAAGAAAAAGCTTTGGCTTTCTGCCAAAGTGTGTGATTGTGCGTTCATGTGTACACCCCCCCCCCCACACACACACACACACACCCACACCCACACACACCAAACCATGCTGTCTGTGCCCTGCTCGTGTGAGGAAGAACAATAGAGCATGATGCTCCAGCATCGGCACACACAATACACTCCACTTACGGTCAGCGTGTCTGTCTGCCACATCACCTCTTTTGCCTTTCATTTCTTGTGGTTTTCTCTGTTTTCCAGTTTGCATTTTCCATCGCTTTAATGTCTTTACCTCTCGATCTTCCTCACACTGGCTGACACACACACTAGACTTCTATTTAAACACTGCAAAAATTGAAGATCTTACTTTTCCAGTACTAAATATCTACACATTTTTAAATCGAGATATATATACTTGTGTAACAAAATGAAGTTTTGCGCTTGCACCATGGCGGATTTGCTATTTACTATAAACTGAACACTTCTCTAATGAGGAAAGGGATCTGCTCGTGCATGAGGTTAAAGAGCGAGAGCAGACCATCTACAGGACAAGCCGGATTCCACCAAAGCATTTATCCACACAATAATAATATTTTACATTATAATCCTTTTATTTTTATTATTTGGCATGTTTGTGTGCTGCTGTGTGTCCCTATATGTGTAATAAGCATGAGCCTTGTGTACCCGCCTATAGCCGCATATTACTAACACAGTCTTTAAATAACAAAAAAAAACAAAAAAAAATGTATATATATATATATACACATAGCGGCATTGACTTTAGACCAGGTTTTTGTTGGTCAATGGCGCAGTCATTTACAGTTGCCTCAAAATAGCAATAATCATTGTGCCTGAACACACCTCGCTTTCAGACCAGCAAATGCATTTGCTATTTCAACAACGTGGCATAGGACGTGAAAATGCACTGCATCGGGCTAAAACTAGCCTAGCGCCTCATTGCACCACGTGTGTGATTGGGCCCTTAACATCTTATGTCAGTTTCTTCTCAAGTATCTTGATTTAAGAATGATTAGATATTTGTACTAAAAAAAAAAATAAAAATACTAAGTAAGAATAACAGACAAAACCCCACCCACATTTCTCCAAATTGGGGTGTTTGCAAACTCACTTCTGGGGACACCTTTGTCCTCAAACTATAGCTATAAAATCACATGTAATCTTTGCTATAATCACACATCTAAACGAGGATGTCCCTGGGCCATTTTAAGTCACTTCTGGGGCAATTTTATCTTTTAGTTTTCCATTAACTAGAGCCAAGTAACCCCCCTCCCCAATCCCTTCACACAGTTGTGGTGTGGCAGATGGCTAATTGGCCGCTTAGACGCAGTGGGTTTATAGCGCGAGTGAGAGCAGATTTGAGTGGATTATAGAGTCATGATATGACGTTGAGGGAGATGAGGTTTAGTGAGAGGGATCCCCATTTCCGCTGTCTGTTCCTGCATAACGTAACCATGGATGGACACTTAGCACTGCAGGCTAATGGAGTCAGATCTCATTAGCTGATCCTCTGCTTTGAATGAAGCTTTTAGATGGATTGAGGGAACTATTCCTTGGAGACCTGTGAGTCTGCAGCTGTGCTGCACTGATAAAGATGCTGCTAATTCTGTTGACTGTTGATGCGCAATCGCAGATTACACCTGAAAGTTCAACTGCGTTTCTCACCAACATGCAAGCTTAATGATAAATCAGACTTTCTTTAAAGGTGATGTATGTAATTTTTTTGATGGTAAAATACTTTATTCTGTCGAATTTCAATATGCATCCATTTTAAGCCAGGTGCCTAAGATGTAAATGTAAGTACTCACTAGAGCTGCAGAAAAATGGCTTCATGACATCTCTGATTGGCTGATAATTAGCTCAAGAGCCCATAATGTTTTTTTTTTTACATTATACTTAATTCTGGGTTAAACCTATAAGGGCATTTCAGACTTTAAATAGTTAACCCTTGGTCATTCTAAACCCTGGGTTACACATTCTTATTTGCATATTTGCAGTATCAACACATGACTGGTTTGAATAATCTTCTCTCACACTTTCCCATCAGCAAAAAAAAAGTCCTCAAAAATCACACAAATCCTCCTGGGCTGTTTTACTGTACAAAGCTGGAGATATGAGGCACGCATTCAATAGCAACATTTCTTAATACTGGGTAAAAAGTGACTAACTACCCTTCTAAATTACAGATATGAAACATTCCTCTATGACAATAACCCTGGGTTAAATGCAGTGTGAAAAGCCCTATACAGTCCTATGCTGTGATGTGAAAGGCCAACATGATCTTATGAGATTTTCTATGTATTTTTTTTATTTGTATATTTAAGTTTAGTTCTACAACAGATACAATTACTGTTTGAATAACTATATTGACATACCATATTGTGCACTCATAACATCTAAATCATTTACGTATCAACAGATTTAAAAGACAAACAAATGTTTATGAATCCTTATTTGATTTAATCTGATAGATAGTACATAGATTAAAACTAGAGAATTAAACTTTTCTTGAGTAAATTGTGTGGGACTTGTTTCCCCCAATGACATATGACGGTACAGGTTGTGACCTTTATTTTAAAAAGTGTATAAAATATCTGCTGTTTTTTAGAATTCTATGTAGATCATGAATGTAGATTACATGTAGATCAAAACATTTACCCGCATTACTTCTGATTGCACAACCTCATTTAGTGTATCATACGAGTAAAAACGCCCCCAAGCGACAAAATATTTTATATGCTTTTTAACATTTCCAAGAAAGTTCATTCACATCAAGAAGGTTGTTGTTGCATTGTATATTTTGTGTATTTTTTTTTTAAGTATAACCACTGTTTAGCTGAAAGAGGAAAGTCATATACAACTAAGATGGCTTGAGAGGGAGTAAATTATGGGATAATTTACATTTTTGTGTGAATTAACCCTTTAATATATAAGATCACTCAGATCACTTGATCTTGGAAGAATTTCATGCACTGAAAAAAAGTGTTTCATTGGACCAAAGTAAAAAATTGCATTAACTTGTTATATCTAATTACGTTAATTTATATCAATTTAAAAAGTTTACTTTGAAAGTAATTAATTATCCATACTTATCCAAAGATAAAAGTGTCTTTGAACCAAATCATTTTTTTTAAGTTTTCTTAAATTATACTGTACATAGTACATTAAACATGATTGAAATATGTTTAATTAATTTCAATGAATGGTTTTAGTTTAAATTAAATGTTTTGTTTTTTTTTATTTCAAATGAATTATTCAAATAATCCTACAATCAATACATCTTGTTTAGTCCTGTGATTTACATAACTTTTGTAATGTACCAACATAATAGAACAGTAAACATTAAAAAGTCTCTTCATTTTCTCATCTTGCTAGAAACTGCTTTAAATAACACTTTGTTTCAACATTTAGCTAGTCCCCCAGTTCAGCCTTCTTTGCAAAGCATGATGGGAAGTGAAAATCCCGTTTGATTGAGTCCTGGTTGGGTTACTTGATTTAAACATGTTATTTCAAAATGAAAACATCAAGTTAAGTCAAAGAGAAATCGTTTCAAGTCAATTTAACATGAAGCAATCACATTTGAACCAGAAACCTTCAGAATGGTGTCAAATCAAAATAAATTGTTTAAATGAAGTGAACAGCATCAAAAAAATCTTTTTTTTCAGTGCATACATTAATCCGTTTACGCTGACCTCAGTATCATATAAATATACATTATATATAGTAACAATAAAATCAAACTTAATTTTAGAAATACTCAGAGATTTTACGAAACAGTCTTTAGCAAAACAAGATGGCTGTTGATCAGAAAATTCTCAAACCAAGTCTTGATGATGTCAGTGGTCATGTGGCTTGCACGGAACGCAAACAAATTTGGTTTGGTTTTGGAATTTCATTTAATTGCCAGTCAAGTAAACTAATTTAAATTAGACAAATGACAAGACAGACAAGTAAATTTATTGAGTCAAAGTTCTTTAGAGTAGTGAGAAGGCATATACATTTTTTTCAGTGTGAGGAAGGGTCCTGTCAAGACTTCTATTTGCAACTTTAATAACTGTATGCAAACTTTGATAAACCTGAGCTTATTTTCGAGACTCTGTTGAGATCTATTTTAGAACTCTGTTGGAGACACATGAGGTCACAGGAGACAAGAAATGAGTTAAAGTCTCCCTTCACACTCCATTTATCTCATGGTCTAGTGAAACCATTGAGATATTAAAGAGATCTCATTCGAGATATTTCTTTCTCATGGGTGTTTGCATCTGCCAGGATTCTCTGAAGGGTGCACAGCTTTGATAGAAAGAGGAAATGAAAACACCTATTGAAACAGTTCCAGTGGAAAGAACATGATTCCTTCTTTATTGTTTTCCACCGGTGGGGGGTACCATGAACTAACCTCACCTATGCAGGACGCACACACTCATATGGCCAGAGGCTCCATGAGGATTCGTGCAGGGAACCAGAGAATACTCATGCATATTTAATCTACTGCTAACTGAGAGAAAGCTGAATTGAGAGACAAAGACAGAGAGAATGAGAACAAGAGAGTCTCAGCAGTGAGTCATTAGCAGTGTTTGCTGAGATATAATCCTACTAGGATTTGAACTATAAATGATTAAACTGTGCTGTTCAACTTGTCCTGGGACAAACATGAATGATACATCATAGTTAGTAAGCATTTCCTTTATAAGCAACTAACGATCACCCAGCACGATCTACAGTTAGCAACCACCCACAAAATCTTAGCAACTTAAATAAATGGAAGTAGCAACAGATTTTTTCTTCGGTATTGTGACACATCCGTGTGAAACCAATTATCGAAAAAAAAAAAAAATGTAGGGCGGCCAGTTCTGCCCATAAGGCCCTGTTTACACCTGGTATTAAGATGCGTTTTGGTTGATCGGATCACAAGTAGACAAGGAAGGCACATTCTCTGTTTACACCTGGTGTTTTAATCCGTCTCTTTGTCCACTTTCAACCACTTCTGTCCTGATTTCTTCAAGGAGAGGGTCTATGGGCTGGTAAATGTATGTTCTTTTTTTCAGATCTTTCGATCTAATCAAGAGACTAAGCTTTTGCAATTTACAAAGTAAGACGGAAAAACACACGGAGAACAGCAACTTTCGTTTCTGCTCTGAGAGCCACAAGACCACACCAAACACTGTGAGTGAGTTTTAGAAATCAGGAATGGGGAGAGAATATTGCGTTTGAGTTTTTTATCTACAAACAAAACTTGGGTCTTCAGCCGACAAAGTTTAAATCCCATCTGGGTAGCACGCTTCCCATAATGTTTACACATTAGGTCAGTAGACAAAGAATAGGCTGCCTTTTGTGGCTGTTCGAACACATTCAACCACATGAACGTTTACACTACGAAAGGAATCCAATGTGTCAAATACCTCTGAAAGTGATCGAAAGTGGACAAGCTCAAAAAGTTTTAGAGCCCATTTACACCTGTATTTAGTTTCGTCCACTTGTGATCCAATCGCCAAAAAGTCTTCTTAAGGGATTAGTTCACTTCAGAATTAAAATTTCCTGATAATTTACTCACCCCAAGATGTTCATGTCTTTCTATCTTCAGTTGAAAGAAATTAAGGTTTTAGAGGAAAACTTTCCAGGATTTTTCTCTATATAGTGGACTTCACTGGGGTTCAACGGGTTGAAGGTCAAAATTACAGTTTCAGTTCAGCTTCAAAGAGCTCGACATGATCCCAGACGAGGAATAAGGGTCTTATCGAGCAAAATGATCGGCCAATTTATATACTTTTTAACCACTAATGCTCGTCTTGCACTGCTCAGGGATGCGCCACGCATTACACAATCATGTTCATGTTCATTACATTTTAGAAAGTGGTCAATCGTTTCGCTAGATAAGACCCATATTCCTCTTCTGGGATCATGTAGAATGCTTTGAAGCTGCATTTAAACAACAAATCGGACCTTCAACCTGTTGGTAGCTGCTGAAGTCCACTATATGGAAAAAATTCTGGAATGTTTTCCTCATACACAAACGATTTGATGAATCAATCACAATAAGATTAAAATTTGAAAAATATATGAAGAATTTTCATTTCTTGCCACTTTTAAAACCACTCAGACCAACTTAGCAACTGCATTGCAATGCTCTGACAACCACCCACAACTATTTAGCATTGTGCTGGGAGTTTATAAAGACAACCGCCACTTCAGAAAATGTAAAAATGCCTTTTCTTTTATGTTGCTTATGGGAATTTCTTCATCCTGCAGTGTAATACAGTAACGTTTGAGTGCTGTGTTGTTGAGGTGAAATTGTGTGCTGTTCTGAGAGTCCAGCACTGCAGGATAGGAGACTGCTGTGTTCAGCACACACACACACACACACGAAAGTTTAGGGTAAGCCAGCTAAGGCGAACAGACTGCTTGGTGCAAGAAGAGCTGCTTGGCTAATGCTTTTAGAGCGTTATATTTCATTGAGAGAGAGGGGAGTGGACACAGGGATATAAACACAGTGATGCTTGATGGAGGATGTCTACTATCAATAACTGCCCATGAAAAAGAAGTACACTTTAGCATACTTTTAAAAGAATACTTAATACAGAATTAATATATTTTAAAATAATGGACTAAGTGCAAATTGAATGTAATGTTTATATTATATTATGGTTTAAATGTATGTTAAATACAATTATCTGAACTTTAGAGTGTTTTTGACTCACTTAAAGGATTAGTTCACTTCAGAATTCAAATTTCCTGAAAATTTAGTCACCCTCAAGTCATCCAAGATGTTTATATATTTCTTACTTCAGTCGAAAATAAATCAAGGTTTGTGAGGAAAACATTCCAGGATTTTTCTCCATATAGTGGACTTCACTGGGGTTCAGTTGAAGGGCAAAGGTCCAAATTGCAGTTTGAGGTCAGCTTCAAAGAGCTCTACGTGATCCAAGATGAGGAATAATTGTCTTATCTAGCAAAATGATCTGTCATTTTCTAAAAAAAAAAGAAAAAAAGAAAAAAGATATACTTTTTAACCACAAATGCTCTTCTTGTGCTGCTCTGCAATCTCCCAGAAAGGTAAAGCGTGACGTAGGCAAAAGGACCGTGGTATGGCAAAAAACTACATCTAATTTTCTCCTCAAACTTCAAGATCGTCCGATATTGTTGTTTTACCTTTTTTTTTTTTTTTTTGTAAAGGCCGTTCTCTTTGCACGTTCACTTTGTAGGCACTGGATCGGTACTTCTGCCTCCATCACGTGTGGCCTTTGTAATGTGATTACGTCATGCGTGGCGGATCACAGAGCAGTGCAAGATGAGCATTTGTAGTTATAAAGTATATACACTTTTATTTTTTTTAGAAACTGACCGATCGTTTCGCTAGATAATAAACGTATTCCTCATCTGGGATAATGTAGAGCCTATTGAAGCTGCACTGAAAGTACAATTCAACCCGTTGAACCCCAGTGAAGTCCACTATATGGAGAAAAATACTGAAATGTTTTCCTCAAAAGCCTTAATTTCTTTTCAGCTGAAGAAAGAAAGACATAAACATCTTGAATGACATGGGGGTAAATTATCAGAAAATTTTAAATCAGAAGTAAACTGATCCTTTAAGTAGGATTTAAGAACATTCTTGTATGTAATTTTACAATTACTTCTATTGTCTTTGAAAAAAATGTTAAATTAATTTCTTGCCAAATGTATAGCAAGCATTATGCTAAGATAAAATGTACTGAAATGTAATTTCTATTGAAATTTGTGTACCGTGTATTTAAATATATTAGTAATTGCACAGTTGTTATGATGAAGTTGCAATTTAGTACATTAAAACATATTAATATTATATAATACTGAATAACATGCTGCAGTTAAATTTTAATCAAGTACTTTACATGTACTAGTCAACACATACACATATACAAACAAATTTTAATTTGAAATTATTACAATGTGCACCTTTTAAAAGTGAAGTCTTTCTTTGTTCTTTTCTCTTTATAATCTTTAAAACATATAAAATCAGCAAAAGATGTTTTCACAATCAAACTCACTTCTTGTGTTTGTCTTTTTATTTTGAAAAGAGTATTTGTGCAGGACAACAGAACCACACAGAACCAGTGGTTTTAGCTGGTTTAAGATGGTCTAGCTGGTCTACCAGCCTGGCCAAGCTGGCAAGAGCAAGATCAGTCTGACCATCTAACCAGGAAGAGCTCAAAAATAAGTCACCTTTAGCCGTAGTCGTAGCAGGGTGAGCATGTTTTAATTTGTAGCGTTTTGGCTTAAATGTGTTGAATTTGCCTTTTTGTGTACATGTGTGTCTGGGGTCATGACTCTCTTTCTGATTGGCCAATGAAGTGATGACTCAGCTGAGGGGAACAAACTTTGACCTTAATGTGCATGTATGAGGATGTGGACAAGTATTTCTTGGCATTGTTCTGCAGCAACAAATAAACCATGCTGTCAGGAGTTAGTTTTTCCAAATGCATACAATTATGGTGTTTGTTGTTCACAAAACTTTATTCCATGATTCCTGTCACATCTTCTTAGTGATGTGATGCGTGAAGTGCATTTAAACCTGAGGTTCGCTGTGATTTTAAGTATCTCAGTCTTGCACATCATGATGAATGTCTGAACTAAAACCCTTCCCAGTTAACAATATCTCACAGTATCAAGGCCTGTTAACACCAAGATTAATGTTTAGTACAAAAGCTGTTAATGCTTGACACTAACATTGATATACTGTCAATGCAACAGATTTTTTTTAACGAAGAGGGGCTCTAATGGGTTTTTCATAATACAGGGACAACTAATAAGATTTGCCATTTCAGTCACATGCCCATAGCTGCTGCTGTTGGCCTGCTCTCTAGTATTTAGAGTTGTTTGATAAACACCATAGAGAATACAAAATCTCAACTGTTTTTTGAAAATATCTTTTAACTTTCTTCTACATCACTAGCTGGTGTCAGAAACGGAAAGATGAGCAGTGCTTTGCAACAAAACATGCGAAAGTTAGATCAAGTTTTCATGTTTGAGGTAAAAAAATTCAGGCAATGACGGAAAATATTTGGTTAACCAACATGTCTCTCACGTGTGTAATTTTATGTATGCACCAAAACGTACATTTACTTACGTTTTCATTCACACAAAAACGTACAATATTGACAAAATTAATAGTGTAATAAAATGTAAAATACTTACGTATTGACAACAATAAAACGAAAATTATTTACGTATCCAAGTGTGAATGGTATGCATTCCCATGTATTAATATTAAAATCATGGCATTAAATTTTTGATTCTGTTGATTTTTAGTACTATTTATTAAATGCAGTAAACACAAAAGGCGTTTTCTCCTATGCAATGACTGACAATACAACCATAAGATACACCAAAGCGTAACATAAATTCACAAGTCACATCAATTTTATTTGTTCGCTGTACTCCAAATCTTTAGAATCCTTATGTCCATATGTAGAATCACAAGGAAGTGATCCAAATTCAGCCTTTTATACAGTGATCTTCATCCTTGCTCATTATGATTCAAATTTGAAAGTTGCGCCAGCCCCTCGAGAAGCGTCACGACATGGTTTATGACACTGATATCAAACGCTCATTGATTCTCACCAGCTTTGTCACAGATTGTTGTGTTTCAGTCATTGACATTTGAAATGAGTGCATGCCTTCACGGAGTGAAGCCAGATTCATATTTATATGGATTAATAACTTAAATTGTGCTCTGTACTCCATAAAAAAAAAAAAATAAAAAAAAAACTATTACCGCCATAGAGGACTGCAACTGCAACTCATCATCATTTGACCCACTTTTGGTTCGACTTTTCAAATTTGCCCAATGATTAAATTATTGTGATTATGCTCGTTTGTTAGTCTTTTATTTTTAACAGTACGTAGTTTTAAGAAATGGTTATGTGTTGGTTTAGGGGTAGGTGTAGGATTAGCGGCTCAAAACATCGTTTTAATGCTATATTGTTAGTAAAAGTGTCGTTTCCCTGCACATTACTGTTCATTATGTTTTATTCTTTTAATATTCAGCATAAAATGTGTATGTTTAGGTTCGGGGTGGGGTTTAGGGATGTTATATTTATCTATAAAATGATAAAAGGGAAATGATAAATATATCTTTATGGCATGAAAGATTTTATTTGCTGTAAAAACATAATGATGCTACATTTAAATGCTGCCAATACGTCCATATTGTATGTTTCAGCACCTATCCAAACGTACAAAAAATGTACGTCTTGTGCCTTTGAAAGTTACTTATTAATACCTATATATTAACAATGAGAGATTTTTTGCTAATTTATTTATTATTGTATATGCAACCATTCACAGCGACTATGGTATCATTTGAATGAGCTACCACTTTGTTGCAAAAATTTTGATAGTGATATTATGTTCTTGGCAGGTTTCATAAGATTCACTCTTACATGCTGGTTAGATGTGTAAGTGGGCAGTTTTTAAAAAAAAATGCTTCTAAAGCACAGGAGTCATCAACAAATCGTGCTGGTATTGTTCTGAATGCTCTAAATGAGACATGAAGGCTCTGAGCAGGTGGACTGATCTGTAGAGAGGGTTGTAAATCTGCTTCTTCTCTCAGGGTGTTATAAAACACTGAGAAGTGTTTGAAATGGTTTCTAATGATATCAGCCTTCTCATGTCTGGATAGAGAGAGCACTGGGCCCCCCATTGAAAAAGCTCTGCCATATATTTCTGCTTTCTGGGAACATCTGGAAAAACTATCTGTTCTAAGAGAGAGAGAGAAAGACCCTCTTGTTGAAATCCTGAGGGGAAAATGTCTTACAGATAAGTAGCATACAGCTGGTTTCCTAACAAAAACAAGTGTGCATTTGTGAAACATGGGCTTCTGGAGATAGCTTGTGTTTTACTCCTGCTTTCATTGTTTCTCAAAGAAGTAAAGAAAATGACCAGCGCTCTGGGATGATGAGGGTGTTTGGTGGCTCGCGCTCGACTAACAGCACTTTGGCTGTCACTCATGTAGTCCACGCTGATCTGAGTTTGGATTGAGTCACTGGCATGGACCAGCCAGCCTTTACTTCATTACTCAGATGTGTGAATAGTGTGTGTATTTTTGGGATTGTGCTGCAGTGGAACACAGCTGGTGTATTAATGAACACACCAGGAGCTTTGGCACAGTAAACCGTACGGCTGACTGCCAGTAAGAACTAACTGTAGCATTTAAGAATGGAGAGAAAGACAAAGAAGCTGTCAGGGCCAGCATCATACAACCTGATCCGTGTCACTTTAGATGTTGGGTTAGAACTAATTCAGTGGCCTTTCAAAAGTTTGCCATGGATGCTATAAATGCTATAGGTAGTGGTGTCTGCTAAGGCAGCCACAAAGTTAGGATTTGATTGGAGTTTTTTTTTTTCTTTTTCGGTCAAACGTGCCTATTATTTTAAATAAATGGATTTTGAATGGAACTTCCAAATAAAAAATATATATATATTTTTACATTTGATAATTAAGTTGTATGATTATTTTAAGCACACCATTTATAGTGCCCCAAAGTTGCCTTTTTGGTGAATTTTGAAGCCAAATAGCGTATGGGATTAGTGCAGAACCACAGAGTTTTTGTTAGTGTTGTAGTACTCGAGACCGTAAAACTGTATGTAGAAAATGTAAAACTTCCTGCTTCAAATGCAATCAATAACTTATTCTAATTTAATTTATTTTGCTACTGTTGTGCTGGGTCAGAAATCAACAAGGGATTGTGTCAAAATTAATACAAATGGCCACAAAATTCAAGATATAATTGCAAAAAAGTACTTGTTTAAGATCTTGATATTTATGTTATAACATATTAGATTATAATTAAGCAATATCACAAGAAAGAGAGTTGTTTTCACAAATACGAGCACAACCGCAGATGTTCAATAAGCATAAAACTTTAATCTCAACATTATTTATGCATTTGTAATTGCAAGATGTACGATTCAACTTCTGTTCCACCTCTCAGTGTAAAGATAAATTTGTTGTTAGGGATTTCAATTGATTGGTAATAGCTCTATATAGTGTCTTATTTTTCTAAATGTAATTGCTTAAAAATAAGACATTTCTCAGGCAGTAAATGTGGATCTTTCAGATGAATTTAAAGTGTGCTAGTCTGGTCTTGGTCTCGACTCATTCTCGACTTGCCTTGGACTTGCTCTTGGTCTCAACCCCTCAAAGTCTTGGTCTCGGATTAGGTGGTCTTCACTACAATACTATTTTATGCGTGTCTTCGGTTTGGGGAATCAGTCCAAAATTTTACAAAATATTAATTTGTAAACACAACAGAACCAGACCGTTTTAGCATTTAATGAAACATGTATATAAACATTTAAATGTGAGCCTTTTGATGCACACTAGGAAAAAACTACAGAGAGGAGCCTCTGATTCAAAAAATGCTGAGATAAGGTGAAATTTAGTCTTGCGGTGTCCAATGCATTTCAGTTCATAATCCACAAGTGTATAACTGGGTATGAAGACACTGCAGTACTTCTCAAAGGGAATAAAAGTAAAGTTTCATTGTAAATAATTGATTTTTATTTAGTGTTGAGTTTTTCCTATAAAACATATGCAGTGTTTTCATATACATTATAACAACAATGGAACAAGGCCATATTTAGCAACGAGAATATCATAGAGACTTGGACTCTTTCGATTCGGAACAGCAACTGCTCTGGAATTGTGTACAGGTTTTGCACACGTAAGCATCATTACGACATCATTACATAAGTTTTCTTCTGAAAATGTAAGAATATAGTCTTAACTGTTTCTTTTTGATTACACATGGTAACTAACAGAGTACAATTTATCAGATTTTTATTATAGTTAACCATAACTGAAATAACTATGGTATATTGGAGGACTGAATGCTTATCCATGAGAAACCACGAGAAACTGCAGGAATTTGGTGTTTGATCGCATTCACATTATTCTTGGAAAATTATTAATATAACTTATTTGAGATTCTTAACACGACACGTGTGCAGTGCCTTGGGCAAGGGATTAAAATCAATAAAACTAATAAATTGTAACCACAAAACCTGGAAATCCAATATTAACATGAACAGAGGTTCAATTAAGTATGTAGGATGAAAAGTGATTCAGCATATGTGGGAATGCATATAAACACACATAAAAACATTCAGGCTGGCTTCTGCAATGCATTTAACAACCTCTTCTGTCTGACATGTTGGAATTTGCATCCTAAAAGGATGTGGCAAAGGAAATGGGAGCTTTGGATAAAGCTGCACTCCAGGACATATCAGGGCTGATTTCATATTTTACAGGCACACACACACACATTCTATAAACAAAATGATTTTTATACTGTACAAACTATATATTATACTCCCTAACCCTACCCCTAAACTGTCATCACAGAAAACTTTCAGCATTTTTACATTTTTAAAAAAACATCACTCTTATGATTTATAGGCTGTTTTCCTCATTGGGACCAAAAACTGTCCCCACAAGGACAAGGACTTTGGATATTGCTATCTTTGTTGGGGACATTTTGTCCTTATAATGAAGGGTTTACCAGAAAATTTTCTTTTAAATTAAGGTGAATAAATAATAACAAAATTTTCATTTTTAGGTACACTATTTCTGCAAGGAAATAATGCTGAGGTATGGGGATAGTTTCATGATGTGGTTTAGATGGCAGACAAGCATGTCCTAGTTTGAAAAAGGTTTGGACATTTGACATTCTTAACTTGGATCTAAAAGACCAGAAATGCTGAATCACATTAAGTTGACATGGAAAAAGGTCTATTTTTGACAGCAAATCAAGTCTAGTCATGTCTTATTGTGGTGGTCTGTGGCATTTCACTGCTGCCCTACATTGTGTTGGCCAGTACTCGGCCAATTGAATTTTTCCTCTTTTTTAACTAAAGGGAAATGATGGATTTCTCAACTCCATTTTGTTTTAACAAGCGGCCCAGTGCCCCTTAGCATTTGAGTGTTTTTAGCATGCATGAAATATATGTCTGGATTCTAAAAGCCTATTTAAAAACAGATGTCACCAGCAATTAAAGCTCATTTTCTCATATGTGGCCATCTCCAGGGCAACCACACCACATGCTCACTGTGGATCTCAGTGCATGGAATGAGAAAGACCATTGAACCACAATTGACTAAACAGATTGTGCACACAGTACCACTGTATGCTTTATTAGAAGAAAGGAAAAGTTGGCTAATTAATTTTGAAGGGCTTTTCCACAGACTCTTCTTTGTCTCAGATGTCTTGGACTTTATAGTGACACAAGTTTGTCAGAATGCATGGCTACTTTTGAATGGTTGCCAATGGAGAAATATGTTCTTTATGGCCAGATGGTGTGGTTACAGTATTTACTAGCAGGGGCTAACGGGGTCATGCTAACCAGCCTAACCTCAAACTGACTGGGAGAAACAGACAAACTTATACAACATAAGGAATCTGGATTGTACATATTTACTAATCATGAGGTTATCTGAGGTTATGTTTCTTGTTTAGAAGGACAATTCTGTTCTTGAATCAACCCTTGAGGGTTTTGTACCTACAACCTTTTGGCTAAAAGCCCAGATCCTAGTTTCTATCCCAGATTGTATTGTGCTCTATCTGTTTGATGCTCCTTCATTGAAGTCTGTGAAGTTTAACTAAAACAGCATTGTCCCATCTTGGGGGGATACACAAAGGTTTGTTTTGCTATCTTAGTGAGGACATTCCATAGACGTAATGTTTTTATGCTGTACAAACTGTGCATTCTCTCCCCCTACACTACCCCAACTCCTAAACCTACCCATCACAGAACATTCTGAATTTTTACATTTTTAATAAAATTTTGTTTTAGTATGTTTTTAAAGCTATCTTAAATATGATGACCTGTACCAAAGGTTTTCAGTATGAAAGCAAGGACCATTATACCCCTAACATACAATGATTACATTATGAACATTAATACCACCTGCCTAATATGCTGTTGGTCCTCTGCATGCTGCCAAAACAGCAGTGATGCCCCGAGGCGTGGACTCTATAAGACCTCTGAAGGTGTCCTGTGGTATCTGCCAAGACATTTGCAGCAGATCCTGTAGGTTGCAAGGTGAAACTGCCGTGGATCAAACTTGTTGTTTCACCATATCCTACAGATACTCAATCAGATTGAGATCTGGGGAATTTGGAGGCCAGGGCAACACCTTAAACATGATCCTCAATCATGATCTTCAAACCATTCCTGAACAATGTGTGCAGTGTGGCAGAGTGCATTATCCTGCTGAATGAGGCCACTTCCACCAAGGAAAACACCATTATCATGAAGGGGTGCACCTGGTTTGCAATAATGTTTAGGTAGGAGGCAAATGTCAAATTTATGTCCACATGACTGGCCGGACCCAGGGTTTCCCAGAAGAACATTTCCCAGAGCATCCCAATCCCCACACCGGCTTGTCATCCCACAGTGCGGGAATCAAGGTAAAGACTCCTGTTCACGGTGACGTATAGGAGTCGTACACTAAGCATGCGTGAGTCTGTTATATTGATGCGCAAACAAATCGAGTATGTGCGCTCTCAACGCACTGATTGCGCATTGTATTTATACACAGACACATTTTATTAAATACAGTGCATCCGGAAAGTATTCACAGTGCTTTACTTTTTCACCATTTTGTTATGTTACAGCCTTATTCCAAAAGGGATTAAATTCATTATTTTCCTCAAAATTCTACAAACAAATAACCTATAATGACAATGTGAAAGTAGTTTATTTGACTTATTTTTACTAATTAAAAATAAAAAATGAAAAAATTCACAGCCATTGCTCAATACTTTGTTGAAGCACCTTTAGCACCAATTACCAATTATCCTCAAGTCTTTTTGAGTATGATGCTACAAGCTTGACACAGCTAGTTTTGGGCAGTTTCTCCCATTCTTCTTTGCAGGACCTCTCAAGCTCCATCGGGTTGGATGGGGAGCACCGATGCATGGCCATTTTCAGATCTCTACAGAGATGTTCAATCGGGTTCAAGTCTGGACATTCACAGAGTTGTCCCGTAGCCACCCCTTTGTAATCTTGGCTGTGTGCTTAGGGTCATTGTCCTTTTGGAACACCCAGTCTGAGTTCCAGAACGCTGTGGAGTAGGTATCATCAAGGATGTCTCTGTAAAGTGCTGCATTCATCTTTCCCTCGATCCTGACTAGTCTCCCAGTTCCTGCCGCTGAAAACATCCCCACAGCATGATGCTGCCACCACCATGCTTCACTGTAGGGATAGTATTGGTAATCAGCAGTGCCTGGTTTCTTCCAGACATGACACTTGCCATTCAGGCCAAAGTGTTTCATCTTTGTTTCATCAGACCAGATAATTTTGTTTCTCATGGTCTGGAAGTCCTCCAGGTGGGCTCTCATGTGCCTTTTACTGAGGAGTGGCTTCCGTCTGGCCACTCCATTATACAGGCCTGATTGGTGGAGTACTGCAGAGATGAACGGTCACCCGGTGACCAAAGGGTTAACTGTTATTCAGGTCATTTATTTTAGTAAATAGTTTTTGTGTTTATTTGGACCTCTGTTCCCTGTAGAGAATGTGATTTACCGTTGTCCTAATCCAGGACTGGACTAACTATTTATCTAATTAATAATTTTATCTAATAAAATTTTTTATTTTGCCCTGAGGCCCCTGTAGGTTGGCTAGAGAAATATATTTAGAGAGAAAAGTACCTTTGTGTTCTGTTAAATGTATGAGTTTGTTGGTCTTGCTGTTTGTTTGAAAAAGAAAAGTTATGGTGAAACCACTGCTCTTTATGTTCTCTTTGAGGGAGTAAGTTGCCCCCCCCCCCCCCCCAAAAAAGTAAATAAATAAATAATTATTTATTGATAATAAATTGGGTGTGGATTTGCTGGCCGTTGCTGGCCGCCTTGATAGCCACCTCAGAGTAGAGTAGTAGCACTTTGACTTAATTTATATAGATTAAATCTTTAGAGACATTGTTACCTGGTTCGCGCCACTTTCCTATATTATTTAGGATTTTAATTGAGATTCCTGCCACCTTAGCGGACTCAGTTTAATGATTGTGCCTCCTTTTACCTGTGAGAGTTGTTTTGTGAGGCTGCTCTGGAGAGTGCCAGGTAGATCTATGCTTTGGGCTGGCCCTCACCAGGGCAGCCTTGAGAGCTGGCTTAGGTATAGCGCTAGGGATTGAGGCAGTCTACTATACATTTCTGCCTTTGGCCCCTCTTCAGTGAAGTGTAGGTCCCCTTTGTTTTTTGCTACAGCACAGATACTGTTTTTGTGCTGGTTTTGGCAAAACTCCCTGTGTACAGCCCTCATTAAATGGGTTTCTGATAGCTATGTGGTATTTTTGTCAGATAGTAGGCCTTAGTAGGCCTCTCTGTGGTAAGCCCTATTTCAGTGTGGATGTGGTAACAATAAGATATGCTCCGAATAGTTGTTGGCTTTTGTGACAGCTAGCAGATGTTTTTGGCAGGTAGTCAGGCCCTGGCAGGTCTTCCTGTTAGCTAATCCTCAGTTTTGTTGGGAATATTAGCAGCTAGCTAGACTTGCTGTTAGACAAGTAGGCCTTCGCAGGCCTCTAGCAAATGGTGATATAGCAGCAAGACTGGCTGCTGATTATGGCCTTAATAGGCCCCCTGCAGGCATGTCCCCTTCAGGGTGGTTGCTGCATGGTGTTGAACTGGTTACCAGGTAGCTGGCCCTAGCAGGCCAGGTCTTTTTGTTAAGTAGATGTCACAACCATATGCCTATGGTCATGTGGAGTAGTAGGCCTGAATGGGCCTCCTCAAGCCACATGTGTTGTCACATGTGTGTAAAAAGGGATGCTTTTACTAAAGTACTCTGCTTGCTGCCGATGTGATGGTTGGCCTTGGTTACCACGTGTCGCTGACTGGGTTACTCCTGTTCACCTTCGTATTCTAGCCTATAGCCTGGTTGACCTCGTAGGTCGAGCTTGGGACTCCACTGATTCTAGATTTGTGTACTTAGCTCCCTAAGTCTGGTCATAGGTCGAAGGCTTCTCTTGAGATGTAACTTCCCAGTAAGATCAGCCCCTAGGCTTTGAGCATTCCCCTCATGAGGGTCCCCCTTTTTTAGAGTGCACGGCCTCCTTCGTGCCTTGAAACATAGGTGCTTTGTAGATCCTAAGATCGAGCAGATATACTCCCCTTGATTGCAAGGGTGGATAGCGCTTTTGCTGAGTCGTGCTCTCCGGGATGCCCTTCTTTAAGATGAGAATTGACTGGCTGGGGGCTCTTGGGAACTTGGCCCCGCTCCTTCATAGGAACCCCTTCTGTATGAAGTAAAATAATAATGGAAAGGGGCACGCGTTGAGTGCTTTGTGCCCTTTCTAAAATCCATATACATGGTAGAATGAGTGCTTGTGCCCTTCCTAAAATCCACGTGTCTGGTAAGAGCATGTGCTGAGTGCTTTTTGCCCTTCCTGAAATCTAGGTGTACGGTAAGAGCATGTGCTTAATGCTTTGTGCCCTTTTAATATGTTGGTTCCAGGCCTTTGTGCGGCCTTGGCAGGCCTTCATATGTAAAATATGGAGGCCACTTTGGAGGCCTATAGCTTAGGTTTTGACTGGTGGGAGTGCTGTCATTGACAGCCCAGTTGTGACCCATAGGGTGAGTGTGTCTGGCGTTTCATTTGAATTTGCCTGATTACGACAGTTGTCACTGACATATGTTGGCATGCACTCCCCTCAGCATGGCAGCATGGGCTTATCGTTCCCCTAGCACTTTGACGCAGCGTGAGATCCCTTTTGAAAGGGAACGTCTCGGGTTACACATGTAAACATGGTTCCCTGAGAACAGGGAACGAGATGCTGTGTCTCTTTGCCATGCCTCAGGGCCTTCCTGCCCTGGACTGTCACATTCAGACAATAAGCGGATGATATGTTATCTGGGCACCTTATATACATGTGGGTCGCATTGTTATGATATCATGGGCTGTCGCCAGTCAATATGATATTACCAAGATTGGATATGTGTTTCAGACACTGGTACCCGTGGTGGCAGTTCCCATAGCGCTTTGACGCGGTGTCTCGTTCCCTGTTCTCAGGGAACCATGGTTACATGCATAACCCGAGACGCTCTAGAGCTGTGGTTGGAAGCGTAGTTACTTGTTTTATGACATGTGGACTTAATAAATCCTTATCTTGAGCAAAATAAGCAAACTGATATGAAGTACAATCTGTATCTTTTATTTCATAATATTTCAATATATACAAATGTCATTTACATATTTATGTCGAGAGATTTTAAGTACCGTTTTTGAAGAGAGCATATGTGCTCTGGTTGGTAAGAATAAACCTATGATCGAAACTGGAAATAAAGCAAAATAACTGAGAAAAATGAGAATTACTCCCCAGATGCCATGTCCATAATTTATAGCAAAAAATATAGCATTAATTCGATAACGGATTCATTTAAAGAAGTACTCCACCACCTGCGTGACATCATTCACCAACGTGGTTGAACGACAGGTTTGCAACAATACGGTTTTGGGAAACAGTCGTGCCTAGCTAGTTCATTTGTTCAATGATGCATTGTACTATGTTAATTAAGCAGCGAGTTCCATCGTCATACGGGAAACGTACCCTTGGTTATTCTAATGTCACACCTCACCATTTTCAGGTCAAAGCGCTCTAGTATTTCAGATCCCAAAAGTAAACAACAAACGGTGCTAATATACACTCACAATGTGCTGTTGTACTCCTGAAAAATCACATTCTGACCTTTATGTCCTTTCCGAAACCATAGTTGACCCGACAATGATTAATTTTTTTCCGAATCGTTAAAATGTTTTCAATGGATCTCTGATGCTGTGAGCCGAAAGACTGTAGGAAACAAAGTGGGGCTGAAAACGCTTAAATTAAAAGTGTGCTATAAATGTATAGTGCTCATAAACAGCTGTTGAGATTTCTCACTGGAAAGTAGAGGTCTGGACCTGGTAAAGTATTTGATGCTTTAAAATGCATTTTGGAGCCCATAGGAACAGTTGCTAATTGCTATCTGTGCTGTTAAGAACATTGTTTTCAGAAAAAAAAGAAAAATCTATTTTATTTTATTTTTTAAAAATATGCTCATCTTCAGAAGTCTATTTAACTGAATTACTGTAATGATTGTAACCATGATTAACCATGACTCATGACATTTAGTGAGATAAATTGATTGTCATCACAGAATAGCAGCAATCAGAAGCTTTTTTTCCATTAATCATGTCCATGAAAGCCATTCTTTCTAAAGAACCACCTTCACTTCCTGATTATATTACCATTGAAGCCCTAAACTCTTTCTTGAACTCTGCAGTACACTTGAGGTGTTATTAATAGCATAGTTTGAGGTCTTCCTATTTCATTCATTGTCTCTTGTGCTTTAAGTGGTCTGGGTGTGTTTTTGTTGGCTCTTTGTGTTCTAGACATTTAGAATCCCAGTAAGGGATTGGCCGCTGACTCAGGCTGCTCTCTGTGACATCATTGACAGGCATTGGGGTAATCACTCCAGCCACGGCATTAGCTGAGTGAGTGGGGGTGGAACAGGATAATGGAATTACATCCCCCTCCACAGAAAGGAGCTAGATATTGATGGCTTGCCTTTACTTATGACACAAACTTGCCAATGAGATTTGACGTCCCCGAGGACTGTAGAGACAAAAAGACCTGTATGTTTTGTACCAGTCGAGCTTGTGCAAGATCATTTCTTTGTGTGTGAGAGAGAAAAAAAGCTACATATGGGGCACAGCATGGAGTGATTCGTCATCCGGTGGTAATGGGGGGGGGGGGGGGGGGGGGGTTTGGTCATTGGAAATAGCTGTGATTTATTTGATTTATTTTCCTCAGCTGTGTATCATTTAGTGTAATGGCAGGAAAGAGAGCTCTGTTAATGCCATGGAAACAATGGATTAGGTCTCTCACTTTAAAGCAATTATCCAAAAATGTACGCAATGTGAAGCCTGGGTGTAAGCGACCAAAAATAGCCTCTGCTCCAGCTCATGGAGATAAAACAATCATTCAATCTCTTACCACAGGCCCCGCAAACCTGCAGCCTCCAAATGCCAGTGCTGCATTCAAAAACCTTGTGAGCTTCCTACCAAGAGAGCCCTTTTAGCTATACAAAATTGCTGCCTATGTAGATTTTCCATATCAGTCACTTATGAGGTTCCATTTCAGTTAGGATGCTGCCTTAAGGACCCAAAACACTCAGTCTTCAATTAGGGGTAAAAAGAAGCTGGAATACCTGAGCGGTAGTACTGTTAGGGAGCATCCCAATGTCATCCATGCTACTGGGAGCGATGTTTAGATGTGTAATATGTGCGTCCTTTCCTTTCAATAAAATAAACACACAACAAAAATGTGATGAGAAAACAGCATCTGATCATAGCAATGTGGATATGTTTGCATGATATCCGCAATTTGGCTCTCCAGTCACTATTATGTTACTATACGTCTAACCTTCATGGACAAAACAGATGAAATTGACCAGAGAAGATGTCCACGTCAAAGAAGTCAGAGTCCCAGAGCACTTATTAAGTAATCGCCACTATCCAGTGATAGTTTGAAGGTGTTTACCAACCGGAGCAAACTTTTCCAAAGCTTTTCAATTTGGAAGGCTGTTTTGAACTCCCAAATCAAACTTTTGTTTTGCCCTGATTTTGTTCGAAATGACGTCACTCCAGTTCGTTCTATGATTTCGCTTCAAGTACACTGGGGCCTTTACAAGGCAACCACCTATGCAAGCAGTAGACAATAAGACAGCTCATTAGAGTTTGGAAAAAGTGAATGTTTCTTAGTGAAAACAATCCTGAAGGCTCTTCCTCAGGACTGGGTATTAGAAAGGCAAATTCTGCAAAGAGTTTGTAGGAACTGATGTGGTATGTCTATAGAAAGACAGTGGACAGGTTGTGTTTTGCATTGCAGAGAGTTTATTACAGATCAGCTGCATTATTCATGAACCCCCTGATGGACCTATGTCGCTGATATTCTTGCGTGATTTGTATGTGTGTGCGATTAATACTCTGGATAAGCTTCAGTGAGCATGTTCTCATTTGCTCTTCAGCCCTGAGCACTGCTAATGCCATTTATCCCTTTCAAGTGGCTCTGATGATGAAATTAGCCTATTTGGCACATGTTTTAGACCTGGCCTTCTCTAAAGCCTTGAACATGAAAGACAGAGAGAGAGAGGAGCTGGACTAGAGATATAAAAGTAATAATGAAGCCGTGTTTCCGAATTAGCTCCTGGTGAAAAGATGGAATTCTCATTTTGAGCTCCAGAGAGCCTGAAGACCTCAAACGAGTGAAATGGCTTCACCTGCCTGGCAGACATCTGCATTAGATTTGTTTTCTCATTTACAGAAAATGCGCCTCAGCTTCAGAGATCAGGACATCTGGAAATGGAGAAAATGACTGAAGACTGATGTGAATGAGCACATCAACAGCACTGAACACCACTCTTTTAACACTAACCTATTCTGTCTGTCATAAACTCTCTTACCCGCAGATGGTTTGAATTAATTAATTTAAATTAATTTAGACAGGCTGCGTTATCTATAACAGTTTTCTCTGTACTGCAATAACTATAAAATCTGATCGCTGATGCTTAGAGATCTTGATGTTTTAATACTTGCTTGTTTGATTTAGGTTGTAAAATCAATCAGATTTCTTGAACACAACTCCGGTCTGCCATTGGCCTGACAAAACATAAAGTCCCAAGCTCACACCGTTGGTTGAGTCAATGTTATTAAGTCAAGCTTGGGTGCACTCCCCATACAACAACATACTGCAACTTGCTGCTTAACTACCATAGTATGACGTATCGTTGGAGAACTTAAGCAGGTATATAGAATGAAAGAAATAGATTGTACTACATGTTAATTTGTGCAAAAACATGTTCACATGCCATACCAACAAGAAAGTATGCTACTAACAGAGCTGTAGTTCCAACCCCTCAAGTTTTACATTTTACATTTTACATTTTAGTCATTTGGCAGACGCTTTTATCCAAAGCGACTTACAAGTGAGGAAAACAAACAAGCGATTCTTCATGAATTGGCAAATAACACAGGAAGTGCTCACAATACAAGTTCCATACATTGCTCAGTACCATAAGCTAGAGTAGGAAGGGAAAAGGGAAGGAAAGGTGTTTTTTTTTTTTTTTTTTTTATGAGGGGGATCAAGTGTTCACGGAAGAGGTGAGTTTTCAGCTGTCTCTTGAATATTGCCAGGGATTCTGCGTTCCTGATGAAAGTAGGGAGATCATTCCACCAGCAGGGAGCAGTGAAGGAGAATGATCTGGAGAGTGATTTTGTGCCTCTCTGTGACGGTACCACAAGCCTACGCTCCTTTAGTGATCGCAGGCTTCTGGTTCAAGTTTGTAATGCTATTTGCAAATGTTTGTTGTAGGGGTGCAACGGATCGAAGTTGATCCGTGATCCGTACCAACCAGGCCACATGGTTCGGAACACATGTGATTCGCAGATTAATTGCGTTTAACCATTATACAGTGAAAGTTTACTATTTGCACATGTTTGTAAGTCTGAACAATTTTAAACACGTGTCAGCGTTTTTAAACTATTCAAGTGCAAGAAGAGGCACAATTCACAATCACACGTTGTTTTCACTCACAGAGGCACCTTTCAGATGGCCTCTGTCCTCAAACACATGAGCGAGCTCTGTTTCACAACTCCTTGAGCTTGAACGGACACATACACACAAAATGATCTCAAAATCCCCATCTCAACAAGTATTCTTGTGTACTGTCAGTTATAAAGTCTTAAGTGAACCTAAACAGTTGAGATTACTTGAGAAAGAATTCAGGTGTTTCATCATATTGGTTCAGTGCATTCGTAGATTGGTTTCATGCATTCAGTGACAGCACCCTAAAAATAACTGCTATGTCATTAATTGTCAAACAACAAAACATCTTTAACAATGATGTTTCTATATCTAATTTATACAATGACCACTATGCATGCAGTGTAATTCCAATTATATTTATATTAATTATTACATTTCTGTACCTGAATACGAGGCTACTGTCCTAGCTATTTGTAATTTGTATTTTTCTCTGTTTTAATTTGTATATTCTTATTTTTACTGTCTGATCATTTGTCTTTAAGAATTTTTTAATTTTATTAGTTAGGGTTTTTTGATGTGGTATCAAAGTACTTAAAGTAGTCGCTTTGGATAAAAGCCTCTGCTAAATGAATAAATGTAAATAATGTTAAATGTTTAAAAAAATATATAAAAGTAATAAATAAGAAGCAAAGTTACATTTGTCTTAAAACCCTCAATTTGTATTTTATTTATTTATGTTTTCTTTTTTTTGATCCGATCCATGACTCAAAAACTGTAATATGATCCAAACCATGAGTTTTGTGATCCATTGCATTCAGAAATGCTGAATTGTTTAACTATTTGGGTAACATTGAAACTTGTGGATATTGAGTGACAATTCTTTTGAGAAAGCGCACTTAGTTGGCATGCTCGAAATCGAAAGTACCAGAGAATCACAGTGTTCACACTCCGCAGGAATTTACTGACATGTCTCTTGCTGCATATTAATATAAAAAAGTATTTTAACATCATAAAAATTACACATGGCGCATTTAAAGTATAATTTTAAATACTTCCAATGCCTGTATTAAAAAGATCTCATGCATATTCACTATTGTTCAGGAGAAATTTCCTCTGTCTCAGCATCAGAAATCTAATAGCTTGCTTGTAAACTTATTTAAAAGTTAATAAGTCATTGCTTGTGTCACTTGAGTCACTGCCTCTTATACCACAGACGCCTTTGTCACAATCTGTTTGTGCTAGTATAAAAGCTAGCATTAATATAGCTAACATTTACTACTTGACAATGTATTATTAAAGCTTTGGCATTCTCACCATTTTTCAACAACCGAAACGGTTTACAATCACAAAAGACTTTTCCAAAATGTTGTGGGCAGTATTAGCCTAAAAAGAAGCCATGGATCCAAACTTTCAAAATCCATTTGAAATTGTATACTGTTCAAGAACTTTAGTGTACTGTTTCCTGCACACTCACTTTCTAATTAATGTGCTCGCACACTATGTAAGACTGATGTAAACTGGAACTAGCCAAGGGCTAAATGATGGATCCTGTCTCACTCTTGTTCAAGACAGAGAATGAATTAGTACCTCAGTAGTAGTAGTTAGTAGTTCATTAATCATTAAGATTTGAACTCCTGCTGAAAGGCTGTCAGTCCTCTCACCTGTGATCAGGTCAAATCTTTCTTTTCTGTTTGTTTGCCTATTTAATATTTTAGTTCTTGAGGTTAAAGGTATTTGGCTTGCTGTCCGTAGTCGAGGGCGGGGCCCAAATCAATTAAGCTTTGAGTGCTTGGAAGATAAGTATGGGTGGCAAGACACTTAAAAATGTGCAAAACTTGTACCTTCAGGGGTTAAACAGCTTGTCACTTAGTACCCTTAAAGCAGGGGGTTTCTAACATTGCTCCTGGAAAGCTACCATCCGGGAGAGTTTGTACCAACCTCAATCAAACACATCAGAACCAGCTAATCAAGGTATTCAGAGTCACTTGACAGCTACAAACAAGTGTGTTGGAGCAGGGTTGGAACTGAAGTCTGCAGGATGGTAGCTCTCCAGGAGTAGGGTTAGAGACACCTGCCTTAACATTTTTTTTTTAATGTCAGGAGTCTTGTTTAAAACAATCTGCAGTAAAATGAAGAGTACAAATGAACAGTGTACTGAATCGATCTGGAAATTAATTACAAATAATTTTCATCCACACTTTCTTAACATTGGGATCACAAGGAAAGCAATGCAAACACTGTTTTTCAACAACTTGGCACTTATTTATTACTACATTATATGCGCACATCGATGGGCGGGGCTAATGAAGGCAATGATGTAGAAGTAGGCATTGATTTTCTTTGGCAGATGCAGTCTTTCGTCGCACTATGCCACCACAATGTGATAAAATCCATCAATTTGGCAGCTTGGTTTTTGGACTAATGAGGAAGTTTTTAATTCTAAAAATCTCAGGATATTTTTTATAGTACAAAGCCCTCTTATAAGTCAAAAGATCAAGGAAAATTTTATTTGAGGATTAAGGTTAAATGTAAAAATACGTAATGGAGATATAATTAATTTTGAAGTTTTATTAAGGTTTTTATAATCAATTAACACTGCTTTTACATTTTTTTTTCACAATTTTTTTCTTGTTTAAACAAAATTTGATTTTCTCTAATGACTCTTTTGGTTATACCGAATGACAATATTTCCAAACAGTGCTAACAGGCTGATATCTAGCAAGCAAAAGGACAATCAAACATTTTATATTTAGTACAAGTAAGTTTTTAAAACATTCATGCCAATGTATTATTTGTGACAATTGTCGGAATCAGGCAAATTCAAATGAAACGCCAGACCCACTCACCCTATGGGTCACAACTGGGCTGTTAGTGACAGCACTCCCAGCGGTCAACATTTTACATGTTTTATAGCGGTTGTACCCAATGACCTGATGTTACTGCGTATGAACAAGACCATCACAAAACTATGTGACTATGTTTGACTCAGTTGGAATGAACTATATCTCTGTCTCACCATCTCTGTTTTGAAGTCTCTGATATATTCTTCCTTTCTGATACTGGGGGAGGCTCTGATACCCATCAGCCAGCTATAGGACTGTGGTACTAGTGTCTCTCAGTGGCAGCTGAAAGACTGTTATATTAGTGGGTTTTTTTCTTCTGTTCTCAGCAGCTGATACCAAACACACTGAGGAAGTCTCTCAACGCATGTCTCTGTCACGCTGCTGGACGCCAGACCCTTTTTAAGAGTCCACGTCTGACACAGGACCATTCACATGTGCCACCATCGAGTTCAAGCGTGGGAGGAAGTTAACAGCTGAAACTGTTATACGTTTTTATCTGGCTTGGAAGAGATTGAGTACATTCGGTTATCAGCTGCTTATAGGCTTTTGCGTGTTTATATCAACAGTGAGCGAGTTCACCCACTGCATTTATAGAGGGTATTACTATGAATTCATTCATTTTTTTATTTGTTTGATTTCAAAAGCATGGGAATTAATGGGAAGTTGCTTCTCCCTTTCAGATTCCACTCTTATAGAAATACTTTAAAATAGATGTTAGAACATGGCTGTTGGGCTTTGCTCCCATTCAAGAGCATTAGTTAGGTTAGGCAGTTGTGTTGGGTGATGGAGTCTAGCTCATGGTTTCAGTGCATCCCAGTTGTGTTCAGCAGGGCTTTATGCAGGCCAATCATGTTTTCCATGCCAGATATGATAAGTCATTTCCAGATGGATTCACATTTTGCATAGATATTGTCATGTTGGAATAGAAAAGCCAAACTGTAAAAGTGCACAATTCTCTAGAATGTCATTGTACTGAAATAACCAAACTTAATTAGCTAATTAGAAATGGCTAATTTTGGCCATATCGTGTACACCATGGAAAAGAGCATTTGCACAGACATTTGGTGATAAAGGTATGGCATAAATTTACACATCAAAAATGGCAAATTTTGAATAAAGAACCTGTATCAGCAATTTTGTCCCTAAATATTGCTTTGTTAGAAACACACACACAACCAGCCAACAAGAACTGTGTCAAAACACTCTCTCAACTGTAATTCAAATTGCTCACTTAATCCAGATCTGGGTAAAACGAAAATATGTGTGTTTGTTCTGTAGCAGGGAGGCCGAAATAGCAACTGCAGCTGAATAAGCAGCCAACACATGCTGCACATGGTTTTGGTTTGCGTCATATTGTGCTGTACCTTTTGAAATATTTTGAGTTAATGTCTTGGTTGAACAGGAGATATTACATTTTAAATAAACAGATCAGTAACTTTAAATGTCTGCCTTGGGGAGATATGTAAAATGTTTATTTTTCATTTTCTTCTCGAGAAATTTTGAGAATTGGTTGTAATGGCATTACCTCCTGTAATGGCAGGCACACATTTATACCGTTCAAGGTTTAATGGTCTGAGTGTGTTTTGAATGTGAGGAATTTTGTGGTACTTGTTTAAGTGTTTTGTGTTTTTGCACATTCATTTTGAGGCTGTTGGCATAGTTGAACTAAAACTGAATTTGAGACTCTGGCGTAAAACAGTTATATTGGTCAATTAAAAAAAATAAATAAAAAAAAAAGCAAAAAGAATGTTAGACCCTGCAAGGTATATCTGAGGTAACTCAGATGTGGGTAAAATATGTTGTTTTATAATGAGCTTTCAAACTCAATTTGCCTCAGGCCATGATTGTCTTACAAATATATTAGTTTCAAAAGCCCATAAAGTCTTTTGAAAATGTTTAAATCCCTGAAATACTTTCATTTAGCTCCATCTTTACCTTGTAAAGTGAAAGTTGACTGCTTGCCTGATTAAGAACTATTTTCTACTATTTTATACTTGAAATGTTATAGTGAATTTTTAATAAATATTATATAAAATAAATTTTTTAACAATATTGTTATCGGCTAGCCTGCTCCTGGCTACTCGACTACTGAATACTTGCTTTGTCATTAATTAATTTGTATTGCACCTCATGAAGCACTTTTTTTTAGTTTACTAGATAGAATTGTTTTAGAGTATAGGGATATTTTAAAATCCTTTGAGAAATAAAGTAACTTTTCATTAGTCATAGTGAGGTAAGTGGTCGTGTAGAGACCTCTGTTCATCTAACACAGAGAAACTATAGACCCAAGTGGATATAAGGAGGGTCAAAGGTTGCCTGTGGCAGCTGTCACTGAGACATGACTCCTGAACCACAAGTCCCACCTGCCTTTCCTCCTATCATTAATAAAGCCAAACGTGACAACTGACAAACCATGCAGTGCGTGGTGTATGATATCCCTCAGGGACCAGGGGGTGGAAATAACCGACAGTGTATTAAAGACAGGGATGGTGCTTATCTGTAGAAATCACATATTCATGGGCATATGTCTCATATTAACTACCCATAGGTCAGTTGTGTTGCTCAGCAGTAGCTTTTAAGTAAGTAAGTTAGCCTTTATTTGTCCCACAGTGGGGAAATTCCATATTGCAAATTTTTCATATCTCATGAGAGTAAATGGAAGTTTTAGTTATGTTTTCATGTAGGAATCAACTTTTCTCAGATGTTTCATCTGAAACTCTTCAGGAAAAAAGATGGAGCCAATTATTGCCAATGAAATCAATGTGGATAGCACAGATAATTTGGTTTTGGAGAAACCTGATTGGAGATGAGAATGTCTTAATGAAATCCAAACATAAGTGGTCACTGGAGACATTTAAAATGCATGCTAAATGTGGTAATGATAATGCACATCTTAACTCATCTTAAAGGGTTAGTTCCCCCCAAAATGAAAATTCTGTCATTAATTACACACCCTCATGCTGTTCTCCACCTGTAAAACCTTCGTTCATCTTCAGAACACAAATTTAGATATTTTTGATGAAATCAAAGGTTCTTTTTGTTTGTTTGTTTTTTAATATCCAAGGTCCAGGCAAGTACTAAAGACATACTGAGCTGGCCTTCGGACGTAAACTCGGAAGCTCTGCACTGGGTAGAGAAGAAGTTGTTGAATAAAGTTGTTTTTTCTGTTGTTGTTTTTTGGCGCACAAAATGTATTTTTGTCACTTCATAACATTAAAGTTTAACCACTGTAGAAACGTTGACCATTTTAATGATTTTCTGGGCCTTGAATGACAGTAATTACATTGCTTTTGTATGAGAGATAAAAAAAAAATCGAATTTCATCAAATATGATGAAAGAGCCTTATGGGTGTGGAACGACATTGAGGTGACAGAAATTTCTTTTTTGGGTGAAATAACCCTTTAATACCAAGTGGAAACAGGGTCACTGAGATCTCTTACTTTTTGAATTACAGGCTTTGGTTTCTTGGCAAATCTAAGTAATGTTTGAAACATTATTGAGATCACTTCTGAGGAGACTAATGAGATTAATGGTCTTTTTACAGTGAAAAAAAAAAAAAAAAAAAAAAAAAAAAAAAAAAATATATATATATATATATATATATATATATATATATATATTAGTCATGAATTTTATGTAAAGAATTGTGTCCCACATTTTCATGTCATGTATATGTTTTAGTCCATTGGCTGAGACTGATTTTAACCACACTTCTACCTTTTTGATCAGGAAATATTCCTGTCCATCATTTTGAGTTACAGGAGTTCAAAATCTGAAAATCTGTGTGTAACTTTAAGGAACATCACTACCAAACACCATTTTTTCTGCAATTAAGCAAAAGTTTTTGGGTGTTATTCTATTTTATTTTTTATTTTTTCTCTGTACAAATGTTCAGAACTATGCCAGGTAACCATGTGCTGATTATCATCTTTGAGTTAGGCTCAAAAGTATCTAAAATTGTCACTATTGAAACATGTGGTGAAGTGTTGGTTGTGACATCATTGTTTTTTTTTTGAGTGTTGTTCAATAGAATTTAGTTTTTTTTTTTTTCTGTGTATAACTGTTCAGAACTGTGGTAGCTAACCATGTGCTGATTAGCATCTTTGAGCTAGGCTAAAATTGTCACAGCCAAAACAGTCATGATCAGAACGTCATCATTGTTTTGTTAGTGACAAAAGGAAACACACAACCATTTGAGAGAAATAAACAAAATGTTAGTACAGTTATGCAAATCATTAGTATTTTAATGTTTTAGCATGCGAGTTTAAATCCTGTAAAGTGATGTAGTCGCTACCAACACATTACTGCCACTACCGAATATGTGCAGTCTCGACCAAAAACATGGGATGTTTCGCCAAAAATAAAGTTTATTGAATTATCAACTATGATGTTATTATAGTGTTTGGTTCAATGTATTTTGACTAATAAATTGGTATGATAAACTGTATGCCTTTTATGAAGAAATATTTGATTCAACAACATGTAACAAATCTCATAAATTACACTTGAAATTGTGATTTAAAAAAATAGCAAAAAATATATATTTACAAGGTCAATGTAACCCTTCTTATTAAATGATTTATTATTGTGTTTCGGTAGTGACAAATTTCTGAAAATACAATATGAGAATTAACTGCACATTTAGTAGAAATGAGTACCTTGGATATTATCCAATTAGCATACATACAATTTTTTTTTTTGGAAAAAGACATTTTATCAGCATATTTCCAATTCTGACTTTGAACGAGTTCTGTAGAATGGCCCATATATACAGTATATTTGCTTTTAAGATGAGCTGTGTCTGGGCTGTGATGAATGTGTCTTGTCTCGAAAAACCAGAAACCTCTGAGCTGCTCATATTTCTCTAAGTAAACTGACATTTTTAAAGAATTTTTCACGCTCAATGTGACATATCTGCATATTTCATGGCTGTGATTATATGGTTGGGCAGCTGTGGCATTTATAAGACTGGCCATGTACAAACTGGATGAGAGTTCAACCGCACTCTCCGCAATAGATGGTCCAGACAGACCGAGGCTACATTCACACAGCAGAAGAAAACGGTTGTCAGCCTTGTTATAGAGCGCTAAATTTAGTTACATTCACACATGCCACTCGATGCTAGTCTTGTGTGTGTTGCATTTTTTTTATGCTGCCTTCCAGTAACTCACAGAGATGGGGATATGAGTCATCTGAAGGTTTAGATTCATATGCTGTCTTCCACCAGAACTGATCCCATTTTTTTTTTTTTTTTTACCACTGTCTAGTAATTAATATTTGACATAAACTCGCTCCTGGCTAAAGAGAAGAGAGAAACTGGTAAGAGTGTGTCTCAAGAGGGGCTTTTAGAGACACTAGTATTATACCTCTAAAAACTGTAATTACACCACATGTCATATCAGTGAGCATTCTGCCATATATAATACTGTGTTATCATGGTACATAATTCCAGTCTGAGGACACAGTAGTGATCTGGACATATTATGTAAATGATTAATTAATTACATAGAAAGATGTGAATTATGTCTTCTATTTGTATATATACTATTCTGAGTAATTCATTCATCAATGAACCTAACATGGTTGCAAATGTGCATGGTCTAAAAAATCTTTTTTGTATTTATTTTTTTATGTACACTATTGGTCAAAAGTTTGAAATAAATTAAGAAATGTATTCCAGTGATGCAAAGTTTAATTTTAGGCAGCCATTACTCCAGTCTTCACTGTCACATGATCAGTCAGAAATGATTATGCTGATTGTGCTATTAATAAAATAATAACACGTGATTTTTCTTGAGCACTAAATCAGCATATTGCAATGCCGACACATTAATAAATTTCATTTTTAAATATATTAAATAAATAAATTGCAATAGTATTTCAGCATATGGCAATTTATACAGTATTTTTGTTCAAATAAATGCAGCCTTGGTGAGCATAAGAGACTTTCATTTTAAAAATCTTAATTATTCCAAACTTTTGACTCGTAATCTCTGGATAAAATATCTCAATGAGTGAATTTATTCACTTATTCTCTTAATTTAGTCAGAATAATGTTTTGTTTCTGATATAGAGGATATTTTTGATAACTTTTATGAATATTTACTGAAATTACTATGGTACGAAATAGCTTTTATACTGTTATGTGGAAACCACCCATTCCTCAGTCTGAAGTCTTATTAATGTGCTGCTTGTGTCGTATTTAGTGGTACTAGTGTTGTGATTAACTGAAAACAAACAGATTTATTTTGAACCGTGTGATTGTATTGTCTGATGCAAATGAATGACATTATAAGACAAAACTTGGCTCACACTTGCAGTGTAGACAGCTTCATTTACTGTAATGGGAACTTTTGCCTAGTCACTTTCAGTGTAGGCACATGTAAGTATTTCCCTGTTGGATTATTGATGCTCAAAGCGTGCATGTCTTTAAAACGACAGCTGTACAGTGATTTATACACTCACACATGGCTGTTGGGCAGACAGTGCTGAAAGCTTCAGGTCTCTGATAGAGAACTTGGCTGCATTCATTTGCACTGAGATCCTCCCTGCGGGATTATCACACACACACACACACACTGTCTTCAGCAGCTGAGTGTTGAGTGAACACATCTTATCAGTTGCTTCCTGCTCTCATTATAGAATGTGAGTTGCATTACAGTGTCTTCATGACTGTGTTTTTCCCAGCCAGACAGTGTGTTGAGGACCTGCCGCTGTCTATGTGTGTATTCGGTTGTCCTGAATTGCTCTCTTTCTCTTGCTCACTTGTTTATGTATGTTTGTACTGCAGACTATGCCAGTGAAATATAGGTTGTGAGCCCCCAAAGTAGAAATGTTGTCTAAAACACATATATATATATGTTAACAAAAAAAACTGCACTTACAATCGCTAGGAGACATTTCTCAATACTTAGGTGACTTTTTAAAAAACAGTTAATTCCACATTCAAAATGCACTAAGTCTACCAAAACACTTCATTCATGTTTCAAATCAACTGATTTTCCAGAACTCTAACAAAGATTTTCACCCATATATACACTACTGGTCAAAAGTTTTAGAACACCCCAATTTTTCCAGTTTTTATTGAAATTTAAAAGTCCAGTGAATAACCTAAAATGGTACAAAGGTAAGCGGTAAACTGCCAGAGGTTAAAAAAAAAAATTTTAGGTTACCAAAAACTGAAAAATAATGTACATTTCAGAGTTATACAAAAAGGCCTTTTTCAGGGAACAAGTAATGGGTTAACAACTTACAGCTGTTCTGCAGCAATGGAAGTAAATTAAGCCTTGAAAGTTGATGCTAACAATTCCTACAGGTGTCCCAACTTTTATTGATTACTTACAAACCCTCTGTCTGTATAAAAGCAGTGTTGGAACGGACTGTGTTACTACACCCTCTTAAGCATTATTTGGACAGTATTGTACCGCAGGAAGTAGTATATTGCTCTCATAATGGCGAGAAAAAGGCAATTAACAAAGGAAGATGGACAGACCATTATAACCCTTAAAAGTGTAGGTCTTTCCTTTTGAGAAATTGCAAAGAAAGCCAAGGTGTCAGTGAGTACAGTTTCCTATACCATCAAAAGGCATTTGGAAACTGGAGGAAACTCTGATAGGAAGAGGTCTGGCAGACCCAAAACCACAACAGAATCAGAAGACAAGTTTCTGAGAGTCAACAGCTTGTGTGATAGGCGGCTCATAGGACAACAGCTTCAAGCACAGCTTAATACTGGTCGAAGTAAGCAAGTCTCAGTTTCAACTGTGAAGAGAAGACTTAGAGCCGCAGGTTTGACAGGTCGAGTGGCAGTAAGAAAGCCATTGCTAAGATTGCAAAATACGAAAAAGAGGCTTGCCTGGGCCATGAAGCACCGCCAGTGGACTACTGAAGACTGGAAGAAGGTGTTATGGAGTGATGAATCGAAATTTGAAATCTTTGGTTCATCACGCAGGGTTTTTGTACGCCGTTGAGTGGGTGAAAGGATGGTTCCTCGGTGTGTGACACCAACTGTCAAACATGGAGGTGGAAGTGTGATGGTCTGGGGCTCTTTTGCTGGATCCAGACTTGCGACTTGCACAGAGTGAGTGGCACCCTGAGCCAAAACTGCTACCACAGCATTTTGCAGCACCATGCAATATACGCCTAGTTGGTCAGGGGTTCATCCTACAGCAAGATAATGACCCAAAACATACCTCCAAGTTATGTCAGAACTACCTTAGAAGAAAAGAACAAGACGGTAGTCTTCAAATCATGGAATGGCCAGCACAGTCTCCAGACTTAAACCCCATCGAGCTGGTTTGGGATGAACTGGACAGAAGGGTGAAAGCAAAGCAACCTACAAGTGCAACACATTTGTGGGAATTTCTGCAACAGTGTTGGAAAGAACTTTCCGAACAGTACTTGATTTCCATTGTAGAAAGAATTCCACGAGTGTGTTCGGCTATTATTTCTGCAAAAGGTGGCTACTTTGATGAGTCAAAAATTTAGATTAAATTTTGTTAAACAAAACGATTCCATGATTTCTTTTTTATCTCCAATTGTTTATTTGTTCTATGCTTTAATTTCAGAGTACATTGAGACATTAAACTGCGTAAATTTAAATAAAAACGGAAAAATGGAGGCATTATAAAACTTTTGACCGGTAGTGTATATATATATATATATATTTTTTCAGAATATATTTCATTACAATATTACTGTAGAAATGTAGCATATTTCAGCTTTTTTCAGTTTTGTATTATGTTGTTGTTTTAAACACTTTTGAAAGCAATATGTAAGCATGTGAAAATTGGCCTGTAGGTACACCAACTTTTGGCGTTTGTTTTGTCAAAGTGAGAAAAGAATGAATGTAATTTGAAAGATGTAGTCATTGAATGTATTTTGTGCCAAAGCAATGATAATCTGTAATAATAAAAAATAAAAAAATAAAAAAACTATGCGTGAAGAGTTTTGAAAAAGTCACCCACGTATTGAGAAATGGGTCCTAGCGATTGGGGAAAAAAAGGAGGGAAAAAACCCTGTAATGGAATAAAACAAATAAAAATAAATAAAAAATAAAATGGAATAAAAACAAATAAAAAATGACTGTTTATTATAACACACTTAAAGGGATAGTGCATGCTAAAATTAAAATTCTGTCATCATTTACTCACCCTCAAGTTTTTCCAACCATGTATGAATTTCTTTGTTCTGCTGAACAAAGGTATTTTGAAGAATGTTTGTAACAAAACAGTTGTGGGGCACCTCTGACTTTCATAGTATGCAAAAAAAAAAAAAAAAAAAATACTATGGAAGTCAATGGGGTCCATCAACTGTTTGGTCACCAACATCATCTTCTTCTGTGTTCAGTAGAACAAAGAAATTTACACAGGTTTGGAACAACTTGAAGGGGAGTAAATGATGACAGAATTTTCATTTTTGAAGTTTTTGAAATCATGATGATCCTTGAGGAGGGGTACTAGACTTGCTGGTCATAGAAATGAGAGAAGAAAAAAAAAAGCCTTAGGCTTTGGGGGTGGGCACATTTGAATCTGACCAATAAGCTACCACCTAGAACATCCTAGCAACACAATAAAAACCACTCAGAGCACTTTAGCAACCTCATAGCAACCGCTCAGAACAGCCTAGTGATGAGTATTGCATGAGGAAACACCACTTACATTTTCTTCAGAAAAAGTGAAACTCTAGTTTAATCTGCATCTGTATAATCCAATAGCCATTCCTTTCTCTCCTCTCTCATTGTGTTAATGTGTTCTGGGCTTCTATTGGTCTTGGACACTCACAGATGCATTAGGATAATTTAACTGCCAGAACAGGAAATAATCCAATCTATCATTACAGGCAGTGCCCGCTCAAACTCTGTCTGAGAGCCCTTCTGAGTGTGTGTGTGTGTGTGTGTGTGTGTCCTGAGGGATTGGAGGATCTGTCTGTCCTTTTGTTTCCCCATTGATCTTGTTCTTTAGTGGATGGCTAAATGCCCCTCCATCGCTGTTCTTTACCCAGCATTCATCACTGTCACAGTCCTCTGTAGTACACAAAGGCTAATGTGTACCTGCACGTATCCCAGCATGCTCTCCTTATCACTGCAGAGCTTGTGAACTACATACTTTACAATGTTTTGTCTGTTCATATCTTTTGCTTCTTCTGCATTTCTCTCTATTCCTCTGTATTCTGTCTATTTTGTGGTCTTTCTCTGCTCACTCGCTCGCTCTCTCTTCTCTGTGCTTCTGTAATGGAATAATTTGGCCTATTTCATCTTGATTACGTATCTTAGCAACAGAGCTCCATCATTTATGTTTCAATCAGATGCAAGGAGAGCGAGCAGCACTTAAGCAGCACTCCTGTTAACTCTCATTTTCACCATGTTGTACATGTGTGTGTTTGTGTATGGTGTGTGACTGCTCCGCAGAAGTTTGTGTGTGTGTGTGTGTGTTTGTGTGTGTGTGCGTGTGTGTGTGTGGTGTTGGGGTATACCCTACGTTTTGGGCATAAAATGAGAGGCAGGCAGAGTTATGAGGTTTGACCAACAGTTTGAGGATCGATATGTTGCAAGGTTTTGTCACAAGCTTGTTTTGATACTTTTCATTGGTTAAAAATTTACAAAACCCACTGACAGACGTAAAGGGTGGCCAGTAGTAATGATTTATAAAAAAAGACGAGAATCTGTTTGCACTGGCTTGTGGAAGTAGCTTTTGATGCGTTCAACCCGAGTTCAACTCCGGCTTTTGACAAACTCGTTCTTCTCGTATCAGATTGGAAAGGCATTTATTTTCAGTAAAAATGAAGAAAATATTTGAAAAGTGGAAATAAAGTGCCTAACAAGTGTTTAATAATAAAGTATTAATCAGGTAGGGTTAGGGATAGGTGTAGGGGGGGGGGGGGGGGCTTTATTGTCCGACATCTATTTAATAATTTTAATCGTAGAACAAGGCAGCAGGCCGAGTGCCGTTTGTAATCAAAGTGTGCTGATATACAACCATATCACACGGCTACAAGCGTGATATTGCTCATATATTAATTAACATTATAAATAACAATTGAAGATAAACACAATTCAGTCAAACATACAAAAAAGTGCTCTATAGGATGTAAGTTAAATATAGCCTTAATATTAAATTATTAAATTTAACAAAGCCCTATTCGATTTGCTCAGGAACAAGTCATAGATTATTAAGACCAAAGATTGCCTGTTTTATGTACCCAAAATGAATTATATCTCATGTTCAACCACTATAAGAGCTAGCGGCAAATCCCGGAAGCACTGGCAGAGATGCAGCTGTTCTTGGCGGGTACCAGAAATAACTGAATATATTGCTACATAATATATTGATATTTTTACTAAGTGTAAAATAAGTTTTCCGCTCAACAGTGACAATGCGATATCATCTAAATGTACTGGTTTTATTGAACTAAAGACTGAATCAACTTTTGTTGGTTATGCCAAAAATGCTATTGCGTATCTCAGCAGTAATCTGTTTCATTTCTCTCTTCATTTCTACAGAAATAATATGTAGTTCAGTCAGGCACTGTGAGAGCTCTTAATGAAAGTGCTATATGAGGATATCATTCAGTCATCTTCAGTCAGCTCTGGAGGTTAGACAGGTCAGTATGGATCTTCTAGCTGAGCTAACGCAAACATCTCTCCGGGGTTTCTCAGAGTCTGTCTTTACACAGTGGGATGTGCGCTAAATGAATGCAGCTCGACAGGGTTGTGAAGGGTGGAATAATATTGTTGTAGTATATGCTGACACCCGTCTCATTGCTTTCTTTTGGCCCGAGTGCATTCTAGGATCAGTTTATCTTCCTTTGATATATTGTACATATGGCATTTGCGATGGCTAAACTTACCAGCGCAGTCATATTTATGTTTAATCTCCATTCATCCTCCATACAATTAAATTTCACTTCTAGAATAAATCTCTAAACGTAACATTATTATTAATGAATACAACACTGTTTAGAGTATAAACTTAAGGATTTGATGACACAGTAACATTATATGTGTGTAAAGCAGTCTGTGTGTGGCCTCACCTGGTACAGTCTGGTTTTCTTTGGCTAATGTGAGGTCAAACAATCCAGGAAACCCTGGTCACAGCTGTGGTCTACACACACACCCTGCCAGGGCAGGCTGAGCTTTCTTCCTCAACAAGACTACATAGAAAATGTAGAAATCTGTGACATACATTTGCTGACAGCAACAAAAATATTAGTTATTCAGACACATGAACTTAATCTATGTTATTCTGTTAAAATTATATCAAACTCTTTATATCCATTGGTTGGGGTTAGGGTTGAAAATCTTGTATGTTGAAAATGATGTTTTGTTGTGTTTTCTGAGGTTTGGCGCTGTATACTGTTATGCAAATGAGCTGTTACCTTGGTAATGAGTGACAGTGAATGGCAGGGTTGCGGTCTGAATGTAAATGAGCAGAGTAGGTGGGGTTTGTTTACATGCAATGGCACTAGCTTGCTCTCTTCACTGTTAAAATGGATTTAAAGGGGTCAAACTCAAATTCATTGGGCATTCAAAACAGAGTTTCTGGAAAACGGATCAAACTACTAGGTCAGTGGACTACATCAAAGTTGTGTTCATGTCTTTTTGTTGGTCTGTGCTACTATTTGGAAAAGATCATTTAAGTGTTCAAAGTTATGTATCACTGTGCAAAAAAAAAATTGTAAATTGTCGCATTCAACTTTTTAAGTTAGCTCAGCTAATTCGCTCTAGTTAATATCAACTTAAATTATTTTGTTCAACTGATGAATACCAGGTCATCTTTTGAACTTAAAACTTTTGACAAGACAACTAAAAAAAAATAACAAAGTTGAGCCAACTTGAAAAAAGCCAACTTATCACACTCAACTTTTTAAATTAGCTCAACTAATTAGCTAAAGTGTGTGCGTCTAGTTTTAAGAGCAAATGATGCTCATGTTGTGTTGTTAACTTTGAAAATCAAACAAGGACCACCTGTACTCATAAGATGAACAAAAGATTTTTTAACTGGAGTAATAAGTATATAAGTAAATATTTAAAAACCTGGGTGTGATAGGTTGCCTTATCTTTTTCAAGTTGGCTCAACTTGTTTTTGTTTTTTTGTTGTTGTCTCGACAATAAGTTTTAAGTTCAAACGATTACCTGGTACTCATTAGATGAACAAAAGTATTTAAGTTGATTTTAATGGGAGGGGATTCGTTGAATTGCCTTATTTTTTAAAGTTGGCTCAAGTAGGGTTTTTTTTCTTCTTTTTTTTACAGTGTATAGATGTCTGAAATTCGAGAAATATAGTTTAAAACATACATTGCAACTTCTTAAAAATGAAATAAAGTATTCATGTTCGTTTCACGTATAAAAAAAAAGTGTATAAAGCTTAATCATTATTTCATTAAAATTTGTATCCACTTAATATGTGGTGGCTTTAACTATTATGTACTTACATTTAAATGAATCATTCGATAGAATGCACTTATTGTGTATGTACATGTTTTTACTTAAATACAAATAAAGAAAAATACCAGCATGTAATTACCTTAACCCACTTTTAAACCTACCCATACCACCAAACCTGTCCATAACCTTACCCATATCCCACCTCAATAGCAGCAAGTGTTTTGCAATACAATATGAACACAATAATTACATTATACTTATTTTTTATGTAAGCACATAGTAGTTAAGGCCACCTAATATAATGTGCAACCGATTTTAAAACATATTTTCAAGGTCAGAATACGAAAAACATGTGAATGTGAACTATGTGAATTTTCATGATTACCATTTTTCGGGTACCATTACCTTTTAATCCTTCGGGTTACTCCATTTGACCTGAATAAAACTTGCCTTTTCATAAAAAGCTCTGATATCTGATATTTTTAGCAGAAAACTGAATGGCCTTGACACGCAGTCTTACAGGTCAAAAGAGATCCTATCTGTTTCATGATTTTCTTGTCATACTATGACGGCTTGTTGATTATTCAATATGTTCATATTAGAAAAAGTTTTTATCCAAATCTAAAAGCCTAACTATAGTTAGTAGAATGTCTTAAGTGGACCACTGAAATGAAGTGTTGCCATTTGTTCTGCTTGTGTCATTGTTTCTGCCACTCCGGTGTTTAATACAGAGCCTAATCATAATCAAGTACCTACTATGTTACTCATTTTCTGGTTGTGTTCATGCTCTGTGCTATATGTTGTGAGATTATTTGTTCTGGGAAAAACCCAGAGACCTCGAGTTAAAACTTTCACGGCCACTGTATCCTGTAACTGATTTTGGTATGTGTCATGCATTTCCCTTTCTCCTGTCATTAATGAGCCTAATTAGAGGAGGGCTCCTTTGTTCTATTTGTTCATTGTGTTTAATATGAGTGTAGAAACACAGATGCCGTGTGTAGAATGTAGGATTGTGGATTGTGTGAAGTTATAACCTCTTCCACAGTGTTAATCAAATCCCAGTTTCAAAGCACAGTCCTTGACAGCTCTGTTCCAAAACCTACCCTTGTGAAAAAGAAGTGCAAATTATTTGTATTTAATGTGAACTTGTAGTATACTTTGAATCTAAAAAGTATATTTAAAAAACTGTACTTGCAGATGATATAATATTGATGAATTAAAAGTCTAATTAAGTGTAGTTAAAGAACTGCTTCTTTACACTTTTGAAAACTAATTTAAATAATTATGTTTTAATAATCATTTTCACATTTTAAAGTATCCTTATTTTGATGTGTTGACTAACATGCAAAAGCAGATGTAAAGTACTTATAAATGTACTAAATTGCAACTTCATCATTATAAATGTGTAATTACAAATATATTTAAATATATAACATACAAGTTTGAATGAAAGGACTTTAAAGTATATTTACCATAAATGCTTGTCAGTACACTTTAACCATATTTCAAACTACAGAAATAATTATGAAATGATTTATGCAGGTGCACAAATCAGGTTTAAGTCTTAAAGGTTCATTTTAAAATGACAATTACCCCATGGTTTACTCACCCTCAAGCCATCCTAGGTGTATATGACATTTTTCTTTCTGATAAGCATAATTGCATTTAATATACATTTAAACTGTAACACATTTTCATTTAAATGTAATTAACATGCAAATTAGAGTCAAAATATTTCATAGATCTGTTCTGATCGATCCGGGACTGTGGACAACAAGAGAAAAAATGCTAAATTCAAATAGTAAAAATTATATTAATAACTGTATCAGATTATGGTAATAATAATACTTTTCAATTTTGAATTTTAAAGACATTTTTATTACTTTATCTTTTCAATATTTATCTGTGCTGTATGTTTATGCTTTCTGCAACATGCTGATGTGAAACTCATTTGTTCGGCATGTGGAGTTGCTGTCTATGTTTCAAATCTTTTATAAGGTTCCATGATGCTTAGCATTCGCTTCCTCTGTAGACAGAAGCTGACAGCTCACTGTCATTTGGAACAGAGCCAGTGTCCGTTTGGGTAAGTGTGAGGGTTAATTGAAACATTTCCTGGATGACTGCTGGTCAGAGACATCTTTATATGCGTGTATATGTGAGTGATACTCTATCCTTCTCTCTCTGTCTCTCTTAGTGATGGAGGGATGATGACAGATGAGGTATTGATTTCAGTGTCTGGAATGAGCATGCAGTCACAAATATTCCTGCTTTCTCCGCAGCTCATTCTAAAGAAAAGTAGTTAACTGAGAGAAAAAAAGTGACTATTAGAGAAAACAAATGAAAGAATGTTCGGTGTCTGAATCTGTGCTGAATAGTTTGGGTTATAAAGTGTACCCTGAGCTGCTGCAGGATCATTTGACTTTAAGAAAAGACTAAAAGAAATATTATTTTTGTCATTTAGGGAATTTGTGTCATCATTACTAACAAAATAAAAAATAATAAGCATTTTTATGATTAGTGTGTTTTTAATACTCTAATACTGGATGCAAATCTTGTTATAAAAATGTCACTCTGCTTCAGCCTGGACCAGGATTTATAACTGGGATAAAAACACAAACAGAAGACTGAACTCACTGTCAAAGATTTTTGTCTACTCCCAGTCTCTTGGAGCACAGAGTGAAGGAAAACAAACACTACAGAGAGAGAGAGAGAGAGAGAGAAGAGAGAGAGAGAGAGGAGGGAAATATTGGGTCAAATTAATTAATTAATTAATTAATTATTAATTACCCATGACCGCTTCTGTGTGATGACAAGGCAATACACTTCCACAAGTCATACACATCGAACACACTCAAACACATTGCTAAATCTCTAATTGGTTGGCAAGTTCTTGATTGTGACAATTGTGAAACTTTCTCAAGGAATAGTGTGAATTGTGTAATTAAAACTAACAAGTTTCTGAAGAAAATGTCAGTTGTGCTTTCCTGTGTAAAACTCACTGCCATGAAGCTATTGAGATGTTCCCAGGGTTTTGCTGTATAATTGCTATGTTGTTTTTTGGTAGTTGTTTACTGAGGGGACTTTTTTAGTAACCATGAGGGTTGTGTTTAGGGTTAGGGGATGGAATATACAGTTTGAACATGATACATTTTGGTCAATCGGATCACAAGTAGACGAGGGAGACACATACCCGTTTCCACCTTGTATTTTAATCCATCTCTTTTGTGGTTTATGGTCAGGTATATAAATATATATATACGACGGAAAAACATACGGAGTGCAGCAGCTTTCATTTCTGCTCTGATAGACGAAAGACCATGCCAAACACTGTGAAATGGTGAGAGAACATTGTGCTTGGTACATTTTTGTCTTCAAATCAAATTTGGGCCTTCAACCTATAAAGTTTAAATCCCATCTGGCTAACGTGCTTCACATGATGTTTACGAATTAGGTCAGTAGGTGGAGAGTATGTGGTCTTTTGCGCCATTCAGACTCAACCACATGAACGTTTCCACTACGAAAGCAATCCAGTCGAATGCGTTTTTGACTACCTCTGGAAGTGGTAGAAAATTAACAAGCTCGAAACCTTTTACACCTCGTTTACACCTGTATTTAGCGTCATTCACTTGAGATTCGATCGACCAAAATGCATCTTGATACCAGGAAATAGGGCTTTCATGTTGAAGGGTTAGTTTACCCCAAAATGAAAATCGTGTCATTTGTCCCTCGCCCTCATGCCGTTCTACACCCGTAAGACCTTCGTTCATCTTTGGAACACAAATCCAATTGCTCATTGAGGCCTCTATTGCCAGCAAGGTTGCAATAGTTCAGGTGACTTTGACAGTTTGATACGTGAACAACTGATCACAATCAAAACAAAAGATCCGTAAATGTTTGAAGCAGTGATTCTTGTTAGTAATGGTAGTACTAGAATGCTGATATTTTGTTCCTGTGTAGTTATTCACTAGTGATGGAACAGTATTCTAAAGTGTTACACATGTGCTTTGGTATGTTAGTCAACACATGAAAGTGTCATCTAAGTGTACTTCTTTAAAGCATGGAAAACAATTATTAAAACATAATTCATTAAAATACACTTTAAATTAACTTTTAATTTGACGTTATTGCAGTGCACTTTTTCTTGAAGGTGTACTCCTCTTTAAGTACACTTAAGAGGCCTTTTTTTCATTAATATTATATAATTTTTTAAATCATATTTTTAAGATTTGAAGTACACTACAAGTGCACATTCAATGCAATTAAGTTTTTTTTATTTTTCTTTTTTTTTTTTTTTTTTGACTAAGGCATTAAGTGTAGCTGTAAGCTGATGGCTCGGATTAGATGCTGTAAATGAAGCCATCAAAACCTTCAAATAACAGAGTGTCTCAGAGTCATAGTTTTTACTATTAGGATAAAGTTTGGTCTATTTTACAGTTTATACAGGCCATGAATGGCCCATTTCAACAGGAAAGGTAGCCTGACTGACATGAAAAGTGACCAAACAGTTTGGTTTGTGTTTATATTATTTTGAGAAGCTGGAAAGACTGTTGTGAAAATTGATCTTTTTGGCATTTTTTGTGTGTGATTTGCATCAGACAGTTGCATCAGACACTTGACGTACTGTGAGCAATCTATGGCAGATATTTATCGATTTAAAATTTGAGGTTTTGGTTAAGGATTTAGTTAACCTTTTGGGACATTTTTCAGCATTGTTGCCTAATGTATGGCTAGGATAGACACACATACAATCTCATAAATGCTCCATGCTCATTTCTCATTAGACGACACAGTCCTCACAAGGGGAAACAGGCCAATGTGTGAAAGAATATGTCAGCGTTTAACACATTTAACACCAAAATCAGCGACGTGCTAATTTCCCAGCAACACCCCTTCAAATGCTGTTGACCCCTTTCCCCTTTTCCCCAGTGGTTTTTCATAAGCTGGGTTTACATGGCCGCTGGCATCCGTTTAACTCAATTTTGAGAGTTGAAATGGTGATAGACATTAATCTGTGCCCCCCCCCTCCTCCTCTCTCTAAGTGTCTCTTTTCAGGTCTTGGCTGAGCTGGAATGTTCTGGTGTTAAGGCTCTCTAAGGAAATCTGTCAGATCTGTTAGATTGGCGCTTCAGGGTTTCTGCTCGTCACGTGCGCTCCGGTTTCTTTCAGCTTTCACAACATTCCTCTTTTGAGCGTCATTTATAATCTCACTTCAGTAAAGATGACAGTGGGTTATATTACTCCCACACTGACTCACATCAACTTGGTTCCCCTCCTCCTCCTCTGTCATTTGAAACAGATACAGAGTGTGAGACTTTGAAAAGTGCATATTAGAGGGTTAATGGACATTCTTTGTTTCTCTGTGTGCTGTATATATCAAAGTTATGAATGTTTTAAATGACTCTCAGTGGGTCAGCTCACCACACACTGCTTCTGTAGCCAAGGTTCATTTCTATTTAAATGAGTTTATTACTGTGGATAATGTAACTTGACCAACCTGAACTCACTCATAGGACCTGATACATTTAAAATGTCTCATCCATTATTTATATAGACCCAACCATATAAACTGGAAATGGTGAAAGAGGTTGCTTATCTAAATCAAATGACATCTCACCTGCTTCTGAATATACGCTGTAGATCTACATGTACTGTATGGCTCTTCACCATGTTTTAATATAGTAATCGTAGTTTGCACCAGGAGAACATAATTACTGCAGATGTTGTTATGATAAAACTGTGGTAACCATCAGTAATCACTGTCATAATAAAATAATAAAATCAAGATGACAAAAAATATTTATATAAAACCAACGAGCTTCTGTTTACAGTAGCAAGTTTGCATGGCAACTGTTTTATTTGAGGGCCACATGGTGGAATCTATTGGCAGTGCAATTATTTGCTATTTTCCATGTCAAAAATAAATTTATTCTGCTGTTTTTAGATGCAAAGAAGTGTTCTTTGTGAACAAGCCCCATATTTTATATCCTTAATCCTACTCAATACCTAAACTTAACAACTAACTTACTATTAATAAACAGTAATTACAAGTGTATTGAGGCAAAAAATCATAGTTAATAGCTACTGTAGTTGAAAGTGAGAATTGGACCCTAAACTAAAGTGTGACCCAAAAAATAAATAAATAACAGAATGTCTGTTTTAACCTCAGTGGTTTTGAATATAGGGTTTGATCAGAATATCTTTTTCAGTCAACAGCAGAAATGAGTTGAATTCCTCCTTAGCCTCTTGTGTATATTACTTAAAAGATGATACTTCAAGTCAGAGAGTTTGTGTGTGTTTGTGTCTGGAAATTCTCTCATGCTGTAATAATGAGAAAGCTCTGTGTCGTGACCCCGAGGTGTGCTGCATGAGTCTGATTGTGTAGATGACACTGGCTGGGCTGCAGTAATGTGCCGGTGAGGATCGACTGCGGTCTCAGTGTCAACAAGCTGTAATTAACACAGAGCTGAAAAACAATGAGGGACAACAGACAGAAAAGACCTCCATTCTTCACAGATAATTACAAAGCAGAATGTTGACTTTGAACATTGTTTGTGATCTTACCCCACAATACAATGAATGTGCAACTGATGGTCTTCGCGGAGACTTAAAGACAGATGTTTCCCATGAGCTGACAGACAGACCTTTGCCCTTTGTCTTTTAACTTGCAACAGTACGAAAGCTGCATCATGATTTCTAATTTCAAGACATCAGTGGAAAGCACAGTAAAATGACTGTCAGAAAGTCCATCTGTTCATCATCAGCATTTTTCATGGGCATTTTTTTTTTGGAAGGGGATTTGAGGATATTCTGCTGAAGGAATAAGATATTACACAGACTAGATCAATCGAGTGCACTTTTGATATAAATATTACAAGATAAGATCAACTATATCCAGTAGAAACAGTTGATCTGAGAGAAAATGTAGTAAAATGCAGTTTCCAGCTGAAAAAGGGGTAGTAAAATGCCTGTAACAAAAACTTGCATCCCTTTTCACAAGTTATGATTACAGAGGCACATTATCAATTTATAAAGACATGCATAGAAAAATCTAGGTTACACTTTATTTTGATGGTCTCCTCTAGACATTCTGTTGACCATATGGGCTATAAGTACAGGACATATCAACTTTAGAGTATACGTTTAGTATTCGTTTTATTAGTAGACTCTTAAGTTATAGGGCAAGTAGAATACGGGTTTGGGGTTATAGGGTTAGGATTAGGGTTAGAATAAAATGACATGTACTTGCAAAGTTACTTACAGTTAGTAGAATGCATGTTGGGGGACCATCACATTAGAGACATCACATGAGACAGTTAGCTCATGAGACGAAATGAGACACGAGATTGGGTTCATGAGATGAGACAAGATATTTGCACAGTATTAAGAAATCCTCATTGACAAAATTCATTACTGGAAAAATAGTCTGCTGGTGCATTTTGAAATGTTTTAGCTAATCATCTTGCAATGATATGAATTATCATATGCATTGAGAGACATCAATATACAAGCACTGTGAAAGGTTTTGCCACAAACTCAAGCATTTACCTTATCTATCTTATTACTACTAGCTTATCTCAGACCTTACAGTACAAAAATTATGAGTGTTTATTTTCTTATTATTATTCTTATTTAGTGGAAACAAAAAGTGCAACCAAAGTGTAATCAAAGTGCTCTCTCAATATTCAAAGTACAAACAGAAACCAAAACAGAGACCAGAGCTAAGACGCGGTTACAACTACACAGTCTATTCACTTGACAGGCTATTGAATGTAGCCTAATTTGCATGCATCAGGGTGCTTGTGTTTTACTTTCGCCTTCGAATTAGCGATCACACATACTCTGTGAATAGACAGCGGTGTTGTTGAGTGCACATTCTATAAGATAAGACATTTATCAGATGCTTAGGCTTAGTTGTGCAACAAATCCTCAGCCATGGTCTTGTCAGTCATCTCACCTTACACTTATTATGTGATCAGTGAACTGTGATTCCTGCTGTACTGTATGTGACTGCAGCTCGTGCTGGATGAGCAGCGCAGATGTTTACAAAAGTTTACAATTATCCATTATCCAACTGCATTAAATGGTTTTTTATTTCTATAAAAAAAGCTAAGTGAAATTGGGTAATGTAAATTTAGCAGTGGCATATTCTATGCTAGTTTCACCCTCACGCTCCGTCATGGAGATATCGTGAGATAGCTTTTACCTCAAAGAGAAATCTTGTTACATTTTAATATCATCACATTAATATCACACCCCTAATTTTCCTGTTTGCATCACACAGCTTCTCTGATGTAGTAAACTTGCTCAATAGCTCGCCTGGTACAGCATTGCACTTACTCTTGTACGAGTCCTGTGAAAAACAAGTCAGGATAATAGATCTCAGATACAAGTAGAAACAAATTACAATGGCAAGGTTGCTTCAGCGTTTTTTTCTCACGTTTGCTTTTGTTAACATTATTGGTTAGGTTTAGGGTTTAATGTGGGGGGTACATTAATTTCAGACACGACTGAGCATTAACAGTTTATCATTTCTGAACTACCAAGATATGCGTTGTAACTTTTCACAGAGATTCATGTTCATCGGTTTCGGATTCATCTGAACGTGCTTTTAGCAGCACTCACTGGACATTTCACTTTTTTAAAGTGTCACGAAATGTGCAAGAAACTACATTATATCATTTGACATAAATGTCACTGTGTTTTTTTGTTGTTGTTGTTGTTGTTTTGTTTTGTTTTTATGATCCTGGGTCGTTTTCCTTCTTTTGATGGTACTGTGGAAGCTGAACAGTTTAAATGTTAAATGAATTCCCAGGTCTCGTTTAGGGAATATGCTAGTATTTTTCTTTCTCTGTTCTATGTTTGCATCTCTCTTGAGATTGGGTCACCCTGTGAGACTCAAAATTTGTCTCAAATCTCAGTATGAACACCTTGCAAATGCAGTGGAGGATATACTAAACAGATGTTTCTCAATAAATCTATCTTACAGCAATCCAGTAGCAGACCCTCTCAGAGACTCACCTGTGCAACTGGCAGAGAACCATACAACCAAATGCTACAAACACAACTGCTCAGTGCGAGTTGGCACCGTTCTTTCACATTGATATGAATGTGTGATGTCTCAGTATATATGAAACATCCTTGGATTCCCTCTGATCATTTTTAGAGCTCCATGTCTGTGTTAAATAAAGCAACACCTGCTGTCTTGTTGCAGTCATTTAACTCCCACGTTTGTCTCCGGGGAAGGCTAGGGCTGCTGGAGAGATCAAGTGAGTCTCTTCTGTCGTAGGGAAGCTGCGAACAAGCGTTTAACCACCTGGCCACTCTCAGTAATTACTATAACAGTTTCAATGCTTCAGCTGGGATGAGGCCAGGATGTTGTAGTTGATGTTTTCATATATGTTGTCTACAACCATTACAGAATTTATTCAAATGTTGCAAATGATTTTTACTTTAACCCTCTTAAGGTTTTTATTAGTTTACATTTACACTTAATTGAATCATTCACCCAAAGTGGAAAATTCTGTCATCATTTACTCACCAACATATTCCAAACCTGATTTGCATTAAAAATAAAGCTTAAATTTAAGACTAATTGAATTACGTTTTTAAATACATTGGATATTTCATATTTACATATAAAATTTCCATCTATTTACATTTTTTTCCATCAACAGTTTTACCATAAATGTTTACTAATGTTCACATAAATGAAACAAGATAGCCGCAAACAAAGAAAAAATAAAATTTTGTAAAATTAAATCAAATAAATCAAGGTGATAAATGTTTGTATCTATTTGACCATTTGGTTTGCAGTGGAACATGCACTATTTAATCGGTTAAAATGTATGAGATCAAAACAAATGGGATTTATTGATGACAAATATATAAAACTGGTTATTGTGTATTTAAAACACATTCAATTCATTAGTACTAATATAGAAATATTACCTGTTTCATTTATGTATTGTTGACAAATATGCATCACATTTAGGGGCCAGATTTTACTAAACAGCTTGCACCAGCACAAACACTCTTTTGCCGTTAACAAACTACTGTCAGGATTTACTAAACACACACAGTGAAAAATTAGCGCTGAAAAGGCATGGACAGTTATTTTTGCGGCTGACCTTACTGCATATGCATTTGTAGGAGTTTTCGTTTCAGATGCAACCTTTCATGGTTGGACAGTATTTAAATGAATCATGCAAGATGATTTACTAACGTTAGCGCTTGTCAGGTTACTGGTATTTGTGCCATTATTTACCACCCAAAAAAGCATGTCTTAAACCAGATGCTAATTTGTGCTGCTCTTGGTAGATTATGAAAATGTTCCGGCTGCATCTGTGTTCTTTAATTTATGCATTATCAGTAGATCATGCACAGAACTTTTTTTCCAACTAAAAGCATAACATTTTTTATGCATTTTGGCCATTCATTTACACAACAACAGCATTTTGGGACCTGAAAACACAACTTTTTGAAAATGTAGCTCAAAGTGCAAGTTTTTGAAAACAATAGCCTTCTCATATCCGTGTTAACTACGAAAACACAAATTTGTGAAAATGGTGACATCAAGCACAGGCATATTACGTGTTTAGTCTATAGACATGTAGTGCTTCTTTACAAAGTGACATCGCCAAATACTGGTCTGACAGCAGAATACAGCTCTTTCTGTCATTTTTGTGGATCCGTGTGAACGAGGATCATTTTGACAGTGTTGTTGGAAAAACACAAACTATCTGTTTTTAGTACATTGTTGTCTTTTTAACATACCCCATGATGCCAAATGTCAAAACTGGGGTTCACCAACACCTGTGGTTTCATGAAGGAGAGGTTTGGGAGTTAATGAAGAGCTTAAAAAGCTAATGATTAAATAATTCAAATGTAAAAAAAAACAAAAAAAAAATTCAAACATCAAAGTACCATGAGCATGCAAATGTGTTTTTAAATTCCTGAAAATTTCAACTCTTTCAACAGCGTTTTTGTTCATAAGAATTAATAAGTGCTTTGAAAGATTTGTGCTTTTAAACCTCACAGAAAACCTTGTCTCACAGACTTGAAAGACTAGTCAATGAAGGAATGTTTTGAATCCAAATTGTTTCTTTAACAGATTCTCCTTACTTTACTTATTTATGTAGATACAGTAATAGAATAATATCTTTAAAGCCTTTAGGCGGTAACATTATGCCTGGAAACACACACACACACTTACATCAGTGGCCAGCTCTCTCTGTTCACTGGTATATGATCTCAGCCTCAGTGTCAAGCTGCTCTCAGATCAGTGCCTGGTTGTCTGGCAGCCGCTCGACCAACAGATGGGCAGCAGACTGAGTTTCACAGAGAACACGTGTGTGCTGGAGGGAGAGTGTCACGATGGAGCCAGTTCCTGATCTCAGACCAGGACTGTCACAACAGGGTTTGATCTGCAGTAATGGAGCAGAGGACTGTGATTTATGCAAACCAATGCCCTGACAATGATGTCACACACAAGCATACACAGTAATGGGTTTGGTTTGATATCTTCGTGAGTTCCAAAGGCGTAATGGTTTTTATACTGTACAAACTAACACTCATGAAATGTCCTCATAAAACATGTTTACATCATAATACCAGTGTAATACCCATCTCATTATACAAATTTGTGTCCTCATAAATCATGAAAGCAAGCACACATTGACTTTTTATCATTGTTAGAGCCACGCTCTACTGTTTGAGCTCTACTTTGTTAAAGTGCCTCTATTGTGCTTTTACAGAAATTACCTTTAATGCAGTGTGTAATATTGTTGTTTGTGAATATTAAAGGTCTGCAAAGTTTAAAGATTGTCTTCCAAAAAAAAAAAAAAAAAACCGAGTCATCAGTAATTCCAGTCTTACTTCTGTAAATTACCTACACGGAACAAATTTGTATAATGCCAGCCTATGGTCTTCATTGGCTGCCTGTGAAGAATGTCTATTTTGACGCACTCTCAAACACAGCGATACCACAGCAGTATAAGCTACTGTTGTCTTCATTTTACTGACGATGGCTTCACTAAAATCTCAACGAGGTACCAGTTTATTTAGACCAACTTGTTCCTCTGAATCACAACTTGTAAGTATGATTAATAATTGATGTATATATTGATATTTATATTTAGGTGACCTCCAGTATACAATTAGGAACTTTAAGTAAGGGATAGTGCACATCCAGCCGGTTGTTGTCCTAGAATAAACCCCCGACAGGGTCTTGCATCTCCTGAGTTTATTCTGAGATAACTGGCTTGATGTACATTATCCCACTTATTACACGGCTACTTGCCACATAGGTAAACAATTTGACATGAAATATTGATCTGAGGGGTGTCTAAATATTTTATTAGCTCTTTAAATGCAAAGCTTCCAAGGAGAGAGCAGTTGCTAGTGCAAACTAGATGGACATTTAAGAGACACAGTACAGTCATACCACATATTACCGCATTCATACAGCATAAGTAATTATGGAGATAAGAGATATTGATCTGAGATAAAACTGATTTAAAATCATACCCGTTTCTTGTTTTATAATCCATTACAGTGAACAAAATAGTCACAAACTGGCAACAGCTGCGTTTGTATGAAACGAGAGAACAAATACTATACTAGCAAAATCTCACCGAGTTTTAATATTTTATTATCTCACCAAATGCAAAATTTCCACGACGAAAAAATATTCCTAGCAAGCGTATAGCGCTGCTGACTTCAGCACATTTGAGCCTGTGTTAACTGTTTTTAGCAGATGTTATCGGGGAATAACATACAGGTGAATGGCACGATTGACCAATCAGAATCAAGTATTCCAGAGCCGCGTAATAAAATAGCATGATGGGGCACTTTAAAAGTTGTTGTGAAGTAGACTTGTTTTCTTAAGAATTGCTTCTGAGTATAGCGGTTGCTCCTTTGCATTGTTATTTTGATGTTAATAAAAGATTTTTCACAAAAATCTGGTTGTGCCAAAGGTGATTTAATTGCAGCACCTTCTCAATCTCTCCTCTCTGTGCAGTAAAACACAAACAGACAATTATCAGCAACACTTTCTCTTCTACCTCTCTGCTCTAATGACATCGCAGGAAAGAGCTCACATTTACACATATAGATCCATATTATATATAATAATACAAAATATATTATGTCCTCTTCAGGTTGGTGGAGAGCTCCTGCCTCAAGTGGAGGAGTTCAAGTATCTTGGGGTTTTGTTCACGAGTGAGGGAAGGAAGGAGCGTGAGGTTGACAGACGGATCGGTGCAGCTTCTGCAGTAATGCGGTGGATGTACCGGTCTGTCGTGGTGAAGAAGGAGCTGAGCTGCAAGGCGAAGCTCTCGATTTACCGGTCAATCTACGTTCCTACTCTCACCTATGGTCATGAGCTTTGGGTCATGACCGAAAGAATGAGATCCCGGATACAGGCGGCCGGAATGAGCTTTCTCCGCAGGGTGGCAGGGCGCTCCCTTAGAGATAGGGTGAGGAGCTCGGTCACTCGGGGAGGAGCTCAAAGTAGATCCGTTGCTCCTTCACATCGAGAGGAGTCAGCTGAGGTGGCTCGGGCATCTGTTTCGGATGCCTCCTGGACGCCTCCCTAGGGAGGTGTTCCGGGCATGTCCCACCGGGAGAAGGCCCCGGGGAAGACCTAGGACACGCTGGAGAGACTATGTCTCTCGGCTGGCCTGGGAACGCCTCGGTGTCCCCCCGGAAGAGCTGGAGGAAGTGTCTGGGGAGAGGGAAGTCTGGGAGTCTCTGCTCAGACTGCTGCCCCCGCGACCCGGCCCCGGATAAGCGGTGGAAGATGAATGAATGAATGAATGAATACAAAATATAAACAATAATAATAATAATTAATAATCAATTATGATCATCAGTTGACTGCATGTCATTCTTATATAAAATAGTTCAAAACTGCATTACAGTGTTTCTTGGATGCACACTGCATCTTATCTACAACAGTTTCTCTTTTGCCTGTTAACTACAAAATACATATGTAAGTACACTAGGTAGTTAACCACACAACGATGCAATGTCCACACCAGGCTGCCATTTAATGCAATATACTATTCACCATTAACGGCACTCGAATAAATTTCATTTAACCAATTGGCCCTTCGTACACAGTTTGATTGACAGGCGATTTGACCAATCATAACCCCAAGTCTGTGATTTTGTCTGACAAAGCAGTCAGAGGAGTATAATAGTTGATTAACATTGGTGAACCTGAACTTCAAAATTTGTGTCTTTCCGCACTTGAAACAACGTTCCTTCAGATGTTCATTTGTGTTTATTTGATGCTATAAATGAACTAGTATTGTAACGTGTAGACTAGGACGAAGGCACGAAGACGAAGGGTTTTACGTAAAACAGTTTAATTATCATCCATAGGAATATATACAGGAAACAAGCAGGTAACATCCACACATATAACGTTAAGAACCGACAAGGACTGGACTGACACAGAGGGAATAAATACAGAGAAACACAAGAGGATAACGAGCGGGGCACAGGTGACAGGCATGACTAATTACAACACACAGCTGAAGACAATGAACTAATGATGAGACAATGACAGATCGAAACCAAAACAAAGACCACGTGACAAATGACAGGACTAAACTAAACAACAGTTCATGGGTGTGACAAGTATGAAGAGATGATCGGTTCACGAGCCTCTTGAAGGAGCTACAGCGATCTGTCACGACATTAAAGAGCCACTCTACAGTATTAATTGTTTAAAATTACGATAAATTGAATATGAAACTATTTCATATGTCTGTTGACGCGTTGTCAGTGTCCTCTTTGCTCCGGGATGTGTATTTCACACTCCATGAGAACATGATGTGTGGCATGAATGCGCATGGCTTGTCGGACAAAGCAACAGTAACTAAAGGGGGCGGGTCTTTGCGAAGGGTCAATTGATAACTCAAACTAATGGTCAAATATAGCAACACGTGGAATACTTTTTCATAGTTGATCTTTTAAACATGATATGAATATGACATGCCTATAAAACAATTTAACATGAGATGAGCGGAGCTCATGAAATCGTACCTCTCCTCTCTAATGACATCGCAGGAAAGATGACTTCTGATTCTGCTGCAATTTGTACCTCTACATATGACTTCAGCCGATGTGCATACTGTGACTATTACTTTTAATACGAGCTCACAACCTTCTTTCAAAATAAAATACTCCCGAACAAATACAAATTAAAAATAAAATTAAATGAAAGAAATAACTTAATATTATAATCTGGTGTAACAACATACCCCTGCTACATGAGCTTTCTGATGGATTTATCCTCTCACAGTGGATGGCAGGTGTCTTCCGTTAGCAATGAAGGCTTGCAGTCTGTGTTATAGGTTAACCCATGTATTTCCTGTAGACTCTCCCTCATATTCTCAGTCAGACAGCTCCTAACTAAACTAAATTGGGAATTTTTTTTACAGATGCTTAAAAGCAAATTCTATTAGAAAATGATAGAGGTGATGGAGTATTTTCAGAGATATATAACTATTAATCGCATCCTGACATCAACTCTTAACGTAAATTATTCAAGAGTTTGGCAGTCTGGACTGGCATTTTCTGACACAACAGACTTTGACAGTCCCCTCATGGTCTTAATGGGGAAGACTGCCACTGTATCCATGGAGATTTCCAGTATTCCATAAAGTGGGAGGAATTGGAAAATGATTGACAGGTTCTGAATGCTCCTTTGCCCTGTTACCAGATGATTGACACCAGTGGCGAAAGGCGTGGGGGGAAAATGGATTTTGTGAGGTGTGTGTGACATTTTGATTTACACACACACACACACACTGGCTCAATTTAACCTTGCCCCATTTCCCATCTGAGATTTATCCTCTAATGCAGTGAAGTTAAGTGTCAGTGTGGGTAAATACATGCTCTCTCTCCTAGAAAATGTTCTGCATGTGTCCTTTCGCTCTGTGTTTGGTCAAGGCCCATTAACTCCACACAGCAAAGAGGCTTCAATATGACATCGCCTGAATAGCAATAGCATTTCAGCTCATGCCTCAATGTCAGCTATATTTAGAGAGCCGCCTTCAACTTCTCACAGTCTTCCATTCTTGGCTTTTTCAAGTTGTGTTTATAAACGGATACTTCCAGCTGTAAAATCTAAATGGATGAGCTACGCCATGACATAACCAATAAAATCACATTGTAAAAAGTATACAGTTAAAAAAAAATATTGAATTAACTTGATGAAAATGTTTTTCTTAATAAAAAATTTTAAGAAAGAATTATAAAATCAGAATTGCGAGATCAAAACTTAGAAAAAATTATATTTACGATTATTGTGTTGCTTCTGAGTGGTTTTAGTGTGTTGCTTTGTGGTTGCTAGCATGGCCTGGGTTGTTGCTAGAGCATAAGTTAGATGTTAGAGTGTTCTTGGTGGTTGTTTGGTAGTCCCCTTGAAATTATTTTTTCATCTTTTTTTGTTCTTTTCTTGGGGTAAATTTGTAAGTCTGAATACTCGGAAAAGTAATAGACCATCTTTACTCAACAGGGTTTATGCGAAACCAGTTAAACACCAACATTTAACACAGGAGTTTTTTGTAAATATCATGTTTATTTGATCACTTTTAAGTTTTTTTTTTTTTTTTTTTTTTAGACCTAGCAATACTCAACAATCGATGTAAAATCAGTGTAATGCATGAGCTCTCATGGCTTATTGCTTCAGCAGTCTGTTTTGTTTCAGAGGTGTTGTGTTCTTGGCTATACAGTGTTACTGCTAAATGACAAATGACTTCCTCTCTTGGGAGGATTCACCCTTAGTCAGGATTGCTACCATCACGCGTTTCTCTATGCCTGTATTCTCTAATGTCCTGCGAGAGGCTATGAATCTGATTAGTGTCTATTTAGTTTCCATGAAGACAGTGAAATTTTGCACATATGTAATGTCAGCTTTTCCTGTCTCTCCAATGGGCATCAGCTCTAATTACCATGGCAGCAGAAACACTGAAAGCACTTTAGTGATAGTAGCCTTGTGAGCATCTTGCCAGAATTACATATGTATAAATTCATGACAGCTCAGTGCTCAATGATTTTAGATGAGTGAAATTAAGCTTTATATTAAGCTGTTTTTACCGTTTCGGTCAACTTTTTCTTTAGGATTCATTGATATGCAGTTCTGGATCTGGAATTTGACTGATCGCTTCAACATATATCATGTACCCAAGCATGTATCAGTGATTAATAACCCCAAAGCTCACAGTAGGTCTGTCTTGAAAGGCGGCGATGAAATCATTAAAAATCAGTTACTCTGTGGAGAAAATTAATGGGATTTTTAATGGAACCCGGCTGTTTGTATTTCTGATTTATGCAAATCAAGTGATGAAGAAAAGAAAATAAACTTTTCTTCAAATGAGTTTTTGGATGATGAGTTGTGCAGATTATGTTCTTGTTTGCTCTGCACGGTTCCCCCTCTTGCAGGCTGGAGAGTTTTAAGCACTTACATTATGCATTCTTTTCTGTACGCTGGGTCTTGTGGACTTATGAAACGTCATCAGTCGCTGCCCAAGCACTGTTCCAATTCAAAGTTCATCACCAAGTGCAGTTCAAATCCCTGTATGCATTCTTACTCCATACCATTTAATTGAGGATGCATCAGGAGATGCCTTACGCAAGCTCGAGAGAGCCAGGTATCCCAGAATGCATCTCGCAACCAGCAAGTGAAGAATTTTAAAAATTCTACTGCTATTGTATCATGAAATATAGTTTTCAGGTGAAAATGAAGTGGTTTACTGGAGACCTATTGGAGACCCTTTTCATAAGATGTAATATGAGTCTCTGGTGTGCCCAGAATGTGTTTGTGAAGTTTCAGCTCAAAATATCCCACAGATCATTTATTAAAGCTTTTGAAATTTGCCCCTATTTGGATGTGAGCAAAAACATTTAATGTGTGTCCCTTTAAATGCAAATGAGCTGCTGCTCCCGGCCCCCTTTCCAGAAGAGGGTGGAGCTTTAACAGCTCACGCTTCGGTTGCTCAATAACAACAAAGTTGGAGAATCTCACGCAGTTAAAATGAGGATTGTCAGTAACGGTTTTCAGCCTTACATTATTCAGTCGAACACTGATGGAGAGACAACTTATAACTTTTAGAATTAAACTGGAAATTTCTTAATGGTTAGTAGAGAAATTTATGTAGCTGCTATGGAGTTAATTCAACTCATCGACTAGAATGTGCCGTCATGTTAATTTTGTACATAATTAGATAATTTTTTTATGATAATAATAAATATAATTAATTTTATTAGTATATTATTTCATAATTAGATTTTGTGCAAATCCAGCATTGAATTGACCCTTGTTTGTGAAGCAGTCCGCCATAAAATTATGGCATGATAACAACGCTATACTACAACAACTGTCCCTCTTCTCTAAAGCAGCTCAACATCACCCCATTTGTTGCGTGTTCATGGGAGCAGGGTTTATGTCAATTTTGGGGTTTGTGACCAACTCAGGAAGAAGCTTGTTGTATGCCCTACCAGTTTGTTGTAGTCCTTAAACAGTGAAATATTTAAAAGAAAATATCTCCCTTGCATTGAACTTTGAGCATTGTATTTTACACACCCCTTTAAAGCTCAAATATGTGGTTTAATTATAAAGATAATGCCTATTTGAAAAGTTGTTATGTTTTTGTGAGAATCCAGGCGACCACAGGGTGCTCAGTGCACATGTAGCCCACCAAGAACAGCCTTACTTCGGCTAGTCCTTCTGATATTTGTTGCTCGCTCTGGTGTCTGTAATGGTTAAATATGACATATAATTCATCTTGTGTATATCTGATGAACAATCTTTGGTCTCAAGAATCTATTATTTCTCCAAGGCATATCATTTTGGCTGAGAGCAAAGTTAAATTTTACAACTTTATTTATTTCTTATATATATACCATACTAGAGCACTGACTTTGTACATTTGGCTGAGTTGGTTGCTTGTCTTTATTTCCTATTGTATAAGCTTCTTATACTTTATGCTTATGCTTTTACAATGGCTAATGTTAGTTAAAACTAACATTTAACAAAAACAGCAGGGTTGGGTTTTGTCATATTTGACTTTATTGTACATATATACAATGAGTATATATGCACATATTGCCTGAACCACATATTAATGTGTTTCATATTTTAAAAATGAAAACAAAAGGAGGCAGGGTTGTATATTATATTTTGTTTTATTATAAATATTCATACAGTGAAATTAATCAAGTATGCACGCGTTGCCTGAACCATATTTTTGGCTATAAATGTGTTTAATATTTTTTTAAAAATGAAAAAGAAAAAAGGTAGGGTGCTGTATTACATCATATTTCGTTTTATTGTCGAACTTGCCAAGTCACACCAGTCTGAACTTATATACTTGGTGCTGAGAAATTATTTTAGTTTGTGAGAAATACAGTAAATTACCACAATCTTTAAGGTATCATAATGTTGCGGCCTACCTTTTGGAAAAGCCATCATGCAACTATGATGCCTAAAATGCTGTATTTCTAGGCAGCTAACTAGGTCTAGAGTCTAGCGAGAGGAAACTCTTAATGAGATGTGTGGTTTCTGAGTTGATCAAAAATTAAATATTTCTGAGAGTCATGGTATAGCAGCCGTCCTATCCTGTGGTTCGTATGTATTCCCTCGCTATCTGCCATATTAACATATCCTCAAAGCTTATGCATAGTTTTGGAGGAGAAGAAAAGAATGAAGTTGCGATTTTTCTAGAATATACCATATCCTGACATTTATCTCAATTAACATCAGTCAGCATTTCTTAATAAATACTTGACATCTGGTAAACAGATAGTAATGCAGTATAGGTAGTTTCAGTAGTTTTAGAGTGTGTATCAAACCTCAGAAATATGGTATCACTAATGAGTGGTGACAGTTTCTCTGTGGATAACAAGCTTTCCCAGAGAGACTGATTCCCACTTGGGATATCAGGTTCCCCCAGGTAGCTTTGCATCCGCTCTTCACCAGCAGGAAAAAACTAATGAGGGGTGATCCGGCATTAGCATAGCATTCAATCTACTGTTGACAGTCCTGTTCATGTAGCTGCAGCATTCGCAGGGGAATCCCAATTTATTCAGAGTGTTACTGAGACCGCCAGGACAGACGGGAGCTGTTCATGACGGGTCAAAAAAAATCTGGATGTTCCCTCAAATTATTCCTGGAATATTTTGTTTCTGATGTATAGTACCTTCATGGTTGGTGAATTTCAGCACTGGATGCAATTGTTACTGACAATGATAATGTTTTGGGGTTTCTTAAACTTTTTTTGGTACTTCCATATTTTTTTTTACGTTTACCATGGTATTGTTTGAAATACTTTGCAGTACAATGTACAGTAAATAGCAGAGTACATCAAGATGGTACTCATTTAGTACCATTGTATATGTCAAAGTATTATCATCTGATACCACGGTACTACCACTTTTGTAAGGAGTACCAGACAATATGTGAATGTATTCTTGCATGAGGTCATCAAACCCATTATTTCATCTGAAGATGTGAGATGGAATTTCAGATCTCTTGTTTTGGGGTTTTGGTGCAACAGCTGCAGTGAACTAATTTATTTGTTCCTGAGTTTCCTCTTGTGCAAGAACGTGAACCCAGGAGAATGCACATGCCTGGCTAGTTCATTGACATACTGTTTACACCTGGTAGTAACATCTATCCCAGGTGGTCCAGTCTCAAGTGGTAAGCAGAGACAGATTGCAGTTTGCACCTGGTATTAACACACATCTCAAATGCATTTCTCTCAAATTTTCTAGGCCAGAGTCTCTATATTAAAAAGCGTACTAAATATCTGTTGTGTTTTGTGGATGCATATGAAAAAGAAGTGTGCTTAATTCTACTGTGCACTTTGCAGTGTGCTTAAAATCGTAAAAATATGTTTTTAAAAAACTGTACTTACAGATAAAATAAAGTAAAAGGACACTTAGGTGTACTTTGAAAACTTTCATGACTGTTTGGATACTCTGTATTTTACTGTGTCCTTGTCACAGGTTACATGTAGTTACTATAGTAATAACTAGTGTTGTAGTTCTCGAGACTGGTCTTGGTCTTGAGACCGATCTTAAGACCATTTTTTGAAGGTCTTGGCCTTATCTTAGTCTCGGACTAAAAGGACTCAGGATTTTATTTGTTTCAAGACCAGTCAAGACCACAACTGCTGGGATATCACTAAATTGCTGTCTGATTTCTTTGTTAACATCATTCATTTGATTGGATATAAAACTACCTTCTTCAAATGCAATCAATAACTTATTTCTGATTTCAATTATTTTGTTACTGTTGTGCCTGGTCAAAAATTAACAAGGCAGTAAATGGTAATGGAAGTAAATGTGGATCTTTCAGAGGAGTTTGAGGAGTGATAGTTTGTCCTTGGTCTTGACTCGGTCTCGACTTGACTTGGTCTTGGTCTTGTCTTGGTCTCAACCCCTCAATGTCTTGGTCTTGTCTTGGTCTCGACACACATTGGTCTTGATCTTGACTCAGTCTCGACTTGACTTGATCTTGTCTTGGTCTCAAGCCCTCAATGTCTTGGTCTTGATCTCAACACACATTGGTCTTGGTCTTGACTCGGTCTCGACTTGACTTGGTCTTGTCTTGGTCTCAAACCCTCAATGTATTGGTCTTGTCTTGGTCTCGACACACATTGGTCTTGGCCTTGACTCTGTCTTGACTTGGCTTAGTCTTGGTCTTGTCTTGGTCTCAAACACACTGGTCTTGTTCTCAACTTGGTCTCGGATTAGGTGGTCTTTAAATTATGCATAATTCCAACTAAACCTAACCTTACCCACAAATTATCCCTAAAATCAGAGGGAAATGATAAGTGAATAACACTGGTGTAGAAGCACCTAACCCTCGTTGTAAGCCTAAACTTGATATAAAGTGTAAACTTGTCCTTCAAATCTGATTGGTCGATTCGAAGATGTTGATCCAGGAATTTGTACTTGATGAAATCAATTGTATTCACAAATTTGTAACGGAATAAGCTGTAAGCTCCATACTTATCCATAAATCTTTAATCGTTTTAAAAGTTCCTCAGTAATAGTGTGTCCATAACTGCTGGATAACTGTATTTCAGATGGTTTTCATGTAGAGAGGAAACACGGCTGTAGACGAAACATAAAGAGATCCAGCTGGAGAAGTTAAAGTGAAGACAATCAGAGAATCAACTGATTATTAAATGAAAATGTAATGAAAAGCATATGGATTTCTATGTCATTCGTGTAATAGCTTGCAGACACTTGGGTATCCCTTTGTTTTGAAGTTATGTGGTTTCTTAAATCGTTTATAAATTGTCTCCTTTTGGTCTAAATGAAAGCTTTTTCACTGCAAATCAAGATGAAATGAAATCATCATATCAAAGCAAGTGAACAGCTGCATGTCTTTTCCCTCATTAATTAGTAATTAACTGCGGTTTACATGCTGGAGGGAGAGTATGTACGTATTTCGTGTGTGTGTGTTCTGGAATAAAGAGTAGAATCTAACTTGTCCTTATTCAGTCTAAATTGTGTGAATCGGCCCATGACACTGGCCTGTAGTGCTCTGTCTGCGGCATAGGCAGAAGTGTGTCTTTTTTAAAGACTTTGTTTGGATGTCTGTTCAGGTCTAGAGATACATTAGTGTGATCAACATTATGATGAGTGCATTTACAAACAAACACACCCATTGGTGTTGTTAGGTATTCAGATATTCAGAAGTTAGCATAGTTTTGATTAACTCCAATTTACTGTGCTCATAATGACAGTCTCAATATGGTGTGCATAAATTATTGAATTGTATTAAATTATCATTTGCGTTCTCATTAGTATTCCAGTGGTCTCATTAATATTCATAGGCTTCCATGTACATGTTTTTATACTTGGAAAGACACTGATAAGTCCAATGTCAATTTATGTACAGCTTCCAAAGTTCAACCGGAGTACACCCTTGTGAAAAAGAAGTGCCCTTAACTGTACTGAATGTGCACTTGTAGTGTCCTTCAAATCTTTAAAATAAATATTAAAAAAAAACATTGCAGATACTTGCAGAAAATGTAATTAAATAAAATACCACTTAAAGAGAGTAGACTTTTTCTTAACACACTTAAGTGCACTTTAAAAAAAATGCAATAATTACAATTTTACTTTAAATTGTTGTTTTAATAATCTTTATGTAATGTTATTTATAATATATTTATGTAATATGTTTTGAAAATCTTTGTAATGTGTAAATCCGTACATTTAGCAGTACGCTTTACCAAGTCTTACTTAAGTAGTTTAAAATACACTCTTTAGTGCAACTAATTGCATTCAATATAAATTCAAACTATAATATTATTTCATTTCATTCTAAATAGCATTCGAAATCATTACATTTAGTAATAGCACTTAAGTATATTGTTTGAAAAGATTTATTTAAATTTGAGGGCATGAATTCGATACTTTACATAAATAAAGCAAATAATTTATTAATATTTATTTGTGGTGCAGAAATGTATCAGTTTTGTATTGTCTTTTAAAATGTGAAGAAAGTGTGTAAGACCTACACTATACTTAAATATATACACATATTAAATAATAAGTCAATCATGTGTAAGAAATATGAGTGTGTCTCTGTGTTAGAGAGGCTGTTTGTGTTTGTTATACAGATGGAGGCTTTATTGAAATCCGAGTCACTGATTGATTATCTTTTTCTCTCCATCTGTTGTTATGTCATAGAACTCGGTCAGAGAGATTTCATCCAACACTCATACGCACATGCACTGTCTAATGGCCTCCTTCCAGCCATAATCTTTAAAAAAAATGTCAATATGTTTTGAGCTCCTGATTGGTTAGCTTTAATTACTCACCAATCAGAGAGACAGATGATGACTGATGATGTCAGAGTTTGTGCATATATGAGTATATGTTCAGCTGAGAGTTGGTGGTGTCAGATGAGGTCACCACATATGGAGATACCTACGTGGCATGCTGTCTGCCTCTGACATCAGCAGAAAGACAGGTATTTAAACAGGTCACTCACCCCTCTGGTGTCTGTTTGCTCTCATCTGTGTTTTTGACTGTCTGTGTTGGTCTGTCATTCATTTTGAGATTGTGTTAAATGGATAGTTGACCCAAAAATTTTAATTATGTCATCATTTACTAAACCCTCAGGTTGTTCCATTCCTGAATAAATTTCTTTGTTCGACTGTACACACAGAGTTGTTCGAGATCTGTTTGGTTACAAACATTCTTCCAAATATCTTTTTTTGTGTTCCGCAGAACAAAGAAATTTACACAGGTTTGGAACAACTTGAAGGGGAGTAAATGATGACAGAATTAAACATTTTTGGGTCATCTATCACTTGTACAGTGGACCATTTTCACAGATGCGTTTCCACAGTTATTAACTTTGTAAATTTTGCAAAGTTTTTGATATTGTATTTTATTTTTTTAAATGAATGCATTTTGTGTTTTCTTACCTTGGCATTAAACTACAGAAAACGTGTCAACGTGAGTGTTTATAATACAAAAGTAATCTCTCAATATTATTTTTTTTCTTTTGGAAAGTCATAGAAGTACTATAGTTTATTTTTTCTTTTGCAAAAATTTGCATGCAAAAAAATAAATATATATTTGTTGTAGTTTCCGTTCACCAATATTGAAGCTTACTGTATCCAACGCTGACGACTTTCGCTTCTGAGAACCCCAGAAATGTGAAAAGGGTTCATACTATGGCTAGTAATATTTCAAATAATTAACTGGGGATAATAATTTTTGGACGTGTTGTTATATTATTTTATATGAAGTGGAAAAATAAGGATGTTTTTTATGTCTCAGAATATACAGTGGACCAAAAATATTATCTTAGTATCTTAAACTCAAAAAACAGTGGAAAAAACAGCAAACATAACTGATGTTAACTGCATAATGTCACTTGGCTGGTTTAGTTACTTTATTCATTCATGTGGGTATAATGTGGTTTGATTTGTGTACGTATAATGTGTGCAATGCTGGTGTATTGGGATTGATGTGTTTTTTTCCCGGTGACATTAGTGTGGTTTGTTTGCTGCGGGTCATATTGGCGGTCCTGGTGGCACACTGATTCCCTCTCAGCTCCTAATTAGCAGGACGGTGTGCGTTTAACATCAATACTTCAAAGATTTTTCTGTATTTTTGCATGTGACGGGTGAGGGAATGTCGTAAGGTTTTGGTTAGAAAACTGTAGAGAAAGAAACATGAAGCAATGTTTGTAAAGTGTGTGTGTGTGTGTTTATTTTCATTGTCTGGTGGTTTGTTAGATAGCAGGAGTTAATGCTGAAGTGCCAAGCTCTCAGTCCATGGTACGTGTGTGTGTGTGTGTGTGTGTGTGTAGGCTTGAGGGTAATCTTTGCCTGATTTCTTTTGAGGGTAATCATGCTTTTAATTAGTGGTGTTTGCTAAGGCAAGCGTTATGATTGGCGATATTGCTCAGGGTTGGAGATTTAAGCTAACCACTAAGCATTAAAGGGGTGGTTGATTATAATTTCACTTTTTTAACTTTAGTTAGTGTGTAATGTTGCTGTTTGAGCAGAAACAACATCTGTAAAAGTTACAACGCTGAAAGTTCAACTTCAATGCAAAGGGAGATATTTTCTTTTAAAGAGTTCGCTGTTTAAGGACTACAACAAATGGCTGATAGGGACTACAATGAGCTTCTTCCTGGGTTAGTGACATCACAAACCCTAAAATTTACATAAACCCCGCCCCTGAGAAGGCCCTTTTGGGCTGCTTTAGAGAAGAGGAAGAGTTGTAGAAGATCGTTATTAACCATGGCATCATTTTACGCCAGACTGCTTCACAAACGAGGGTCAATTCAACACTGGATTTGCACAAAATCCACAGCATCTACATAAATGTTTCCACTATCTGTTCAGAAACATCCAGTTGCATTCTAAAAGTTGTAACTTCTTCCCGACTCCATCAGTGTCCAACTGTCTGTCCGGTTTGAACAATGTAAAGCTGAACACCGTTACTGACAATCATCATTTTGGCTGTGTGAGATTCTCCAGCTTTCTTTTTGTTGAGCAAATGAAGTGCACTGTTAAAGCGTTTGAGCTGAAACTTCACAGACACATTCTGGGTACAACTTGTAAAAGTGGTATTATAGGTCCCTTTTAAACCTACGGTGAGAAATGACTGACAATAATCATTGAAATTATAATAGAGGAAATCTGATAGATTTACATTGGTACCTGAGTCATATCGAGACCAAAATTTATTTGTTGGTGGGCTCTTTGAGGTGTCAATAAGCAACTATTGAAAACAACCATATTGCAATGCAACACTACCACAACATTTCAATGCATTGGTGTGTTACAGTGAAGGTATTGAGTATTTTTCATAATATAAAATGAGCAAAAGAGTTTTGAACTTTTCAGACAGTCCCTTGTTTCTCCGCCACCTGCTCATAGAGACAAATTTATATATTATGGAAAATTGGGTTGTTGTAGCTTGTTGACTAGGTTACTATGATTGGAAATAGCTGCATTTGTGTACATTTTGCTAACTTTACTGAACTCCTTAAGCACTGACTGCATTTCTTTATATTTGAATCAAACAAGTTCAAACTCTAAACTCATCTGAAACTCTAATGTCTTAGATTTATGCCATGAGACATTTTGATCCATGATTTCTTCTGTTACAGATCATTAGCAAACATGTGTGCCGTTGACCTAATAGATGTGTATTGAGCCATGCAAGCATATTTCAGACATCAAGTACAGTGCAGGGAGCCTGTGTGTCAGCTTGATTTACTGAGCCAATATGGAGATCCGTTTAAACGGGATTTGTGTTTTGTTCAATCCAGTCTGGATTCTGTGTTGTGGATTACCTGAACCTCAGTTTTCCTTTCCTTTCCAAGGAGAGAAACAAAGAATCCAATCAGCATATGGTTTCTGTACTACATCACTATAGACAATATGCTGAGATTGCTTTGAAGATATCAGCATTCGAGTGTGTGTTGTAACTCTCTTCTGTCATGTATTAAATGTTTCAGCTGTACCGGAGTCATGCTGGAGAAAGCAGGCCAGAGATTTTTTAATTGGGATGGGCTTGACCTGGTTTCCTTTGTGGATGTGTTGCTGGGGGTTACCGTGTCCTTGACAACAGGAGGTGGGGGTTCAGGCAAATTCCTGCATTGCTACTGTGTTATGTGAGTGTTAATGAGAAGTTTGCTGTTATTTTGAGGCTCATTATAGTAACAGATAACTAGATTACAGTGAGGACAACTCTCAGAGTTGGTTTGGTCATGGTGGACTATATCTACTTACACTGCTGTTGAGTTTATGGCGATTTGCTGCTGATGCACAAATATACATAGACAAGGTCCAAAGTACCCAACAACCCAATCGTCCCTCCAATACCTGGAAGAGTTCATTTGTAAAAACCTATAAACCCCACTTAAAAAAATAAAATAAAATAAAAAAAATGAACTGACTGCTGTGCGTTATTCTCCACATATAACACGTCCAAAAAGCCACTGTCAAGGCATCGTGAGTTCAAGTTTTACAGCAGAAACCGACAAGTGCCCTTGTTGTTAGTGTACAGAAACCTATAGGTCCATTTTAACAAATCAGTGCACAGTATTCAGGTCAGGTGACAAGACTGCTAGTCACTTGAAAAAGACGTGCTAGCTGAGGGGAGTTTCGTCAAAACTGACTAAAAGTGATCGAGGATTTATAATTTTGACTCCTGCAAGTTCTTGTACACCATGCACGTCTTACATGCTGAACCCTTGCTTGTTCTTTTGCGTTTGTGTTTGCATGTGCGTGCGTGGTGCATGCGAGTGTGTGTGTGTGTGCGTGTGTGTCGATCTGTTAGTGTGTGTCTACTTTTGTGTGGAAACATTTGTGTTTGAGTGTGTTTTAAATGCAACTGACCCTTCGTAAAGACCCGCCCCCTTTAATTACTGCTGCTTTTTCCGACAAGCCATGTGCTCTCATGCCACACATCATGTTCTCATGAAGTGAAAAATACACCCCGGAGCAAAGAGGACACTAACAACCTGTCGGACAGACATATGAAAAAGTTTCATATGTAATATATAGTAATTTTTTTAAGAAGTCTAAACAATAAATAGTGGCTCTTTAATGTGACGTGACAGATCGCTGTAGCTCCTCGTGAACCGATCATCTCTTCATACTAGTTCATTTATAGCATCAAATAAACATGAATGGACATGAGAAGGAATGTTGTTTCAAGTGCGGAAAGACGAGATTACACATAATTTTTCAAGTTCAAGTTCAACTTAAATCTACTAACTCCCCTGTTGAGCACAGACCTCTGCAAATTGTAGTTTATTTTGTCACAAAGAGCGCACATTTTAATGATTGTGTGGCCTTCATTTCTGTAGACAACCATGAAGAAACGAGAGGAACTAGGTTTTTGTCTGATATTTTTTCCTCCTAATACACATTAAAGATGCTGAAAACACGAATAACAGTAAATACTTGCTGCTACCTAGCATTCATTCAGCACTCACCAGCTGTCTCTTAACAAAGGATAAAGCTATGCTGCCTGTAAATAGATGAAAATGAGTCCCTATTCAAGACACAAAACCCGGCGATGTCACATTCACCGTTATGTTACTTTCCTTCCTTCGCTTTTTATCTAATGAAATCTTTGACCTCTTTACAGGGTCTAAGCTATTACATGCAGTATGTAATGGATCCTCCATTAGATTTCTCTGAACACAATTTAAACTAATTTTAATTATACTTCCAGTTCACTCATCAGTGTATCGAAGTAGAAAAGAGTAAAGGAAATGAAGAGGCATTAAATGCCTGTGAAGAATTACTGAAAAGACTTTTGTCACGTGTTTATTAAATTATCAAGTAAAGTGACGGGCAAGAGAAATGCATCGAAACACTTATTCACAGCTCCTTGTCAGAGATGTGATCCTTGATGGAGTGAAACAGATTATAAATTTCAGTCTTGACAGCTCTCAGAATAGTTTTAGCATGGTACTGGAAATGGTAATGTTCACGTATTTGGTTTTGATGGATTAGATGCTGTTACTGTTGATTTTTGCTGCTGCTTCTGCAGAGCAACTATGGACCTTTTTACCCCTAATAGACATACAGACGCTCCTGTGAGCATGTAAGATATGCTGCTGCTGCATAAATAGACATACCTAAATCCTATAGCAGATCTAGGCAGGTGGAGCTGGGGAGGTGGAAGATCTCAGAGGAACTCTGAGAATTCCAATAGTGTGCTGCAGGACTAGCTTACAGCAAACACTGAAACACACTATTTAAATGTTAAGGAAGCAAATTCATTGGCTGCAGGGATCAGAGGCCAATCAGCTTGTGCGATGCTGTAATGTTGTGATTCTGTGATTCTGATGGTGATCACAGTACTGATTTTTGTTTTATAGCCTTTCTTTTGACCTGATCTTGAAACCAGTACATAAGGGAAGATGATTCACTGAAATTATATGGTATAATTAAAGCTTTTAATAGGCCTATATGTTCAGCTTAATTGACTGTGTTTGTGGTATTATGTCAACAACCACATAAAGGTAAACACATATTATTTGAAAAGTAAATGTAAAGATTCACCGATCAGCCAGCCAGGGACCAGAATCAGCCGATTTCCCACATGATCGGCTTGAATTCCAAACCGTTCTATTTTGTTGCCAGTGGCACAGGCAATATTGTCAGCTGCATGTTCTTGCTCACTTCTCTCCAAGGGTGAAGTGGCATACACCCGCCTCCTCTCAGACGCTCGATCATCTCATTCACTCCAGTTAACTAGCGCTTGTATTGCACACAATATTACTAATTTCTGCAAAATGGACATTTTCCCAAAGAAATGTTGTCAATATGGCTTATCTTATGTTGGACCTGCAGCATTGTCTAGAATGAAATATCAATATCTTGCTCTGTATATATAGAGAGAGAAAGTGAAAGGTACAGGGAAGTGCACTTCCCCTCTGCCTTTATAAATTCTCCAGTCGCCCTCAAGGAGGACAGGCAGTTTGAGCACTAATGCAGGTGTTTGAATGAGCTGAGCGCAGACAGACGGGGCCACTCTTTGATCTGATGCGGTCTCTCATATTAATGGGGTTGAAGATAGAGCGGCTTGAGCTCTCTGTCTGAGCTCTAGTCTTTCTGTAATCCGATCCCTCATTTCTTCCCCATCACTGCTCTTCATCTCTCAGTCCATTCCTCACTCTGTGCCTCCTGTGTTTCTCCTCATTTTCTCATTTATTCTTTCATTCCACCTCTAACACCACTTATTAGAGGTAGGCCTACAGAGAGTACAGAATTCTTTCCTATTGACTCCCACCTAATTTAGCAAGATTTTTCAGCAGTTAGGGTCTATGTACAAAAATAGAAGTTTAAACATAGATATTCGGTCAAATAATGAGCCAAGAAAGCGACTGTAAAGAGCCTACGGAAGAGAATGTTTGTGTGTGAGTTTTGTGGCCTTTAGTCAGTGTCTGCTAACTTTATACCTAAATTCTGAGACTTATAAGGTTTTAGCAAATATAAACATTTAAAACTTTGAGGCTTCCAGTAAAATTATTTAGAAATGCCAACAAAATAATATTATCTTTAGTGGCACTTTCAAAGTGAAGTGTCAGGTGACATTTTTTTCAGAAACACAGCAACATATTATTTTGTTGGTTGTTGTACATATTGTGGCAGTTCAAAAAAATTAAATGGAATCAAAAGCCATATAGATGAATCTGGTTAAGTGAAGTGTAACCCCTCAGTTCTTAATAGCTGGACTCTGTTACACTCACGCTCCTAAACTCCCATCTGGGTCACGGCACCAATGTAACCAGCTCTACTCGACCCTTTCAGAACAGGGATTCAAGGGACTCATGAGAGTTGATCACGCTAACAAGGAAGCTAAAGACTGCAGCCTCTTGAGGTTTACTTGCACAGCTCTTACTATAGCTGGCCTCTGTTACCTATCCGTGTCACAGCACCAATGTAACCAGCACTACTCGACCCACTTGCAGCAGGATTTGAACCTACATTTCCAACATGAGGTGGGCACGCTAACAAGGAAAGTAAAGTCTGTAGCCTCTCTTAAGGCCAGAGGAGTGAGGTTTACCTGCACAGTTCTTTATAATTTGGCCTCCGTTATAGCAACATCAGCATGTAATAGTTTTACAAATCATACACTATGGTAAAAGTCTTTTGATGGAAACTGCAGTGAAATGTATGTATAGGTATTCGTTTTTTGAGTTTCACAAAAATATAGCTAGATGTATGTTTTTTCGAATGAGCCTACTGCGAATGAGAATGTTAATCAGCATCTAATTGATTATAATTAATCTCATCACCAACTGCTGATAACTAGCAAATCCTACTACCAAATCTTTGGTTAGGCAAATTTATCCATGTTAAATTTTTCTAATCATCTGCCTTGAATCTGATGCATAATCAGCCAGCTGCTGATGCAGTTTCATTATCATTATCTTCCTCTCTCAACCTCTGTAATGTAGACATTCATTAGCAGGGTTCCCTGTATGCCTTTAATGTGAGGAATCAGCAACATTGATCCACTCCAGTGAAGAGAGAGTCCTCGGGGAGGAGTGTAGTACTGAGGAGACACCTTGCTTCAGATGGCTTCATCCTATATCCTGAGTATTTATGATGGCTCTCATCATCTCTCTCTGAGGATTCTGCTGCTTTATGATAGTCAGATTGAAAAGTCCAGACTGAGAGAGAGAGAGAGAGGAGGAGGAGGGGGGGGGGGGGGTCATGATAAACAGAGATAAGGAGATAGATGGACATGAAGGAAGTTGTGTGTGTGGAGGAGTTAGACCCAGTGGAACATTTTATTGCTTAGGGGTTGCATTTTCATAGCTCAGACAATCTAATGGAGTTCTCAGTTATCTTTATGATATCTTGATCTTAAGTGTCAGCTTAAATGTCTTAGGCATTTCTCCTAAAACCCTTTAGGCGGTAAAAGATCACTGATTGTTGAGACAAGATACATGTATTCAATTTCAACTTTAACAATGTTCTTCAATTTTACCTGCCTTTAGTTTTGAAAATGCTCTTTGAAATTAATCAGAGATGATCACTAAAAAGGTCCATAACTCAGTAGTTGATAAATTAAAAGATGAAGGCAATAGGACAAGCAGGCATACTTATTTATATTTAAAAGAAAAACAAAGTAACTACTGCATTTAATACATTGTGTACAATATGGTTGTGTCAACACCATCAGCTGTCTCCACCTTGAGACTTTCTGTTTGTGGTGATAATCCAGTTGATCAAGGGTCCCCAAACTTGTTCAAACTTGGGGAAAAAGTATTTTAAAATTGAAAAACTACACACTTTGAATTTATTCAAACAAGTTTCATCCTTCTGTTAGAAAATATATATTTTTTGACATGTAAACTCAAGTTAATATTGGACTCTCTGTGAAGTGATTCACAGTAGCTAATGATCTGAGTTTTATGTCATAGCTGTTACTATAGTTTGTACCTTAGTCCAGCTGAAACACTGTATTGACCGATCAGCATCCAAAATCATATACATGGATGTGCCATTTTTGTTAAACCACACTTTTATTCATTTGTTCCCTAATTTTTTTGTGTATATTTGTAGTATTATTTAAGTTGATATTTTGTCCTGGGGGGAATTGGCAGAAAATAAATCAGCACTGATCTTGCCCGATTTCCTTATGTGAGACAAATAAAATAAAATAATAAAAAATATTTTGATTATTTAGGCATTACATATGTTTTTTTTTTCTGTTTTGTTGTAAGGGAGACCACAGATGGCTGTCAATCAATGTATTGCATTAATAGAGAGTTAATATAACGTATTTTTCAAAAAAATATGACATTGCCGAGGAGGACTAGTGTCGGATTGATGCAGCCATCCAATTTTGAAGCATGCAATATGTGTATTTCATGTTTAAGATTATGTATTATGTTGGAATGTTATAGGTGATAAGGAGATTATAAATGAAAATAATTCTATTTCTTAATTTTCATTCACAGGGTCTTTCAGATGTGAAGGCATTAAAGCGTCTGATGTCCTTCCTGTGCTGAGAGAAAAAATTGCATTTGTTTCAGGTGAGTGTGAGATCTGTGAGATGTTTTGGGTGTGATCTATTTTCATTTTCATTCTGTTATCTTTTACTCACTCATGTTTTGAGAATTAATGATGTTTGACATTGGAATTTCATCATTTGGCTCTGGTGTTGGTGGTGAACAACCTGGTGGGGAACTTGTTGAGCTGGTAAACCATCCCAAGGTGGTCAAGGTTATTTATTTATTTATTTATTGACTAAATGGGAGAAAAATTTTGAATAATGAAATACAAAGCATGCAAACATTAAAGGGGTCATGACAAAATCAAAATCAAATTTGAGATCTTTTGATATATATGAGGTCTTTGTACCATTGAAATATCCTGGAAGTTTCATAGTTTAAATTACTCTCCTCATTATTAACAAAACATTGATTTGATCAAGTTCCAAAAATGACTCGTTTGGATATTGTGGGAGTTGTAACGTCGCACGGGCAAATACATTTGCATATACCTGCCTCCAGTGCAAGACATTGACGAATATTGCGTCAAAACAAATATAACCCATTATAAGCACTGTTGTTGTCTACACTGGACACAGTATACAGATGCCGTTCACTTTCTGACGTACTTGAGCTTGAGTCTGCTGACAAGTGGACAAATGGAAGCTAAGAGGGACGTTTACTTTGATGCGTCCCGTTTAAATAGCTCCTTTGCTCATTTCTATAGAAACTTCAAAAGTATCCCAGCTTCAGGAACAAGTGCATAAGTTATTTTTAATGGCGTCATGTCGGAGGATGATATGTTTGACTGTAGGTTGTTTTGTAAATGAGGCACAGTGAAATGGAGAGTTTGCGTTATCGATTATGCCGAATGTCGAATGGAATGCGTCGAAACATCACACTGCTTACATTCATCCCTGGCTAGTATGGCTCCACTGCTTAATATGGTTACATTCATACAGTGTTTTGTTTTTTGCAAGCCTGACAACCCCTTTCTTTAACCAAACAGAACAGCACTGGACAACTAGTTGTCTGCAATGCCATATAATGTGAGAGCCACAGTGAACTGTATAATAATGACAGGTTTAGTTTACTTTAATGATTTTCAATCATCCAAATGCTGTCATTCCCAAACAGTGAGTATGAATGCAGCCAAGGAGCATAAGCATCCATTCTTTTCTTCAACAACAAAGCATTTTTTATTATTATTATTATTTTACTACATTACTATCAGGGTTGGGGAGTAACAAAATACAAGTAACTTAGTTACGTATTTAAAATAAAAAATTTGAGTAACTGTATTTCATTACAGTTACATTTTAAATGGGTGGTAATCAGATTACAGTTACATCTGAAAAGTATTTTAGATTACCAAAGTGATTACTTTGAATTTTAATGGCATTTAAACAGCAATTGGTGATTCTCTGACTCTGACAGTCTGAAAAAGCAGAGTTAAGTTTCATCAACATTTAAAATATTATCATAAAAATGTTGTTATTTTTATTTAGTACTGTCCTGAACAAGACAAAATGACTGAATTTATTTAAAAAAAATTGCACAACTGTCAACTTAACTGTCCTGTCATGACCTGATGATCCACGACTGTTTTCATGTTTTGTGATAGTTGTTTGTGAGTCATTTTATAATTGTAAAAAAATTGAGTTTGCATTTGCAATTGGGAGATACAAACTTGCAATACTGACTTTTTGTCTTGCAATTGTGAATTTTAGTATGTGAGTTTATATCTCATAATTCAGACTTTTCTCAACATTGCGAGAAAATATTGAGAAAAGTCAGAATTATGAGATATAAACTGACAATATTGAGAAAAGTCAGAATTATGAGATATAAACTGACAATATTGAGAAAAGTCAGAATTATGAGATATAAACTGACAATATCGAGAAAAGTCAGAATTATGAGATATAAACTGACAATATTGAGAAAAGTCAGAATTATGAGATATAAACTCACAATACTGAGAAAAGTCAAAAATATTAGATATAAACTCACAATATTGAGAAAAGTCAGAATTATATCTCATATTTTTGACTTCTCAAGATTGTGAGTTTATATCATAATTTTGACTTTTCTCAATATTGCGAGTTTATATCTCATAATTCTGACTTTATAACTCACAATTGCAAATTTATGTCATGTAATTCTGAGGGAAAAAGTCAGAATTGTGATAAAAACTTGCAATTACCTTTTTTGTGTTTGTTCCACACTTATTAGTATTCCAAAGTATTCTAAAGTATTTGAATTAAGTTACTAAACTTGAGTAATTTAACGAAATACATTACAAATGACTTTTTAAAGCATGTATTTTGTAATCTGTAGTGAAATACATTTTAAAAGTAACCTACCCAGCCCTTATTACTATGTAAACTTACTGCAAAAACAGACAATGTAACCAATAGATGAATCATAGTCGAATCAGTCCCCACAGAATTGTAAAATGAGTGACAGGCCACAAACACAGTTTGCAAAACTGTGGGACAGGATTGCAAAAGTTTGGGCACGGTTTATGAATTTGTGGGTATGGATTAAAAAAAATCAAAGGTATGGTTTACAAATCTGATCTGACAGATTGAAATTCATGGGTATGGTTTATCAATCCTTGGGTCCAATTTGTTAAACTGAGGGAACAAGAATCTGTGAGTACAATTTATAAACTCGAATTCCGAAACCATGGCCACGTGTTTGTGCATCTTGCTTTTTTTCCCCCTACAAGTGACTTCCCCGGCATTGTTCCGTTTGGCTTCATAAACGCACATTATGCCTACAGTTTTAAAAAACAGCTGTGATGCCCAGAAATGCTGTTTTTGTTGGAAGCTCACTGGACATGCTCTATTGTGAGTGTCATGTGTGAAAGGCTTCATGTTCTCTCTGGTTCATTTGCAGGAGGTCGTGATAAGAGAGGTGGCCCCATCCTGACCTTTCCCGCTAGGAGTAACCATGACCGAATAAAACAAGAGGACCTGAGAAGACTTGTGACATACCTGTCCACTGTGCCCAGGTGAGCTTAATAATAATGTGTGGATTAACATCTCAGAATACACAAATTGCAGAGCAGACATGATCATTGTGGATGTTAATGTGTCTTTATCCTGTATAAACAGGTCTCTGCTTGCTCAAACCCCAAAAGGGCTGTGCCTCAAGACGCGCGCTAGTGAATGGCACTAGAGGCTGAGATCTTTAGTGTCCTTGTTTGCACGCCCGCCTCCCAAGCTGGAAATGTTGGAAACTTGGAGTAGGTTGAGTAGGGATTGGATACACTGGTGCCGTGACCCAGATGGGAGTGCGGTTTGGGGGGGGTAACAGAAGCCAGCTAGTGAGAACTGTGCAGGTAAACCTCGCTCTCCTGGCCTCAAGAGGAAAGCTGTAGGCTACAGTCTTAAGCGTCCTTGTTAGAGTTCCCGGCTTCCAATGCCAGAAACGCCAATTCGAATCCTGCTTGGAGCAGGTTGAGTATGGCTGGTTACATTGGTGCCTTGACCCGGTTGGGAGTGAGGTTTAGGGGGGGTGAATGTAACGGAGTCCAGCTAGTAAGAGCAGTGCAGGTAAACCTCAAGAGGCATGCTAGAGGATGCACTCTTTGGCGTCCTTGTTAGTGTACCTGCCTCCCATGCTGGAATTGGCGGTTTGAATCCCTCTCAGAGTGGGTCAAGTTGGGTTGGTTACATTAGTGCTGTGACCCAGATGGGAGTGAGGTTTAGAGGGGTGACTGTAACAGAGGCCAGCTAGTAAGAGCTGTGTGAGTAAACCTCAAGAGGCACGCTAGAGGATGCCGTCTTTAGCGTCCTTATTAGCACGCCCGCCTCCCATGCCGGAATTGTCAGTTCGTATCCCACTTGGAGTGGTCCCAGTGGAACTGGAGAGGTGCTAGCATTTTAATTAATAATTTTTTAAAATACAATTTATTATTTTAAAAGTTAGGAAGAAGTATATTAGTTGTATTTATACCCAAGACTTACTAACAATAATTTAAAAAATCCTGTTAGAGTTTGTAGATAAACTGGATCCCTTTGCATTAAATTGTGAGTTCTGGTATTGTACTGGTTTGTTTGTTTGTGTGTGTGTGTGTGTGTGGCCAAATTTTTGATCTTGTGGGGACATTTTTTTTGATCCCCATGAGGAAACAAGCTTATAAATCATACAGAATTATCTTTTTTGAAAATCTAAAATAGCAGAACATTTTCTGTTTAGGGGTAGGGGTAGTGTAGGTGGACAGAATATACAGTTTGTACAGTTTTTAAAAACCATTACGCCTATGGAATGTCCCAATAAAAAATGAAAACACAGTGTGTGTGTGTGTGTGTGTGTGTGTGTGTGTGTGTATACAGGTTTATAGTACAATATGGGCACAAAATGTCCCCACAGGGATAGTACAATTGTACCTACATTGTGGGAACCAGCCAATGGTCCCAGCTGTCCAATGGATTAATAAAACATATTAAAGGATGTTCCTTTGAAAATGTAAAAATGCAGAAGGTTTTCTGTGATGGGTAGGTTTTGGGGTAGTGATAGAAAATACAGTTTGTTCACTTAAAAATCATTACGCCTATGGAGAGTCCTTGCATGGATAGTGAACCAGACGTGTGTGTGTGTTTCGGGGCTGGTGTTATGAATACAGCTGACCTCACTGGGCCACTGATCAATGCTGTCAATGCCCTCAAATGTCAGAATCAAAGTCTATGAGCTAAGCTGTGAACAAAGACGGACTTAATATGAGTTTAATTAGGAGAAAGGGAGAAAGAAACTGAAAAAAAGGGATGGAGACCCCCTTCTCTTTAAGTGTATCCACAAGCCATGATTCATCATCAGAGCTCAAAGTGTTTTGATGTGTCGGTGCCCACAGGCATCTGAGCTTCTGTCCCCCTTCTGCTGCTCTTTAATGCAAAACAGCTTTAAACTTCATGCAGATGAAATGAAAAGTGCAATGCTGGTTCACTAAGAGGTATCAGTTACCCTGTTTTATGACGTGATGTGGTTAAGTGTCTGAACCGTGTGTATTTAATATAGGAGGGTCTGAATGACGTTGTTCCTCCACGCTTTGCATTAACTGGGCTTTTCATTTTGTCAAGATATCCTCATTAGCAAGAAGAACAAGTCATCCACAGCCATTGTGGATGTATAAATATCACACTAGACACAGAACCCGGCCCAGTTTCGATTTCCTCTGGGGAGCAGTGCTTGCATCATCAGTGTTGGATCAGTGTAAAGCAGTGCAGGCTGCTGGTTTGGTGAAGAGGCAAAATCAATGTTATTGAGTCAGCGTGCTAACCTCCCTTCAGGCTATTACTTCATGCCCTGTGCTTCCTGCACTGGCACATGATATAGTGTTTGTGACACACTCTTTTGATTCTTGTCTGCGTTCATGTTCACCTTAAAATAAGTATTCGATCATCACATCGTTCCAAACCTGTATGACTGACTTTCTTCTGTGGAGCACAAAACGAAATGTTTTGAAGAATGTACTTCTATTTCATACAATGAAAGCATACTTTTTGCAGCTCCAAACAGGAAAAATAAATCATGATAGTAGTATTATAAAATCATCTTGTGGTGTACAAGTTCTATATGAAACAAAAGGGTTTGGAACAACAGGTGGCGAAAATGGATTTGAAACTATTACCAAATGTGAAGTAAAAATGCCTTTCCTTGATTTCTTGACTAAATATAATGGAAAAATAAAATATGCACTGCTTCCACAACTCAAACATTTCCCCACTATATATGTATATGAAAAACAGTACGCCACACAGAGTGGTATGTCCGAACACATAGTATTCGAAAAAAAAAGTATTCAGATGACCAACTAGTTCCGCCGATATTGATTTTGTGCATTGATGGACGCTTTATTATCCCATGTTTTGAGGCCACCGGAAATAACTGTGTTAATGGTGGTGGAGCACACAGCTGTAGTGCTGTAGATCACATGACCAGTGACAACATGGCGGATGGTGGTACACCGGAATTTTTAATTCATTCTACACATATTCATATTATATAGAACATACTTTTTTAACGGTCAAAGTGAAGTACATTTCAAACCAAATACAGGGTACTATTCATTGCCGATTTCAGACGCGAGCGATGGATCAAAATGTGTTACTAATTCATTTTGTTCATGTTGGTTATCCCTCCCAAGTCCATGGGAAGAATTCATAATTTTTGGGAATAATTTCCTGTTCACTCTCTGATAAGTTTCTATTTGCATTGTTCTGATAGCAGAAATCGTCACACATTTTGGCCACCAGCAACAACACTAATAATAGGTAGAAAACAATTGTTATAAATGTTTTTTCTGATAAAATTAATAATAATAAATAATAATAATGAAATATAATAATGAGCGTCAGTGATGACGTCTGATGAATGTGCATGTCTTTGTTTTTTCGTGATTTGGGTTGTGTGGGATGAAGGAGCTAAGTATGTGTGAGTGTTTATGTCCCGCGATTGAATTTTACTCACCACAAAAGTCGACAACATGGATTTGGCAGTATTCGTGTATCGCAGAAGTAATAGTTAAGTGTTTGAATGTTAGGCTGTTGTTTTTGTAAAGTTACGCAGGTCAGACGCTTAGACTGGAAGGGACAATGAAATAGGCTTATATGTGCCATTATGAGTAGTTCAATTTCACAGTGTTTGTGTAGACTTTCTGTCATCTTTATTTCCTCTTTGTGGGTCGTACAGTCAATCTGTGTGTTAATTTTACATCATGAATCACCTGGAGAGGTTATTTTTATCTTCCAATCTTGCGCGCTACATAAAAGCTACTGAAGCAGATAATAAGAAGCTGTGCTGTTCTTCCGCTTACCTGATGAGGAACACAATCCTCACAGGAAACACTTAGTGCTAAACAAATGACGGTTATTTTCAAGCTTTATTTGGGTTTTGAACAGAATCTGCAGTGAATATCAGATATATGGACATTCAAGAACCAGTGGCTTCAATGCATTAATGAGGCAAAAGATGTGTGCACTTTCTGGTTGAAGGACACACATCACCCTCTCTCTTGCTTCTTATCTCTTTGTCCTTTTTCTTGTGCGGTCAAGTGACTCATTTAATATGAGTCAGACAGGATACTCATCAAAAAAGTGGTCCACACAAAGTATATTGTACTGTATAAAGAAATGCTTAGAACACAAAAATCAAGGTATTTGAAAAAATTAATATAGCTATTTTCAACACTTTGTCATGGTTAAATGATCAGTTCCACCAGAAATTAGGAAAAAGGCCCATAAACTATAATCTTCGGAAAACATTAATGTGGTACAGGTGTGTGTGAAATATACTAGATATATGTGTTTCCCACCACTTAACCCACCTACGTTGGTTACACATACCATCAAACCTGTCATAACTTACATTATCCGCCTCAAAGGCAGCAGCCAAAAGAGTTTTGCGATACAATATAAAAACAGTATGTACATTGTTACTAAAACAGAATTTATATTTTATTTATTTACTGTTTAGATGTCGAGTATATTCACCATTGTACAAAATTGACATTTATTTGTTTAGCACTTTTAACATTGATTTGTTTCAATGCAACTCCTGCGAAAAAATGCATGTTCTACATTACAATTCATAGTCACTATGTTATCAGAGGTGATTGTGTCCAAGAGATGTCTAAGGATAGTCCATATGTCAACAATGTACAGCTCTAAGATTAAATAATCACTGCCTATAAGCTAATATCAACGTATTCATTTAGGAACTTACTATTAGTAGGTTAAAGGCTCTGTTTACTTCCTAGGTATTAAGAAGTTTTTTGGTTGAATCGGATCACAAGTGATGAACTAAAATACTGGTGAAAAACGGAGCGGTCTCTCAAACTTTTGTCACTTTCAACACTTCAAGAGGTAGTCAAAAACGCATTTCAAGGGGATTTGCTTTCACATTGTAGACTTTCTTGTGGTCAAAAACAGCATAACATACCGCCTACTTCTATGCCTTTACTGACCTAAACGCAGTAAACAATATGGGAAGCTTAGCCGCGGATTTAAATTTTTTTCGGCTGACGACCAAGATTGGTTTGAAGATGAATAAGTTCCAAGCGTAATGTTCTCTCACCATTCTGATTTCTACACACTCATCGCATCGTTCCCCCTCCGATTGAAGGGAACTGGAAAGCTAGCTGCTACCGGATATATCATTAACTCCCGGATCGAAATATCTAAAAAAGCACATACCATTTACCCCCCCTTGAAGAACTCAGGGAAGAGTGATCTGAAAGTGGAAAAAGAGAACTTGGTTTAAAACACTTGGATGTAACAGGTGAGGTGTCTCACTTCATCTACTTGTGATCCAATCGACCAAAAACAATCTTAATACAGGGTTGTACACAGGGGCCAGAGACATCTAATTTAAAGTGTG